>BTHU01000019.1:2052500-2097500 GCA_036184795.1 Tokudaia tokunoshimensis
TGTCTGTGTGTGTGTCTGTGTGTGTCTGTGTGTGTGTCTGTGTGTGTCTGTGTGTGTCTGTGTGTGTGTCTGTGTGTGTGTCTGTGTGTGTGTCTGTGTGTGTCTGTGTGTGTCTGTGTGTGTGTCTGTGTGTGTGTCTGTGTGTGTCTGTGTGTGTCTGTGTGTGTGTCTGTGTGTGTCTGTGTGTGTGTCTGTGTGTGTGTCTGTGTGTGTCTGTGTGTGTCTGTGTGTGTGTCTGTGTGTGTGTCTGTGTGTGTGTCTGTGTGTGTGTCTGTGTGTGTCTGTGTGTGTGTCTGTGTGTGTCTGTGTGTGTCTGTGTGTGTGTCTGTGTGTGTGTCTGTGTGTGTGTCTGTGTGTGTCTGTGTGTGTGTGTGTCCTGAGGTAGAAAATGCTCTAGCACTGTGAGTGGAGCTGTGTGGATCAAGAGCTCCTGGATGAGCCATTGAAGGCTGAGCAGAGGAAGACTCCCTCCCATCTTCCCTCCATGCTCAGATCAGCTGGACAGCACATGCCCAGAAGAACAGGCTTCATATGCTTAGAGGAGACAGGACCTCATGTAGCCCAGGCTGGCCTTGAACTCACAGAGATCCTCCTGCCTCTGCCTCCTGAGTACTGGGATTAAAGGCATGGGCCACCACCGCCCGGGCTAGTAGCTGTTTTGAGACAGAGTCTCATGTAGCCCAGGCTAACCCTCAACTGGTCCTCCTGGCTCCACCATCTCCATGGAGTGAGCGACAGGGCCCACCAGACATAGCAGCTTCTGTTCTCTTTCCGTTTCCGTAGCTGGGGATGAAGCAACCCAGGGCCTGTGGCAGAGGACGTGAGGATTGAACCTCTTTTGTTCTTCAGGGATGAGCTCTGGATCTCACTTCCCTCCTACCCTGACAGGAAGCCCATCCCTGGAGCCCTCTTCCTGCCCTCTGCCTTCCCATATCCAAGGGGCCCTTGGGTCTTATCACTGAGTCCCAGCCACAAGAACAGGAAAGACACCTGTTTCCGGAGTAGAAGGGACAGTGCAACCCAAGGGGGACAGTCACTGAGGGAGGGGGACAGAGTCCCACATTAGGTACCAACTATTTGCACAGGACACACACACACACCACCAGGGGTCTGGATTTGAAGCTTCCTTTGTGGTCCGGATAGGGTTTGGGGGGTGTCCTCCCTGTCTGGGAGCTTCCTGAGAGGGGCTCTGCATGGAGCCTTGGGTTTGCTGAGAGGCAGATAACTTAGTTGGATGTTTTAGAAGTAGGGTTCTGGGTGCAGTGGACACACCCTAGCACCATGGAGACCGGGGCAGGGGGATCAGGAGTTCAAGGGCCAGCCTTGGGTACTTACTAAGTTTGAGGTCAGCCTGGAAAACATGAAACCTTGTCTATAAATAAAGTTAAGTAGGTGGGACCCTTAATCCCAGCATTTAGGACACAGAGGGGAGCATATCTGTGCTACTTTAAGGTATAGGGAGTTACAGGCCATCCAGGGCTACATAGTGAGACCTGTCTCAGTGAATTAATAAATAAATGTTGACCTTGAGGCCTGGCTCAGAGGCGGGGCACTTGATGAGGATGTGCTGGCCTAAGTTCCATCCCATCGACTAAACAGAAAAAGTATTAAGAGTAAATTGCCATCCAAATACTAACAACTAAGAATGAGCCATAGAGTAGAGCTTCTGCCTCGGCCTCACAGCTGAGAGAGGTGTGGGCGTGCCCAGCCGCAGAGGGACCAATGGGACTTCCAGGTCTTGAGGTGAGAGAGGGTAGAGCTCTGGTGGAAGGTACTAGGGCTCAGCCTCTCTGTCATGTCCTGAAGACCCCAGGAATGAGGGTTTCAGGGCTGGAGTGGCAGCTCAGCAGTTAGGAGCACTCACTGCTCTCAGAAAGAACCGAGTTCGGTTCCCAGCACCCTCTTGGCAGCTTCCACCCATTGTAACTCCGGTCCTGGGGATCTGACACCCTTTGGCTGCTATGAGTACTGCATGCATGCGCCTGACTGCTATGGGCACTGCATGCATATGCTGCACAGAAATACATGCATCAACATGCATAAACTAAAAATAAAAGGGAAAATGAAACAAACGAAAACAAGATGGAAGCGACTGATGTCAACCTGTGACCTCTGCACACACTCCCACACACATGCACACACATGTACACACATGCACACACCTACACACACATGCACACACATGTAAACTTAAAAAATTTAAATTAAGGGACTGGAGAAATGGCTCAGCTGTTAGGAGCACTGTCTGCTCTTCCAGAGGTCTTGAGTTCAATTCCCAGCAACCACATGGTGGCTCACAACCATCTATGCTGGGATCTGATGCCCTCTTCTGGTGTGCAGGTGTACATGCAGATAAAGCACTCATATACATACATAAATAAATAAATCTTTAAAAAAAAGAGGACCCACTGTTTAAAAAAAAGGGTTAAAATTGGGAGATAGAGAAGGAATTCAAACAGGAAGTGAGTGTGCTGTTGAGAAGAACTCAGGTGGGGAGCTACTGTGCCTGGGATGGGCTTGGACACTGGAGTGACCTTGAGTTGAGAGATAGCAGAGGAAAAGCCAGGCACACAGGAACCAAGCACATCCCAGGTAGAGGGCATAGTATGTGCAAAGGTCCTGAGGCAGGAAGCTGCTTTGAGTGCTCGGATAACAATGAAGAAGGTGGAGTTGAAGCCCACATGACAGTACTGGGGGAGGGGGTGCTGCCTAAAGTAAGGTTGCTGGCTCTCTATTCTGGAAGCCACAGGTGAATTTGGAGACCGTGGGGTTGAATGAGAATGGCCCCCATAGGCTCATAGATGTGAATGCTTGCTCTCCAGTTAGTGGAAACTGTTTGGGAAGGATTAGGAGGCGTGGCCTGTTGGAGGAGGTGAGTCACTGTGGTGGGCTTTTGGAGCATGGGCTTGTGCTTTGTGTAAAGGTTGTCTTTGTATTATTCAAATGTTGAGTTTGAACCAGGAGAGTTGAGTTACAGGCTGGGTTTTGGTATTGTTGTTTTCATGAGATATTGACTGTCTCAGTGTTTTGTAAACATTCTTCCCCATCACCTTCTGATCGGTTAATAAAGAGCTGAGTCAGTCAATTAGCTGGGCAGAAGGGCGTAGGGCCTGCCCTCTGACCTCACAGGGGATCCCAGAGAGGGGAGAGAGGGAAAAGGGGAGAGGGGAGAGGGAAGAGAGAGAGACGGGGAAACTGGAGAGGGGAGAGAGGGGAGAGACGGGGAGAGGAGGGCAGGGAGGTGTGGAGAGACCATGAGGAGCTGCCATGAGCCGGTTGCCAAGGGAGTCTCCATGAAGTCATGCATGGACCAGAACAAGTCAAGGTGAGACCCAGATTGAAAGTAAAGGACCTCGTGGCTGGGAAATAGGCAGAGTTAGAGGATTAGAATAGCAGAACCTACCCAGCTTAGACTTACACCTTGTTAATAAAGTATCAGATCTCTGTGTCTTTATAGGGGCTAAACTGTGCTAGAGTGGGTGCAGAAACAGTCAGCAGTTATCTGAGAACAAGGGAGGGTGTACAATCTCCCCCCAAGAATTACTATCACAGTGGGATTTGGGGTTTCAAAAGGCCAGGCCAGGCTCAGTCTCCCCAACCCGAATCCAACTTGGCAGTAAGAGAATCAGATGTCAACCCTCAGCTGCTGCTCCAGCACCACACCTGTCTGTCCGCTGCCTTGCTTCCTGCCGCGAAGGTCACGGACTCACCCTCTGGACTGTAAGCCACATTAAACTCTTTCTTTTATAAGTTGTCTTGGTCATAGTGTCCCCTCACAGCGACAGAACAGTGACTAAGATGAGTTTGAAAGTTCTAGAATGTTCCTCGCAGCTGCTGCAGAAGGAAGGGTACTGGTGATGCTGTCAGGGATGCCGAGCATGAGCTGGAACTGTATCTGTGGAGGGAGATGGCTCGCTTAGGGGCAGGCATGGAAAGTTGGTCAAGTGGAAGAATGTTCTAGAGGCTGAGGGAGCAGGTTGGGAAAGATGGGATTTTCTGAGGCCTGATCGGGGTGATCTTGGGGATGATCCAGTTGGAATGAGGCCTGGGAACTAGGGTACAGTCACGGTCCAGCTGATGCCTTTCTTGGGAACATTCCAGCTGGACAAGGCATTTGTGTCTTGCGCCCACAGGGCCAACACGGCCTTGTCCCTGGAACGCTGGGTCAGGGTTTCTGGAGGGAGGACTGGCAACCACACCCACTTCCTCCTAGCCTTACTGTTTTGCTGACTAAACAAAGCTCCTTCAGACAGCCTAGAGGGCATGCCCAGGACAGGTGGGGGCCTGCAGAATCATGGTGACATGGGCTGGAATCTGTGATGGAAGGTTCTGGAAAGAGGCCGCGCCTTACAGAGAGCCTTCTGAAAGACTGACATCCTGACTGGAACTTTCAACGGTTGTGGAGTCCTACGTACTGTAGGCTCGGTGTTTAGTTGCAGTTTACCTTGGCTATGTTTAGTCCTTTATGAACCATTCCTTGGCCACGTCTGTGTTCAGTCTAATGCCTTTGTTAACTATCAGGGGAACCTTTTGGTATGAATTAAATTAGCAGATCACCAAGTTCCACCCATCAAAGACTACAAAGGCTAGCAAGTATCAGGCTTGTATCTGAGGCTCTCACTCTGCTGCGACCCACCTGCCTGTGACCCACTGATGCATTTGAAAAGTGTCTTAATGATTTTCTTTGTCCTGTTACTATAAATACTTCAATACTGTTACCACATCGGAACATGAAATATGAGGTAACCTGAATCTGTGTTCCTGGGCCTTGGTCACACTTTTGGCTCCAGAACAAACTCTCATCCCCTTTGAGGTGAGAGTCGTACTTTTGTATTAGCAAGTCCTGGCTGTTTCGGGCTCACTTTGGGGGATGGGGTTGGGGGCTTGTTCTGGATCAAATAGATCCTGCCTGGGACCCAGCGACCCTTGCCTGGGCCCCTACCTCCCCTGCACGCACACACATCCACTGAGATGTCTTAGGAAGTGATCCTCAGGTCACAGGGTGAAGGCAGGGAGGGGGAGAGAAGTTTGTCTGTGGGGAGATGGAAGCCAGGTCAGTGTGTGCTAGGGTAGCATCTGGCTAATCGGGCCCCAGCCTCTCTGCTTTTATGTTTGTGTTTCAAATCAAAAACAGAAGCTGGGCGTGGAGGTGTGGCCATCCCTGACGTAGTTTGAGTGTTAGAATATTAGCCTTTCCTTCTTGGTCAGGGTTTCATGTAGCCAGGCTGGCCTCCGACTCACTATGGTAGCCAAGGATGATGGTCTGAGTAAAAGAAGCCCCCCACAGGCTCATGCACTATTTGAAAGAATTAGAAGGTTTAGGAGGTGTGGCCTTGTTAGAGGACCTGGAGTTTACTAGAATGAGGAGTGCCCACATGAGTCAACACATGAGGATGTGAAGATCCTAGTTTTCTGCAGCATCCTTCTGCAGGCGTCCACTGCCCACTCCCTCACCCGTCCATCATTCAGCCCACATCCACCTATGTCTCCCTCACTCATCTTCTCCATTTGTTTATTTGTGGTGGTTTGAAAGCAGATGGCCCTCATAGGCCCATAGGGAGTGACACTATTAGGAGGTGTGGCCTTGTTGGAAGAAGTGTGCCATTGGTTCAGCTTTGAGGTCTCAGAAACTCCAGGTAGGTCTAGTGGCTCAGTGTTCCTGCTGCCTGCAGGTCAGGATAGAGCTCTCAGCTCCTTCTCCGGCACCATGTCTGCTACATGCTGCAATGCTTCCCCCATGATGACAATGCACTGAAGCTCTGAAACCCGTTAAATGTTTTCCTTCATAAGAGTTGCTGTGGTCAGTGTCTCTTCGCAGCAATGAGACCATAAGGCATTCATTTACACTCTCTAATTTGTACAACCATTCACTCATTCATGCATTCTTCACTAATTCCTTTATTCATCTACTCATCCATTCACTAGGTCACTCTTCCGGTCACTGTTCAGTTCCTCCTTCACTCAGTCACCCACCCATTCACTTGTTCACCAGTTCATCCAATGATGGTTACTGATGAAGCCGAGGGTGGCCATATCTCAGGGGTGACATAAGGCCCTGTCATGACTCAGCACCTCCCCCTCCCTTTTCTAGCACCTCAGTATGTGAGACAGGGTCACGTGACTATGGCATGTCAGTCCCAGCCAGCAGAAAGCACCTGGCTGTCTGAACATTCCAGAAAGGAGAGCTCACTAATGTGCATTGAGTGTGCCCTCATCCCTCATCTGTGGCTTTTGTCTTTCCACACACTCTGCGGAGCAGTGGCGAGGATGAGTCACAGGTCAGAGGGAAGCACGGACTCTCCAGAGGCCACTGCTGCTGAAAGCGGCCACGGCATGGAGGAGAGACCCGTTCCCAGTCGCTTGTGTAACAACTGTGCTTTACAACGTCCAAAAGACCACTGGAAACTACAGATATTTACATTATGATTCATAACAGTAGCAAAATTATATGTAGTAGTGTTGAAATAAATTTTTTGTTCCTAAATTTTATTTATAAATCAATACAAAGCATTGCAGACCAATGTGTCTTTCTTTTTTTTTTTTTTTGACTTTTTCAAGACAGGTAGCCCTGGCTGTCCTGGAACTCACTCTGTAGACCAGGCTGGCCTCAAACTCAGAAACCCGCAGGCCTCTGCCTCCCAAGTGCTGGGATTAAAGGCGTGCGCCACCACTGCCCGGCAAGGAGATCAATGTGTCTTAATCCTCGTCCTCCTCCTCTTCCTCCTGGCTGATCTGGAAGCAATGCGGCTCGTAACTCTTTGCTGTTGGCGACAACACACAGCCAGTCTCAGAGGTTGCTCTTCTTCAAATGTTTTTTTGGTAAGATATTTCAAATTCCTTTTGGAGAAGGGCACCTTGGAAGTGACAGTGATCTTGCTCCTGCTCCGCTCGATGGTCACAACCCCTCCGCCAAGAGTGCCAGCTTTCCATTTACCTCCATTCTCTCCTGGAGGAACTGCTCAAGACTGGCGGCAGCCAGGATTCCAGCTTCTACAGGGTGAACTTCAAAACGGGCTTCTTTCTTTTGTCCCGCCCCCTCACCACAAGCTTTTTCCCAGGAACCATGGTGGCAGAGGAGGCAGAGAGGGAGGGGGGCACTACCATGAAATAATGTTTAAGCTTGAGTGTCACCCCAATGTGGAGAATTATATTAAAGGGCACAGCACAGGAAGGCTGGGACCACTGCCCTAGACCGTCTAAAGAGGACCTGCAGGTTCCATGCAGTACTGCCTTACTCTAAGTTACAAAAGGGACCCAAGCATGGCGTTGGTTTTGTTTTGACACAGGGTTTCTCTGTGCAGCCCTGGCTGTCCTGGAACTCACTCTGTAGACCAGGCTGGCCTCAAACTCAGAGATCCTCCTGCCTCTGCCTCCCGAGGGCTGGGACTAAAGGGCCACCACTTCCCAGAGTCTTCTGAACACACACAAAGCCCAGCCTAGGGTCTGAAAGTGTCCAGAGGCTCGGCACTTGCTGCTCTGGTGGAGGACCAGAGAGCTTGGTTCCCAGCGCCCAAGCCGCTTATAACTGCAGAGGACATGACCCCTTCCTCCTTAGGGGGCACCCCGCTCTCTGCCACAGACACTTGCAAAACTCTGACCCAGGTTGGGCTTCTGCCATCTTCTCCAGCCCCACCCCCACAAAAACACAAAGCCCTTGCTCCATCCACTTCTATCCCTGAAGGCCTCTGTGGCCCCGCCCCCTGGAAACTCTCATTTCTAGACACCTTTGAAAATGCCGACCGACCACTGAGACGAATGTCCAACCTGCAGATCTGTGGGGGAACCATTCATGGTCAAACGTTTTTCAGTTTTTCAGGGATTCAAGACTCTAGGAACTCAGAACTCACAGGCACTTGTATCTCTAGCTCCAGGGGATCTGACGCCCTCTTCTGACCTCCTTGGGCACTGTACTCACTCCCACACAAAGACACAAGTATATCTTTTAAAAACTCTCAGGTGGCAGGGTAGTGGTGGCGTATTCCTTTAATCCCAGCACTAAGGAAGCAGAGGCAGGTGGATTTCTGAGAGTTCAAGGCCAGCCTGGTCTACAGAGTGCGTTCCAGGACAGACAGGGCTACACAGAGAAACCCTGTCTCACACCCCCCAACCCCAGAAAAAAAAAACCCTTAGGTGTGTGGGAAGGAATTCACGTTCCTGACAGCCACGATTATTTTCATCACAAGACCTTCGCACAAGCTGTTCCCTTCACCTGCCATGCTCCGGGTCCTCCTTCCAGGCCTCAGCGTCTTGTTTTTCTCCCACTCTCCTACTCCTTGTACAGTGGAGGCATCCTTTAAATAAACCCTGCAGCTTCTAATTTCACTGTGGTCTCAGATGTGGGTTAGGAACCAGCGTGCTCCTTGCACACGCAGTGAGTGGACGTGCGTCCATCGTTTTCCCTCTGGCACAGGAAGACAGTGTTTGGTTCAAATGGGAGGCTTTTCTCTCAGTGTACCACAGCTGCTTCCCAAACGAAAGCTAGTGCTTGAGCTCCTCCAGCATATGTCAGCCTGGCATTTTCGTACTTCCTGTTTGCCTTCTTCCTTGGCTCCTTGTGGAGCTGCGCAGGCACTCCCCTTCCCACAAGGTCCAGGCTGGGGAGTGGACAGCACCCATACTTCCCACACAAGGATCTTGCTCCAAGGGCAAGCAGGTTATTGAAAGATTCTCTGGGAAGCTGGGTGTGGTGGTGCATGGCTGCCAAGAGGAGGCAGGGTTGGGGCTCAAGGTTGTACATGAAGGAGCCTCTAAGATAAGCCAAGGGGCCTCTGTGAGTAGCGCGTGCCTCATATGTGAGAGATTCTGGGCTCTAGGCAAAGCCCAACCATCCTGATCCCAGGGCTTGGGTGCTTTAATTGCCCCAGGGACTCGTGTCGAGAGGTCCTTTGTCAAAACCATCCCGAGACCAAGTACCTCAGCCTTGTCTGCCTGGACTCCTGCTTAGCCTTCATCTGTCAAGGAACAAACCAGCAAATCCCACAGACCAAATGAGGCGAGCTCAGTCCCCATTGAACACCAAACACCAGAAAGTAATGTGTATGGGACTTTCCTCCTCTCCTTATAAACCTTCCCCCTTCTTTTTTGGACAGCGTCTTAGTGTGTAGCCCAGACTGGTCTCAGACACTCAGACTGAAGGTGTTGACACCCACCTACATTGTTGGGGGAGTCACTAGAGTTAGGCCCGAATTCCTGGCCTCTTGTGATCCTCTTGTCACAGCCTGTTCTCACCTCTACAGTGTCAGGCCCAAAAGGAACTCAGGATAAACGGCTAACTGTGGTGCCTACTAGCATACCAAAATGTCTGCTGGCTTCCAGGCTCACTCAGGCTCCCCTCAGCTCCTTGCTTAGGTTTTCCAACCCTAAGCTTCTTCAGCTCAAGGGCTTCCTGTTGGCATTGTCTAAACTCCACCCCACGGTTACCTGGCAACAGCCAGGTAGGCCTGACACCACTATAAAAGGGGCGCTTGCCCCTCCTCGCTCTCTTGGTTCTCTTCCCTCCCCTCCCCGCCCCACTTGCTCTCGCGCGCGTGCTCTCTCTCTCTCTCTCTCTCTCCTACCCCCTTAACTGCCCCCCCCATGCCCTGAATAAACTGTCTTCTATACTATATTGTCCTGTGGCTGGTCCCTCAGGGGGAAGGGATGTTTCGGCATGGGCCCAATGAGACATCCCCTTCCCCACACCTCACCACACTTCCATAGAACATATCTTATACCTCTTCATCTTTTTATAAACACATCACTTCCCTTCCTCCAACTTCTCATTCCTATATAACCCTGCCATTTCAGCCATGACCCCTGGGGGTCACCTTTGCCCACACTCTCCTCTCCCAGCCCAGTTCAGTCGGCTCTGGACTCTTCCAGTCGCCTCTAGCTGTATTCCTATCTACAATAAAAACCCTCCCCACAGCCATATCGTAGAGCTGCTGTGTCCTCGATTTATACTTGTTGCTGAAACTCCCACCATTATAAATACAATGGTAATATGTGAGATGGGGTGATGGCACACTCACGTCATCCCAGCGTTTGGGAGGCTGAAGCAAGAGAATCACAGGTTCCAGGCCAGCCTGGGTTCCTGTTTTCGTATCAATGAAAGGCAGACTGGAACTGGGTCTGCTGGGAGGGTGGGTGGAAGCTCAGCCTAGGCAAAGTGGCTGGGGGGCAGGGACGCTTCACATTCAGAACCAGGAGGTTCCTGACCTCTGGGCCAGGATGCAAACCCCCACTGAGTAGGAAACATGGATGCCTGCTGTCAAGACCAGATAAGAATACACCCTCAAGAGTTGAGCAATTCAGCTCTTCTTAGATCTGCTTCCTTGATTGAAATGTGGACAGCTGTCAGGCTGATGGCCCCAGTTCCTGAGTCTGGGCCCCCAAGGTAGAAGGAAGGAGCAGTAGTGAGCAGAAGCCCAGTCCTGTTTACTCTGCGACTGTGGGCAGCCCTTCCACTGGCCACCAGCTGTGTGGCCCCACACTACTCCACCAAAGGCTCAAGATCCTGCAGGAAAGAAAGAGCAGGTTGAGCCTGCTTCCCCTTTCCCTCTGCCCAACGCCCCACTTCAGATAGCAGAGGGCTAGGGGTGGGAAAGAGCTGGACACTGGGGCAGGGCGTCCCTCGACTCTGGGATTCATTGCCAGAGGCCCGGCAAGCAGAGCCAAATGGATGACGACGCGTGTGCAGGGCACTTTCAAGTCACTCTGTGATGTGCTGAGGTACACATTAACCCCAGCACTTAGGAGGCAGATGGATTTCTATGAGTTTGATGCTAGCCTGATATACACACAGACTTCCAGGCCAGTGGCTTGGTGCAGTGAAACTTTCTCAAAAACTAAACTGAGAGTCTAGAGAGATGACTCAGTAATTAAGAGCAGTGGCTGCTCTTCTGGAGGACCAGGATTTGATCCCCAGTACCTACCTGGCAGTTCAGTATCAACTATAATTCTAGATATGGGGCTGGGGGTGGGATGTCTGACAACTTCTGGTTTCCTGAGACATGGCATGCCACGGTACACTTACATATGTGTAGACACACAAAAATAATAAGTCAGATGGTGGTGGCACACACCTTTAATCCCAGTACTAGGAAGGCAGAGACAGGCGATCTCTGTGAGTGGAGATCTCTGGGTTGGATGCCTGATCTACAGAGTGAATTCCAGAACAGCCGGGCTACACAGAGAACTGTCTGGAAAAACAAAAAGATTTAAAAAAAAAATTGCCACCTGCAGCTAGGCCATTGCTCAGCCCTAACACGTAAATGTTTCCCTTAAGAATATTTTAAGGGACTGAGCACGATGGTGCACGTCTTCAATTCCAGTGCTCTGTGAGTTCAAGGCCAGTCTGGCTTTCATACGGAGTTCCAGGACAGTCAGGACCATAGAGACTCTGCCTCAAGGATAACAACAAAAACCACAACCATAAGCACAAGAATATTCTAAGGGACTGGAGGACTCAGTGGTTAAGAGCCCTGTCACTCTTCCAGAAGTCCAGGATTTGACTCCCAGCAATTAGAGGTGACTCACAACCATCTGTTACTATGGTCCCAAGAGATTTGATGCCCTGTTCTGGACTCTGTAGGCACCAGGCATACACATGATGTAGACATACATGCAGGCAAAACACTCATATATAAAATTAAATATATTTTTTTAAGAAAACCAACCCAGTATTTTAAATGATGGGCTAGTAGAGTGGCTGAGTGGGTAATGGTGCTTACGCTATGCTGATAACCTGAATGTAACCCCAGCCCCACATAGCTGGAGAACTAACTCCCCATCCTCCACACAGCCACATTCATTCACCACACATACATACCCACAACATTTTTTTTTAAAGATTTATTTATTTAGCACTCGTATGCTGTCCTTGTCTTCAGACACACCAGAAAAGGGCATCAGATCCCATTACATATGGTTGTGAGCCACCACGTGGTTGCTAGGAATTGAACTCAGGACTTCTGGAAGAGCAACCAGTGCTCTGATCGTTCCAGCCCACCAATTTTTAACTTAAAGGCTTTTATTTCATGTGTATGGGTGTTTCACCTGCATGTATAACTAACCGTACACAGTGTGTGTGCAGAGCCTGAGGCCAGAAGGTGACAGATCCCCTGGAACTGGAGTTACAGATGGTGCAAGTTGCCATGCAGGTGCTGGGAACTGAACCCCAGTCTCTGGAAGACCCAATGTTCTTAGCTACTGAGCCATCTCGTTAATCCCAATAAATGTAATTAAAAAAAAAATTTTGTGCCAGGCAGTGGTGGCGCACACCTTTAATCCCAGCACTTGGGAGGCGGAGGCAGGAGGATTTCTGAGTTCGAGGCCAGCCTGGTCTACAAAGTGAGTTCCAGGACAGCTAGGGCTACACAGAGAAACCCTGTCTCAAAAAACAAAAAACAAAAAAAAAAAAAAACAAATTTGTGACAACAAAATGGCTGCGAAAAGTATGGATCATACTTCTAAATCCACCTGTCTCAAACCCCTTTTCTCTGCAGCCGCGTATGCAGCGTGCCCTGGAAGGGAACAGGCTTCTGTTCTACACACCGGCCACGCATTCCTAAGGAAACAGACTCAGGAGCTCCTGACTGTCTCATGTTGCTGGGGCTCACATGTGCCGGTCATTTTACTCTGTGGATGCACTCCTGTGCTCTACTCTGCATGTGTCTGGCTTGTGAGGAGTTGGGGCCTCCATGTCGCGTCTACGATTTCCATGCTAAATGCCCCTCCTGCTTCAGTGTCCCAAGCAGTCATGACATCTGTGCGGCCACTACACACAGCTTGCTCTCTGGGTTTTGCTTTCCATGGTTCAGTCTGTTGCTTAGATACATCCTCAGCCTCCCTGAACCACAGAAGCTGCGTGAGCGGAACAATCTCCTGCACGAGACACATTTAACTGCCACACAGCCCTAAATTCAAAGGGTGTTCTGGATAGTTTTATGTCAACTTGACAAGGGCTGGGGTCATCTCAATGGAGGGAATGCCTCCATAAGATTGGGCTATAAGCAAGTCTGTAGGCATTTTTCATGGTGGGGAGGGCCCAGCCCGTGAGTAGGGTCACCCCTGGGCTGATGGTTCTGGGCTCTATAAGAAAGCAGGCTGAGTAATCTATATGGAGCAAGAAAGTAAGCAGCACCCCTCCACGGCCTCTGAATCAGCTCCTGCCTCCAGTTTTCTGCCCTGTGTTGAGTTCCTGTTCTGACACTTTCAATGATGAACAGTGGTATGAAGTGTAAACCAAATAAACCCTTTCCTTCCTAATTGCATTTTTGTTCACGGTGCTTTATCGTAACAATAGAAACTCTAAGACACAGGGGACATTTTACCTTCTGATGGTTCTTTACAATTTGTCAAGGGAAACTGAGGACAGAGGTCAAAGAATGAATTGGGACCCCTCCTATGGCTGGAGACTCAGCCCTGGGTTCACCCACATGGCCCCTACAATGGCTGTGGTGAGGAGAATCAGGTGGGTGGAGACAGGAGACAGGGTGCCAGGTAGCAAGCAGGGCTTGGCTGGCCACCATCATGGCCAGAATCCCTCTAGGATAAAGCAGGAGGGTCCTGTGCTGTTGGTCCCTAGGCCACACCCAGGGTTTTTCTTGAGCGCAGCATCATCTGTCCTGGGAACCATGTCCAGCCTAGTCTCCTTATCACCCTCCTGCTTAGGGATAGCGAAGTATTGGTAGAAAAACCAGAGGCAAGGGATCCTTAGGGAATAAAATCATGTCTGAGGTCCCACTATTCAGTGCTCTTGCCCCAGGTAGGGACAAGGCAGGTAAACCATGGACAGCCATTCTCTCAGAGACTATGTCTGGTGACAGACCCATGGTCCCAAGACTCCAGAAGATGAGTCAGAAGATCTTGAATTCAAGACCAGCCTCGGTCACAGAAGGCACCTATAGGACAAATCTAGTTATTAGAGGCTTGCAAACTACAGTGGTCATGGAAAGAGCCTATCATTAGGCTTGGGAGAGATTTGTCAAAGTCAAGAGGATGGCGTCATTTGTCCTGGAAGACCTCTATTTTGGGGACTGGTGACACTATCATCAGGTCTGGGGAGACTCATGAGGGCTAGAGATGTCTAGGGACATTTGTCATGGGGTCTGGGTTGATAGACTGCTGTCTGGTCAGGCCTGGGGATGTCTGTAGTCAGGGCTGAACTCTGGGGACACATTGTTGGACGGGGATACCGGTATTTCGGCCGTTAGACGCCTGTCAGACCTAGGTGTGCACTGCTACCTTACATGTCCTCCTCGCAGGACTCACATGCTTGAGACAGTTTCACTCTGTAGCTCAGGATATCCTGAAACTGAAAGCAATCCTCCTGGCTCAGACTCCCTAGTGCCAAGATTATAGGCATGAGCTACTCTATCCAACCTATTTTCTCTTCTTCAATTAAGACTATGATATGAGCCAGGCTGGCCTCAAAGTCCTTATGCCTCCGCCCCCATGGAGGCCTCAGTGACTGCAGTACGGGAGCCGGGCAGTGGGTCTGCTCTTCATTTATTCCAAGCACTCAACATCAACAACACCATGACTTCTTAGATCCTTACAAACACAACTACGTCCAAGAGGTGACATCACAGGTGTGTTCTAGGTTTTACCAGGTACAGAATCAACTTGCACGACGCACATCCAGGAACAGGAACACACTGGAGCCAGGGAAGGCCAGGCCAGAGCAACTTTTGGGATCCACGGTCCTTGTGGATGTGACCCTGGAACTAGAATGACAGGACAAACACTGTGACAGGGACAAGGTCACATGAGTATACATCAGGTGTCCTCCACAGCCCTGCCCCCCCCAACACCCCCCACCCTGAGCAACTTGGCTGGAGAGCAAGGTGCTCCAGGAGGGCAAGGACAGCAGGATGTGTGTGAGGAGGGTCACAACAGCTCATGTTGAGGGGCCCCACCATCCATCCTGCCTCCAGAAGAGCGCCCAAGAATTTCATTCTCAACTTAGGAGGCAGCCTGATAGTCTCAGCTCCCAGAGACTTGGCACCAGGGCCATCTACCCATAATTCTTCAGTCATCTCGAAGACCCAATGGACCAGCACAAATGCAGATGTCTGGAGAGAAGCTGGAGATATGGAGCAGAAGCATGCCGGTATGTGCGCTCCACTTACGGATGCGAACTCCTCCTAAGAGCCCACCATGAACAAGAGTTCCATTCCACCCACAGCCAACATGGAAGCTGCTACAAGGTGAAAGAAAAGACCTGAAGATGAAACTGCAGCCTGGGGTCCCCGACCTATCATCTCCCACCCTGCAGATCAGTGCTCAAGGGTCAGACTGTGACCCACTGGCAGTGCAGCATCTCCATAGCTACAAAGACCTGTTAGTTACCAAGACAACAGAAGAGAGTGAGGTAGGTGTAAGCTGCAGCAGCTGTGAAGAAGGGCACATTGGGAAACAGAAGGTAGAGCTAAGCGCACCACCGGAGAGAGTTGAGTATCACTACTGCAAGATCCTCCAGCTCTGCTCATGGTTGACACCTGGTCACCATGTCCCCAGTCCTGACATCAGCCTTTCCAGACTTCCACAGACTGATTTCAAATGCCCAGCACCGTGGCAGGGGGGCTGGGACGCAGCAAGAGCATCTGTACCAAATAGGGGCGGCAGGCCTAGGTGGAGTGGGCTCCACTGAAGCTGAGCTGCGCCGTCCTTCCAGAGGCTGCAGAAAGACACTGTACATGGAAACTGCTGCAGCACAACACTGGCCTGCAGGAGCCACACTGTGGAGGCTGGAGGTGCAAGCAAGGACTGGGGTTTTCCTCAGAATGCACTTTCCAGAGACAGAAACAGGCATATAATAAGCCTCAACCATATGAAGTTGGGTCTAAGATTTTGAGAAGTCTTTCAAGACTACACAGCAGGCAGGACTTTAACTTGCCCTCGATCCCCCGCCTCAGCCTGCAAAGCTCTCAGAGTTCTGTAGGAGCTGACACATCACTGCTCAAAAGCAAGAATGCACAGTGCTCCCTTTCCACTGCAGCCTGTTTCCAGAGAAGCTCTGAAGACACAGAGCACAGGGCTCTGGAAGGCAGGGCTGTGTGGAGAGCTTACAGAGGGGCCAGGCCCTGAGCACCAAGGCTGAGGAACCACCCTACAAAGAGGAATAAAAGGAAGGACAGAGTCAGAAGCAGGACAGACAAGGGTGCCTGAGTGGCCACTGCACTGTGCAGAGTGGCAAGGCCTGGTGGAACCTGACCTAGGGATGAGGAGCTGGCCGAGTACACACCGAGGCTCAGGCTGCAGGCGTCCGGGGCAGGGTGACGGGAAGGGCAAGGCTGCTTCGAGGCTTATCTCTGTCGCCAGTGGCTCTGATCTAGTTAAGAAGAGAATGACTGTTCAGAACTGTATATGGAGCATGATGGGAGAGAAGGTCAGGAACCAAGAACGGAGGCCGGCGGCAGATCAATGGGAAGGGTGCTGCTACCAAGCCTGAGGACTTGACTTCAATCCCAGAGTCCCTCATGGTAGAAGGAGAACTGACTCACAAGTTGTCCTTTGCCCTTCTTATGGCAAAGCTTGACACACCTGCTTACACACATACACACAATACAAGCCAAAACAAAAAGAACCAAGAGTGGGAAGGATGAGGCCTGCAGACCCTTCACAAAATAGCACTTGAGGCCCTCAGAAAGGAATGTGGTGGCTAAGCAAGGCCACTAATCAGGTCTGTCCTAGCTGTCTGGCCCCTGCAAGGGACTGTCATCTTCAAGAGAGACCTGGAGTAGGAACAGGCAGGGCCAAGGGTGGCCTGCTCCCATGACAGCATGCTCAAAGCCAGGCGGAGGCACTGGAGGAATGATGGGAAGGCTGGGGCCAGTAGGCTACCCTTCTGCTGGGGAGCTTCCTCCTCTGCATGCCTGGACAGAAAGAGGGACACATCGCAGGGATGGCCCTTCTGCCTCACTCAGATTTTCTTTCTGGTAGCATCAGCTGCTGCTCTGGGCCCGGGCACACACCTATTTGCTGGCCCTCTTGTGTCTGTACATTTGCATCATACGCTGGCGGAAGACGTCAAAGGTGTCTTCTTTTTGCTCAGGTCCTTCAGCTCCCAGACCCTCTCCTTCTGAGAGAGTCCCCCTGCAGAGCAGAGGTGACAGTCAGAGCTAGAATCAGGAGTCAACTAGGGTGCACAGGGACATGGGACAGATATCCAGAGAGGAAATACAGTCAAAGGGCTGGGGCATGGTTCAATGAGCGCTTGCTATGTGGCGAGGCCCAGAGTTCTCTCTCTAGCACGGCAAAAATTAAACAAGAGAAAGAAGCCGCTAGCTCATGGGAGCATAGCCTTTTGTGCTTCGGACAGTCTTTTATGCAGCTCACTTTGGCCTGGAACTCACTATTTCCCTGCCTCAGTCTTCCAGGATCACAGATAAGCTCCAGTTAGGAGTGGAGCCCTGTGGGTTTGCAGCCTGATCCCAACAGGCCACCTCACCCGGAGGTGTGTTGGTGCTGAGGGACACACCCTCTGACATATGAACAGGGGCTGAGGATTTGTGTCTCCATCCTTGCAGCCTGTAATGGTTTCCAGAAACACCTGTGCCATTACTAAATGTTGCTTAGATTTAAGGGTCAAGAAGCTGTTCAGAGGTCTATACAGGAAGAAGCTGGTCACCCTTTGGGCACCTGATAGAACAGCTAGTAAAAAATGACCTGGCTGTGTACTCTGTATAGCCCCAACCCAAGGCACCCAAGAGTTCCCAGCCATGCCATACACGCTGACGGGCTCTCGGATGCCCTTCCCGAGGGAGCCCAGGCCATGGCCTTCCTTCCAGCCCATCTTCTGCAGCATCTGGAAGCCCACATTCTTGTCTGTCAGTTTCTGCTGGGAAAACTCCAGGTCCTTGGGTTTCTGAGGAGAGAGAGGTGGGTGGGTAGACTAGTCTGTTTCAGTGTATACTGGATTTCCAAGTGGTCTTCTAACCCCAGTTGCCTGGAGTGGTGAGCTCCACTCACCTCCAGCTTCCCGCTAACATTCCTGGGGGTGGGACTTCTTGAGGCCAGGTCCCTTACCCCAGTTAGAACTGTCAACTGGCTGTGGGGCGGCATGCTGCTGCTCTGTACAAGACTACATATTGGCTGGCTTGTGTGTCAATTTGACACAGGCTGGAGTTATCACAGAGAAAGGAGCTTCAGTTGGGGAAGTGCCTCCATGAGATCCAGCTGTGGGGCATTTTCTCATTTGGTGATCAAAGAGGGAAGGGCCCCTTGTGGGTGGTGCCATCTCTGGGCTGGTAGTCTTGGGTTCTATAAGAAAGCAAGCTGAGCAAGCCAGGGAAAAGCAAGCCAGTAAGAAACATCCCTCCATGGCCTCTGCATCAGCTCCTGCTTCCAGTCCTGACTTCCTTTGGTGATCAACAGCAGTGTGGAAAGTGTAAGCTCAATAAACCCTTTCCTCCCCAACTTGCTTCTTGGTCATGATGTTTGTGCAGGAATAGAAACCCTGACTAAGACAGACTATGAGGGAAACTCTGTGAGGAGGGTGGGGACCAGGCCAAAGCAGAAGTGACTGAATAAGAGACCTATAAGGACAAATGGCCCTCTGGCAGCCAGCCTCTTCTATGAGTGGACTGCTGTCCTGTGCCCTGCATAGTTGATATTGTAGGCCTGAATGCAATCTCACTCTCCAGCCCAGCCTCCTGAAGGCAGTGAGGCAATAACAGGCCTGCCTATGTCTGTTAGTAATCATCCTGCTGCCGCCTTCTCAACACCTGGGACACAGGCACAGGCTCCACACCCAGCTCTGCAAAGGGCCTGGAGCCTCGTCACACGCAGCAAGTCAACCATTCGGACCCTGAACCTGCAGGTAGGGAGATGTCACAATGTAGTCAACACACACCTTCTTTTTGGCTATGGGACGACCCCGAGGCCTGTCGTAGGCGATTCGAACTGGTTCGTGGACTGGAAGGCAAAAGGGAGAGATCTGTTCACATTGAACACTTGCCCCATGCTCTTAGAGACAGACAGAAATGCTGCCTGGTAAGGACGGTCCACACCTGTGTCTGCCCTACATGGCAGATGCTGGCTCCCATCCCATCTCTGGCTCTCAAATATTCTACATCTGCTGATCTGTGAATGGCTGTGATGAAGCCAGCAGTGCTGTCAGTGCCAAGGGCACCACTCAAACCCCCCCCCCCCACTGCTGGCCCTCACAGAGACCTGCTGCTTGGGTCAGAAACACTCTCCTGCTGCAGGCAGGCCACGGCAGCACTGGGCCCTCCCAGTCAAGGCCCCTAGCTGTCCAATTTGGAAGCTCAGGAGAGCACCAAGCGCCCATCATGGAAGCCAGGGAAGATAGCGGCAGGCCTGTCCCATGGATGTACAAAGCACCAAGGTATCTGGGGTATGGCTCAGCTCCCAAGATACAGCACACAAGGGTCTCAGTGGGGCCACTGGCCATCCACAACAGTGCTAAGGACACATCTTTAAGGACTGTGCCAAGTGGACATCACTGACAATACAGTGACAGATTTACAGAGCCAGCAAGGTCCAATAGTTACTGTCTTCCCAGCTTCACTACAGGTATGGGGAGAAACTGGGTGTGCCTCAAGGTCAAGTGCCGGAAATGGCAGGCTGAGCTCCTACAGCCTAGTGGTGACAGAGCTCCTTGTAAGGAAAGAAGCCCCCTTTCTAGAAATGCAGGTCTCACGCTAACACCTTAGAGGGCAGTGCACAATGGCCTGGCTGGGCTCCCCTGCCAGCACTGTGAACTAAGGAGAACCTGCTTGTGGCGGCACACCTGCAGTTTCACCCTGTGGAAGCTGGCCACGAAGATTACTTGTATGAGGCCAGTCCAGGCTAATCATGTATATTTTGTCTCAAAGAAAACCACCACAAAACCCAAAATCCACTCAAATCCCAAGTCCTGAGAGCAGAGAACCCTGTGCACTGTGCCCGTGCACTTGGGCCCATCTGCACACACACAAGGCCAGCAGGTGCTAGCAGGAGGCAGGGTGACTGGCTGTGGCTGGCACAGCGAGAATGGCTACTGAGTGTGTTCCTCACAGGACTATGGGATACTCACCCTTTGACTCCTGGATGAGACACACCCTCTTTGGGGCAGGGATCATGCCAACCTTCAGCGACTTGCTGCTGATTCTCTTCCTGGGGAAGCAGCTACCAGAGGAAGCCTGTGACAGGCCAGGGGTGCCGGCCTGCTCCTCCCTGGTCCCCTCTCCAGGGATGCTGTCAGTGGGGGAACTGCCCTCAGAGCCCGGACACTTGGCAGTCCCTGCTTGTGGCCTGAGAGTGCAGGTCTCCTCTCCGCCCTCGTCCTCGCTCTCCTCCTCATCTTCCTCTTCCTCCTCAGGCAGCACCTCGGGGTCCTCCAGAGCAGCCTCCTGCTCAGGGTGCCCCTCATGTGGTTCACCCTTACCCTCCTTGCCGGCTGTGGGGCTCTGCACTGAGTCCCCCGCCTCACCAGTGGACTGGAAGGAGATGGACGGGCACAGCTCCAGCACCTTCTCTCGGTAGAACTTGAAAGCTGAGCTGCTCTGGTCGTGCAGGAACCTAAGGGGAAAATGCACTGCTGAGCTGCTGAGCGTGAAGCTCCTTCTTGGCCCAGGACACAGGCCTCCCCATGAGCCTGCTATGGCTTCCCAGAGCAGCTAGAGGGAGACAGAATGTTCAGACTTCTGCAGGACTAGGACTGCTCAATCTAATAATCTCTGGATGGGACAAGATGATCCTGAAGTTTGTCAAGACACAATGCTTCTGCAACTTGCAAGAGGCACCCCCATTCCATCCCTACCAAACTCAAAAAGAAAACAAGAAGGAAGTAAAAGAAAGTAAAAGAAAGAAGTCTGTGAGGCAGCTCAGTCAATAAAAACACTTGCTACACACAGAACTAAGAGCTGAGCTCAGACCCCAGAGCCTGTCTCCTCTGACCTCCACAAATGGCCACAGCAAACACACAATAGGTAAAGTAAATGGGCCAAGGATCTGGAAAGCCTGAGTAGCACCAGAAGCTCACACACAGACCCAAAGGCTCAGAAGCAGACATTGTGGCCAAGGGACCTGGTGCTCCCCAGCCTGCAGGCACACCACGAGCCAGCCATTGTTCTTTCTTTAAATTTTTTTTGATGATTCTTTTTTATTTATTTTTTTATGTGTATTGGTATTGCATTGCACGTCTATGTGAAGGTGTCAGATCCCCTGGAACTGGGAGTTACAGACAGTTGTGAGCTGCCATGTGAGTCCTGGGAATTGAACCAGGGTCCTCTGGAAGAACAGCCAGGGGTCTTAACCTCTGAGCCATCTCTCCAGTGCCAAGAACCAGCCTTTTTTGATCTCAGGATTCATCCCCCAAGATACCAACAAGTTGCCCCAAAAAGCCTCCCCTTCTTCAATGACGCTGGAACACAGGGCCTAGAACCTTACTCTGCAACCCCCTGTAAAAATGCTCACAGCAGCCGCTTTGTAAATGTCTCGACATTAATAATTTGGTGTACAGCTCTTACAGGGGACTGGAGTCCAGGTTTAGCACCTACACCAGGCAGCTCACAACACCCGGTAACTCCAATTTCAGCAGATTCAATGCTTCCTTCTGGCCTCCACGGGGCACTTACACACATGTAGTTGCCAAGCTCACACATACATATACATATTATTTTTAAAAAGGTAAATCTTCACACATCAAATAAAACAAAACTAAGGAGGGAAAGCAACTGGGAAGACATTCAGTGTCTGGCTTCCTTGTGTGTCCATATAAGCAAGTGCACCAATACTCATGGACATACACATATAATAGCACACTCAGGCACACACGTACACAGCAGTTCTAACGAGTACAGACTGATGGTGACAGTGATGGGCAGCTGCCTGGGGAGGGAAGAGGTGACAGACAGAAGGCTGGGAAAGCACACAGGCTGGTACAAAGGGTTTGGGTGGCAGAGCTGAATGGCTGGGGGGCCAGCAGGTGTGGGAAAGCCTATTGCAAGGGCATGCAGGACCATCCAATGGAGGGCTCAGATGGAGCAGAGGGAGGAGAAGGCAGCCAGCCCACTGGCAGCACACACACGCTCTGTTCTACTCCTGGCCTCCAGAGGCCAGCTGTGCCTCTCTTGTCTCTAAGTGGGAGAAGTGAAGCCAGACCAACCACAAACTGAGACCTCAGAAGCCATTGGCCCAAATCAATCATCTCCCCTTTATGTTGTTTGTACAGTTGTTCTGACACTGGGGAGGGGCAGGACCTACCAGAGGTCCTGGGGTTCCCTTCATGAACACACTGGACAGCACTGTTGTTTTTTTTTTTTTTTTTTTTTGGTTTTTCGAGACAGGGTTTCTCTGTGTAGCCCAGGCTGTCCTGGAACTCACTTTGTAGACCAGGCTGGCCTCGAACTCAGAAATCCTCCTGCCTCTGCCTCCCAAGTGCTGTGGACAGCACTGTTAAAGGAGTATTATGAACGACACACTGTCAGGAGGGCAGTTTTTGGGGTGCTAGCCTAACTAGGCAAGTGCTTGGCATTGAACTATGCAAAGGAAAAACGAAACATGCACAAACAAGATGGCTCCCTGTTACTGAGAAGGGTAAGAGGGACTTCTACAGGTGATTTTTACTTTAGAACATAGAATAATTAAAAATTCCAGCTGGATGTAGTGGTACATGCCTTTAATCCCGATACTCTGGAGTGCCAGCAAGGTGGCTCAGTGGATAAAGGCATTGCCTGTTTCCAAGCCCGACAATCCTGAACTTCCATGGTGGAACGAGAGAATAACTACTGCAAGTAGTATGACCTCTGACCTTCACTTTTGCATATGTCCACCACAAAGTAAATAAACCACGTAAACATAAACAGATTCAATTGGGGTCTGGGGATATGGCTCAGTAGGTGACAGTGTTTGCCGTTGGGTGGGAGAGATGGCTCAGGGTTGAGAGCACTGGCTGCTCTTCTAGAGGTCCTGAGTTCAATTCCCAGCAAACATGGTGGCTCACAACCATCTATAGTGAGATGTGGTGCCCTCTTCTGGCCTTTGGGCATATATGCAGGAGGAACACTGTACATAATAAAACTTAAAAAAAAATATATTAAAAAAAAAAAGTGTTTGCTGTGCAGGAGCCCAAGTACAAGAGAACAGCAAGATTTCTTTTCAAACTGTAATCTTCACTGAATTAGGAAAAAAGCCCAACTAAAGCCTGAAGTGGAGCATTTGTTAGCACAGCAGCCCTGGCAGTACATGTGCTCAGCAAGCAGGATTTGGCTCTGAGCGTGGTAGCCTGGCTCTCCTGGAAGCAGGAGGCAGCCTGGGCAGGAGAATCAAGGGCCAGGGCTGAGGATTGCAGGACCCAGCACACACACACCAGGCCCAGGCAGCAAGAGCAGCAGGCTCTGTTTGCATTGGGAAGATGACACTGGTTTTCCTGTCTCTACTTTCTAAGTGCTAACAAGACAGGTATGGAACATCATGTGGCTTATGCAGTGCTCAGGAGACACTGGGGCTCGGCGCAAGCCAGGCAAGAACTATATCAACTTAATTCCAGCCCTGGCTCAAACCTGTAAGTTTCCAACTGTATTTATTCTGCTGCAGCACCAGGCCTCTTGCACCCAGCAAAACATTCAACTACATTTTCAGTCAGAGCAGGACTCCAGCAAGTAGGAGGAAACCCAATAGTGCCAAGTTTAGTCTTGGGAATGCACGGGCACAGTGGAGGTGGGGAGGTCTCATATGGCCTCTGGAGGAGCCTAGGAGCATCTTCATCATAGAGGCTCCCACCACAGGCTAGGGTTTCTAGCATCTGTGGCTGTTTAGGGTGGTTTCTGGATTTTTCTTAGACAACTGTGAGGCACATGCACAGATGCTGCTGGAGTCCCCAGCCCGTTGTCTTTGTGTGAGGGTGGACGGAAAAGAGGGCAAGGCATTTCCTGGTGAGCTGGTGAAGGCTGACCCAACAGATGCCAGCTCTGGGCCAGGCTCGGCTGAAGGCGGAACCCATCCTGCCTGCTACAGCATGAGGGCTATGGGGTGCGGTGGGGTCCAAGGCACGTACCACAGGTCAGGGTTGTCAGTGCTGTTCTCTATGCTGAACTGCTCAATCTCAGGGCCGACCTGAGCCACAAATCTGGCCAGCTTCTCAGCAGTCTCCATGGTCTTTGCGTCCACTATAAAACAGAAAGCAGTGGTTGTGGCTCCAGCCTGACTCAGCTGCCTGCCCTTGGTCCTTCCCTGCACCACGACTCTGGAGTCTTCTCTGTCACCATTAGCCGATAGGCAGATTGTGGAGAAGCATCAGCAGCCCCTTGGACACCTGGGCTGGCTATGTGGGAACAGACCATCACCCTCATCACCTTAGCCAAGAGGCTGCCAACCTACAGCTCAGACTCTCGAAGCTTAGGTCAGCAGACACCCAGCCAACAGCTTAGGACACTGGCGGAGTCAGGAGGAGCAGAGAAGCGTGGGCGGTCTATGGTGAGGCTTGGGCACTGTGCAGTCAGCGCATGTCCCCACCTAAAGCTGGATGGGATCCCTGGGCAGAGGAAAGGTAAGCTGGTGAAAACCAAATGGGTTGCATCAGCAGCAGAGCAGCTTTGCAGAGGCAGAGCGGCACGGAGGCATCTAAGGAAATACCATGGAGGGTTTCAAGTACATGGACCCCAGGCCAGGTTGGAAATACCTGCAATGGTCTTGAGTGTCTGCACAGCAGACCTGTGGCCTTGCATTCAGTGGCTAGCACTGCTGAACCCAGACTAATGAAGACACTTAGAAAGCAACTGCCTCTGTTCATACTTCATATTCTCACCCATCCCAAATAATACAGGAATAATTATTTCTATTATTTGAGACAAAGTCTCACACGGGTGAGGCTGACTGTGCAAGTCTGGGTCCTCCTGGGTCCCACCTTCCAAGTGCTGGGATGATAGGTATGTCCCACAACAGCCAGCTTCATGTAGTGTAGGTGCTGCCAGATGCTGTAAGCAGCCCAGGCAGGATGAAAATGTAGAAGAGGCCAGCCACAGAGACAAGGATGTAGCAGGTCAGTGGCTGTAAGTTCCAGCCTGGTCCCAGCTACAGCAAACACCAGGCCAACCAGGGCTATGGAGACCCTGCCTCACACAGAATAAGCTCTTGCAGGCCTTGGTGGCGCACACCTTTAATCTCAGCACTTGAAAGTAGAGACAGATAGAACTCTTGAGTTTGAGCCCCGTCTGGTCTACATAGTGAGCTCCAGAATTACATGGAGAGATCCTGTCTCAAACCTCTCATAAACACAACCAAAACCAAGCAACGCAATAAGAGTGTGCAGGTTCTCTGAAAACTGTGTCCTTTTCCATATGACTTTCACCTCAGTGGACTCTGGCATATGTGAGGGTAATGGTGGTGTGATGGAGACTCAGACCTGGCCTGGCTGCCCCAATATCAGCACCCCATGGGGTGTGCCCAGGGCTCAGGAGGAACAGGAAGGACAGGGTGGCCATGTCCCTATCCTGTCCAGGCTCCTCCAGTCAATCTAGCTTGCCATCTGCCCAGACCGCTGAGCACTTAGCACCCCAACTCACACTACCCCAAGGGACCCAGATGAGCATGGGACAGGATGAGGTAGGGGTCAACACCTACTATTAGCAGAGGGGCATCGAGAAGAGGCCGGCAGGACTTCCGAGTCATCCCCTGCTGATGGCCGAGGAGATGGGCCCAAGGCTCCAGGGCTGGAGGGCTGAGGACAGGGTTTGGCAGGCTCTGGTAGGCAGTCCTGGGCAGCATCACTTGAATCCCGTGGTGGTGGCTTCACTCTCAAGGAGCCAGAAGCCTGGCGGCCATGGTGCTTCTGCCGAGCGCCTGAGGACAGGGATGTCTGCTGGGCAGTGGTGGCTTTCTTGGCCTTCAGGCCTCGAGGACCCTGGGAGCGAAGCAGCCGCCTGCGCTGCCATGGGAGGAGTCTGCGCTTGAGGCTTCGCACGGCTTGTGCATAGAGCATGGCACGCACCGCACACTGTGCTGGCGTTGGCCTCCGCTCCACGATGGGCCAGCTGTGGTTCAGTCGCTGTGACTCTGCCAACTTCAGCTTGTAGTACTTATACTCCAGGCTGCTCTCATCAGACAGAAACCTGCCAAGCAGACACAGGGCAGAGCACTATGAAGTGAGGCACGGCTGCCCTCCCTTTGCTGCTCAGGTAAACCTAGGAAAGTCAGGAGCTTTCATCTAGCTGGGTGCAGAGAGAGTCTTACTCTTAGTCCTAACATGGAGGAGGCTGAAGCAGGAGAACTGCAGAGAATTCAAGGCCAGCCGGGCAGTGGTGGCGCACGCCTTTAATCCCAGCACTTGGGAGGCAGAGGCAGGCGGATTTCTGAGTTTGAGGCCATCCTGGTCTCATAGTGAGTTCCAGGACAGCCAGGGCTACACAGAGAAACCCTGTCTTGAAAAAAAAAAAAAAAGAATTCAAGGCCAGCCTGGACTATGAAATGAGCCATTCTCTCTTTCTGTTTCTCTGTGTAGTCTTGGCTGTCCTGGAATGAGTTCTGTACGCCAGAATAGCCTTGAATTCAGAGATTTCCCCACCTCTGCCTCCAGAGTGCTAGGATTAAAAGTATGCACCACCACTGCCTGGTGAGACATCATCTTTTCCTTTGTTTTATTTTGTTTTTGAGATAGTGTTACTATGTAGCCCTGGCCAGCCTGGAACTCACAATGTGACCAGGTTGTCCTCAAACTCATTGAGATCTGTCTGTCTCCAGAGTGCTGGGATTAAAGGTGTGCAATTGAACATTTTTTGGTAAGCAGCCATGAGAGAGCTCAGAGCCTCGGAAGCTGCAGGCTCACACTGTCCTGCAGCACCACATCAGACAAGAGGGGGCGCCTCTCACATGGCCACATGGCCAAGAGCTTTGTGAGCTTTCCCTGTGCCATTGAGGGACGTGTGGCAAGACTGAAGGGAGTCCAAATGGACTAGGGACAGCTGAACAAACTAGGCTGAGGTGGTCAGCTCGCCGCCTCCCTCAGGTACAAGGATGTCAAATCTCTGCTGGGTGTGAAAGAACAGAAACAATGGGAACCTGTGTCCTCCATTTGGACCCTGGCATTCACCAGCTTAAAAAACAAAAACAAAATAGCAATAATGAAAACCCAAACAACTGTCACAGTTGGCCCTCTAGGTTTGCTGCTTGGGAGTCAACTGAGCTTGGATGTAACAGAAAGAGAAGGGACAGACCCCTGTTGCCGCTGCCCTTAGCAATGAAGCTATGGACAAGTCACATCGCTGTCAGTGTTTCCAGCCAGCTAGCGACTATGTAAAGCACACAAGACAGTGGATGAGGTGGCACACACACAACCCCAAGCCCTGGGAAGGCTGAGGAGGATGCCAAGTTCCAGATCAGCCCAGACTACACAGAAGACTCTCAAAATTCAAAGCAAACCATGTGTTGGAGGTATCTCATGCAGACATTACACTGTTCTGCATGGGACACTGAATGCTCAGACTTTAGGACCCAACAGTGTTGAGCCCAGCCCTCTGTTGATACTGGAGGTGACAACTGAAAAGTCCCTGGAACAGTGACTGAAAGTTCCGTAAAGGCCAAGGGAACAACTGGAACAGTGACTGAGAGTCCCCTAAAGGCCAAGGGAACAACTGGAACAGCCACAGCCCAACTTCCCTTACAAATGACAAGTGACGAAAGAGCCACCAAAAAGAGAAGCAAGGCTAGCACCTGTGTTCACTTGTCTCACCTACCACCCCAGCACTAGAGGCTGGAGCAGGAGGAATGCCAGAGTTCAAAGCCAGTTCCTCCACCACACACTACCTGCTACCTCTAGTGGTGACCATCAGCTGCGAGGCTATGCCCAGTGTCTTTGTGGCAGAAGCAGTCCTCTCTAGACCAGGTCCCTCCGGTGACATCACCCCTAGGCTTCTATACCAGGACGCCTTCCCATCAAGTGGTCTCAGCTTCCCTCACCAATCTCAGGCCACCCAGCCTCCTCCCCTGCTTTTGGTCTCTGCTCCAGCTCATCTTAGCTTTGCGTCCTGCAAGCACAGTGCCTCTATCTGTAAAGCAGGGATGGCTACAGCCCAGTTCACAGCAACCAGGGCTGGGCCAGGAGGTTCCCTTCAGCCCAGATAGCCAGGGCATAGCTTGAGCCATAACTTAATATCCTGCCTCTTATAATTAAAAAGTAAAGTCAGAGAGGCTGGAGGGCTAGCTCAGTGGTTAAGAACACTTCCTATTCGTGCAGTAGATCCAGGTTGGATTCCTAGCAATCACATGGTGGCTCACAACCATCCATGACTCCAATTCCAGAAGATCCAATGCCACCTCTGACCTCTCCAGCCACCAGGCGTGTGGTATACATGCAGGCAAAGCACTCTTTAGCCTTTTTTACTGAGTTTTTTTACTGAGAGTCTATCCTATAGTCTAGACTAGCTGCCAGTTCTAATCTTCTTGCCTCCCAGGGCTGTAAAACTCCCTTATTACCATGTGCACCTGTCTCTTTGCACCCCAGAACAGTCCAGCAGAGAAGGTGAGTGATGCTCAACTGCTCTTGCAAAAAATAAAATAGGGCTGGAGAGATGGCTCAGCTGTTTAAGAGTAATTGCTGTTCTTCCAGGGGAGCCCAATTCAATTTCCAGCACCTAAATACCAGCTGAAAACTGTCTCTAGGTGATCTGACACACACTTCTGGTTTCCTCAGAAACTGCATAAATGTGGTACACAGCATACATGCAGGCAAAACACTCATACACATAATATAATTATTTCTTAAATAAGAACACGTCCTTAAAAAATGATTAAAAAAAAAAAGACAAAATAACCATGCCTACCAGTAAGCAGGGTCCTGCAGGAGAAGTGTTCTCTCTCTGGGAGATAGCCTTCCTTGGATGACACGCATGACAAGCTGGTCAATGGTGTCCACCACCCTGTGATCCGCCCGCTGGGGAACTGCTGCAATATACAGAATGGATGTTGTAAAGAATGGTGGACCACAAAGGCCTGGAGACCAGGACAGCGAACTGGAAGGCAGCAGAAATCCACAAGGCCATCAGCAGCTGGAACCTTCAATCATAGGACACTGGTGTTGAAAGAGGAAAGCCTGGCTGGGGAAGAAAATGTCCTGCTGAAAGATGTCCCACCTGAGCCGTAAGCAGTAAGAGTCGACTACTACCAGGCAGTGGAAGCCCGGGGAGAAGTGGGGTCATTTACACTTGCTCAGTGTCAAACGTACCAAGTGCTGCAGAAACTCAGATAAGCTCAGATTATCAGTCCTCTCAGCATATGGGGAAGCTGAGGCTAACTAGCCTAGGCTACATACATATCGAGACCCCCAACTTAAAAAGGAGGAAAGGAGGAGGAAAGGAGGGCTCCAGTGGTTAGTCGTGCTGTGGGTGCTCATGAGGACTGGAGTGTAGAGCCCAGCATCCAAGCAACAAGCCCATCTCTTCATCAGGTCAAGGGACCTGATACCCATCTCAAGCTTCTGTTCTCAAACACTCAAAGACAGATGGACACACACATACACACATACAAATAAAAAAATTAATCCTTCTGAGTGGGGCTGCACGCACCTTTAAACCTAACACAGAGGCAGAGGCAGGTCAATCTTTCTGAATTTGAGACACAGTGAATTCTAGGTCAGTTGGGGTTACTACATAGAAGGACTCTTTAAAAAACAACAACAACATTAACAACATCACCATCACCATCATCAACCTAAAAAGAGAGAAGAGAGGCGGCTGCACCCTCGGACAGTGTGTACGCGGCTGCAACCCTCGTGACAGTGTGCGCGCGGCTGCAACCCTCGTGACAGTGTGCGCGCGGCTGCAACCCTCGGACAGTGTGTGCGCGGTTGCAGTACCTGGGCCCTGCCTGGAGAGTTGACTAAGCCCAAGGTCCTGTCAAGCCCTGCCGCCCACAGTAGCCAGTGCTTGCTATCCTCATTTCTCTTCCAGCACTTGAGGATGGGAAAGGAAATGCATCCAGCCTGCTTCTGGAAAGAACCTACTTTAGAAGTAGTGTGGTCACTCATCTGTGTTGGGACATCTGCTGCCTGGTGCAATCAGGGCTCCATAAAGGGAAGGGCAAGGGCAAAAGTGACACTTCCTGGGCTAGCAGTAATGTCACAGGAGAGAAAAGATGGGTATCATGTCCTCTGATGCCAGCTGGGATCACAGGAGAGGAGAGGGAAACCAAGCAGCTTTTCCATCCTACTTCCTGGCCAGCACCAGAGCTGCCCTGACTGCTGTCTATAAGGAATTGGTGAAAGGTACCAATACCACCTGGAATGACTTAGCTGCTCCGACACCCCTCAGTACCCAATCACAGACTCCACAGTAACCACCCCTCCCACCACACCAAGCACAGGACCCACTAGGTTTTGGTGTCCTGCTTTCTCTGCCTTCAGTGACACCTAGGACAAAGTACTTGGGAACACAGCACCCTAACCTCCGTCCCATGCTGAGGGGGTCACGCACATATACATTGTTCCTAGTGAAGGCCAGTCACTCTGTACCTCTTTCCCAAAGGAAAATCCTTCCAAAGGAATCTTGAAGCTGGGGAACTGGGCTTAGTGGGCCCAGCACTTGTGTGGCATGTACAAAGCCCTGGGCCCCATCCCTGGGACCTCAGAAAGTAGGGGCAGGGGAGGTAGTACATCTCAGAACTCAAAAGTTGAGGCCAGCCTGGTCTACATAAGACTGCCTCAAGACAAAGGGAAAAAGAATTGGCTCATTGAGTGCTAGTCTCAACATTTTAAAAAGGTGTATAAAAATTTCAGAGAGGGGACGGCAGGTAATAATAGCACATGCTACTCTTGCAAAGGATCAAGTGCTATTCCCAGCACCTATGTCATACAGCACACAAATGCCTATAACTCCAGTTCTACAGAACCTGGAATTGGAGATTCTTCTCATCTTCATCAGTTCCTACATGTATGTAGTGTACACACGCAGGCACGTATATGTAAATAAGCAAATGTTTTTATATATATACAACCTCAAACAGAGAGTAGGGTCGGGTCTAGGGCAAGGTCTGCTGCAAAGCACTCACCTTGCAACAGTGAGAAGCTGTATTCGATCTTAGGTCTGACATAAAACATGCAAGGTGGGATGACGCATGCATATGGCAGAACCAGGGAGGTGGAGAGAGAAGGCCCATTGGGTCCTGCTGTCTAGTCTGCTTAGTGAGCTTCAGGTTCAGTGAGAGACCGTGTCTTGAAGGAGGCGGACAGCCTTCCTGAAAAGCAACACTAGAGGCTGTCTTGTAGCCTTCAGACATATGCATTTGCCTGCACCTGCACACTTATTTCAAAACCTCAGGACAGCAAGATGCCTCAGCGGGTCAAAGTGCTGAAAGCCAAGCCTGACGGCTGGAGTTCGATCCCTGAAACCCTCTGGCAGAAGGAAAGAACCGATTCCTTCAATTTGTCCTCTGATGTTTAAAAAAATAAAACTCTTACCTTGGCTCAGAGTACTTGCAGCCCAGGTCTGAGCTGTGGCTTTTTGTTCTCGGGGCTCTGGGGGCACAGCCCTCTTGACATGGAGGGGATAACCACTGGCCAGGAGCCAGGCCTTCAGGTGGTCTATGTACTCCCTTCCGAACAAAGTGGAGTCCTCAAAATTTGGAAAGTAAGCCGGAGATGGGGCGATGTCTTGGAGGCCCACAGCCTCTAGGATCTTCTCCTGCCGGAAGGAAGAAGCCAAGGAGAAGGTCTGGCCTAAGAGTGCCAGGGACTTCCTGCAAAGAGAGTTGGTGGTCTCCAGGGCCACAGCCAGGTCCAGTGGGCTAGTGAGGGTCTTCATCTTGACACTCAGCTCATAGGCATTACAGGCCATGAGTAAAGGCGTGACACCCTTCAGCAGGCGGTCCTGGAGCCGCATGATGTACTTGTCGAAGGGCTTGATGATCTCAAAAAAGCAGTTTTTGGTCTTCACAGCACCTTTGTCTAAAAGCATGTTTAAAAACTCATTATCAACTCGGGGCGTTTTCAGAGCAGAGTGCTTTAGAAACTTGATGGTAAAAAAGCAGAAATCTCTATGCTCCGGCTTCAAGGAGCATTTGAAGGAGGCCAGCATCTTGGCACAGGTCTCGGTTTCCAGTTCAAACAGAGTCTGGAAGAGCTGGGAGAACTTGAGATCGTCCTTGACAGTGTGGAACCCCGCCCACTTGATGATCTCTATGCCGAACCGTGAGAACACATCTGCCTTGTCGATGGCATCAAAACCCATCTTCCTTCTGGGGAAGCCAAGGGACCTAAGGTCCAGCCCCAAGGGAATCTTCAGAGCAGCAAACTGGATTTCATCCAGCACTGGACTTGTCCCAACGGTCACATCAGGACTTGGGGTGGCTTTCTGGATTTGGTTAGTGCCCTGAGGTTTAGAAGTAACACGACTGACAACAGGTATTTTCTTCGTGGTCATGCTTTTCAGTGTGATAAGTTTCCCAACACCCTTTGCTCCAAGCAGGCCCTGAGTGTCCCCCTTTCCTAGTAGAGTGCCTTCCTGGTCAGCCATGTTTAGAGACCGGCCTCTGGCCAGAACCTGCCCACTGCTTCTAGACACAGAGTCCACCTCCCCAGGATGGTCCAGGTCATAATCCCGACTTTCCTTTTCCATCCGCCTAGAGGAAGCCAAGTCTCCTAACAATGAGGACCCAAAACCATATTCCTGTGACCAGGATGATTCTTGAGAAACTGAATGGCCCAAGTCGTGTTCCCAAGAACCACGGAGCGCAAGCTTCCAGTCCTGAGAAGGAAAATGTCCCAAATTCCGGTGGCCAAAACTCTGATCCCGGGAGTCAGTATGGGCTGGTTCCAGATCCCGGCCACATTCTTTTCGAAGATAGCTGTCCTCGCCAACCGACTGGTTGCTAGATCTGAAGGAGGGTCCCACAAACATGTCACCTCTCAGACCCTCTCTTCCCAAGTCTAGTGAGTACACTCCAGATCCGCTGGCTGAGTACCTGCTCTCACCATGAATGTCCTCGTAGACATCTGCTCTGGCTCTTGAGCCTGTCCTCAGGAGATCTGAAATAGATGGCCACAGACAAACAGAAGACACGTCAGAACGTGGACTGCAAGGGAATGGCCCACACTCTAGACAAGTGTGAAGTGCAGTTTGTGCTAACATTGTTTAAAATGGGTAGAGAGGCATCAGGGTGGCTTAGTGCTTGCCATGCCAAGTGTGAGGACAAGAGATCAGATCCTCAGAACCCACAGTAAAACCAAGCAGGCATGGCTGCCTGTAATCTCCCATTCTCAGGAAGTAGAGACAAGGACTCCTTGGGGCAAGCTGTCCAGCCATAGTGGCCAGAATTGGTGAGTCTGGGTTCAGGGAGAGCCACAGCTTCAACAGAGTGGAAAATGACTGGAGAAGATACCTGCATACACTGAGCACACGCGCACACGCACATGCATGCACGCACACACCCCAATAAGAAAATATCTATAGTGCCACCTCCAGCTCTCCACTGGCTAATCTGCACTGACCCACTGAGAACTGCAACCATACAATCAACCAAGCTAGAGTAAAAATACATGGGAAACTTGTACCTGCACTCAGTGTGGTCTTTCCCAGCATTCTCCCTATACAACAGCAGGGAGCACTGCCGCTCACAGTTCCTGGCTGTATTTGGGAGGATTCAAAACACATGGAAGATGAGCGCCTCTGTGCTATGCAGATACCACTATGCCATTACATATGAAGGGAAGCATCTTTTAAGCTTGCACTATGTTGGGGCTAGAAAGCCATGTGTGAGGCAGTGGATGGGGTCACCAGACAGAAGAACTTGTAAGGTAGTAGCAAAGTTCAGAACCCTGATAAAACTCATAATTAGAATGGCAGGATCAAACTAGCTCCTGATCAGATTCCTGTCCTGGAGGATATGCCCACAATAAGAGGACCACGACACACGGTCATGTAGCTTAGAGCCTATGCTAATGAGGTATCTAGGCCCCCTCCGCCTCCTCGCCAAGTGCAACCAATGAACATCCTTTCCCAGCCGGGCGGTGGTGGCGCACGCCTTTAATCCCAGCACTTGGGAGGCAGAGGCAGGAGGATTTCTGAGTTCGAGGCCAGCCTGGTCTACAAAGTGAGTTCCAGGACAGTCAGGGCTACACAGAGAAACCCTGTCTCGAAAAACCAAAAAAAAAAAGACTAGGGAACATCCTTTCCCAGGTATCCCTTCCTGAAAAAGGTATTTAATCTGTGGTTCGCCCTGAGTAAGTCCTATGCATCCTCATCCACCATGAATCCCGCCCCTCCACACACACACATACACACAGCGGGGGCTCATAACAGGCCTGCGGGGCCTCATTCTCAACTTTTCATGGCTCCCACTGGCGCCTGGGTACACAGGAGGTTGAGAACCACACCCATGTCCTATGGGCACCGAGGAGTGATCATACTTAGGAAGACATGTCTGTAAGCACCAGGCTTGCACTTACCTACTGTCTGCTGTGGCCATTAGCCAAGACAGAATAGTGGGTGATCCTTTAGGCACACATTAGCATCAGACACAGGATCCCAAGCTCACTCCCAGCCACCACCCCAACATCATCTACCCACCCACCCTTTAGAGAAGGGACTTGCTCTATGAAGCCTGGATCTTTCACCATGCCTGGCCCACTTCAGAGTTTTCACTTCTGTCTCACAAGTTTTATAGAGGCTGCCACTCTCGTTGCCTCCTGTGCCTCATTCCTGTCCCACACTGCTACTGGAAGGCAGCAGCAGCCTAACCCTAAACCACACCCAGGACGGCTGAGCAGACAACGGTCTGACTCCTGACCCCAAAGTGGTAGAAAGGCCTGCCTGGCATTAACCCTGAAATACGGACAGAGGCAGGTAGGAGTAGAAGTCACACTAAGTAAGGCTATGGTGGAGAGTGAAGTGTCATCCAGGGATGGGGTGGTGGGGTACACAGATATCATTGTAGTTCCTTCTGCACACAGAAAGAAACACTGCAAGAAGCTACCACCAGACTCTATCCGTGGTGGCAGCAGGACCCAGGCATCTTTCTCATAGTTGGATTTTAAAACAAAATTTACGACAAAGTTAAAAAAAGAAAAAAAAATCTGACAAAAAGTATTGGTAACAAACACCTGTAAGGCCAACATTCAGGAGATGAGGGGAGATAGGACTGAGTTTCAAGGCTAGCCTGGACAAGCAAGAAGAACTGTGTCCCATCTTAGGACCCATATTAACATATCAGCACAAGTCTGTAACCCCAGCGATGGGAAGGCGGAGACAGGAGATCTCAGGACCCACTGGCTAGCCAGTCTAGCCATGTCAGCAAGCTCCTAGTATCTCAAAAAACAAGGTGGTGCTGGAGAGATGGCTCAGTGGTAAGAGCACTTGCTGCTTTTCCAGAGGACCTGGGCTCAGTTCCCCAAATTACACAGCCTCACGACTGCCTGTAACTTCAGCTCAAGAGAGCTGATGCTCTCTTCTGGCACCTTCACTCAGGTGCACATACCCACACAACACGTAATTTAGAAATAAAATAGATTTTAAAAAGCAAAACAAAGTGGTGAGAGATTGAGGAAGATAACAAATGTCAGCCTGTGCATCACCACATGAATTCACAAAAATATGAACATATGTACACCCCCCACCCCCCGGAATAAAAAAGCAAGAAAAGGGACAGGTACTAGGTATTAGAGTAATTGAGGAAAACACAAAAGTCCACACTCCTGGGCAAATACAAGCAAGCACTTACTGAAGTCACGCAGTCGGCACTGCCGTTACCTAAGAGAAAAAGATGGCTCAGAGGCAGAGCCCTTATCTAGTACATATCTGGTCCTGAGTTCACCCTGAGCTCAGAAAAGAACACCCTCCACCCCCATGCATATGCATACACTGGCGGGGAGGTGGGTGCCAAACAGGGCAATCCACTGGGCAGGAATGCAGTGGGAAACGCCATTCTAAGACACTCTCATCATGTGAGAAGGGGCGGGGTGGGGGCAGACATATAGTTCGACTGGCAAGAAACAAACTGAAATCACTCTTGGGCCCTTACTGTGGTCTTGGTGCAGTCAAGATGGCAGAGTTAAGAGGCAAGAACAGAGCCAGGCAGTGAGGGCACATGCCTTTAATCCCAGCACTTAGGAATCTCTGAGTTTGAGACCAGCCTGGTCTACAAAGTGAGTTCTGGGACAGCTAGGGCTACACAGAGAAACCCAGTCTCAGAAGACAAAAGCAAACAAACAAAACAAAATTTTTTTAAAAAAAGAGGCAGGAATCATGGCTGCATCATGCATTTCCTATGCCAGGTTTACAGAAAAGAGAAATGTCTAGGATAGAGCAGAAGCCTAAGAAAGAATGGCTGACAACCATACAGTGTTGTTCCATAACACACAGCACCCTGGAAGGCTTTCTGTTTCTCTGCCAATCAGTTTTTTCTTTCTTTCTTTTCGAGGCAGGGTCTTGATACACAGTCCACACTGGCCTCAAGCCCACAGGGATCACGCTGCCTCAGGCTCCTTACTACGTATCAGAACACAGTCCTCACTAGTCTTCCTGATGTGTAGGGCGATGGCACAGTGAGTAAGAATGCTTGCTGTGCAAGCAAGAGGACCTAAGATCAAATCCCTACCACCCACAAAAGGGCCAGTCACGGCTGCACAAGCTGCAGCCGTACACTGAGCGTGGGAGGCAGGTAGATACTAGGAACTCACTGGCCAGCCAGTCTAGCTGAAATAAACGGAGGACCCTTGTGTCTCCCCCCACCACACCCACACAAAACAACAAAAACTAGTAGATTAGCCAGGCTTTTAATCCCAGCATTTGAGAGGCAAAGGCAGGAGGATTTCATTGAGTTCAAGGCTAGCCTGGTCTATACAGCAAGCTACATGACAGGGCTACATAGAGCAGTGTTTTTGAACCTCTTTCAGAGTGACCCCCCCCCCCCACTGGAGACCCATGAGAAAACACTGACGTGATGTGGAGCACTTGAGTATCATGGTACATTCAACCTTTTGAGATTTCAATGTTAGGTTATAATCTATAAAGTTTACACTGGAAAACTAATCAAGCTTAAAAAAAGAGAAACTTTTAAACAACAAATCTTACTGTTTTCAGTAAGTTAATAGTTTTATATAGGGCTACCTCCATAGCAATCCACAAGTCTTGGTTTAGATATGCCTGCAAGAACAAAGATTTCAGTTCAGCCAGTTTGCTGGCGGCTGAGGCAGTGTCTTAAAAGGGGGGGGGGGGGGAGCAGCTAGTCAGGCAGTGGTGGCGCACACCTTTAATCCCAGCACTTGGGAGGCAGAGACAGGTGGATTTCTGGGTTCAAGGCCAGCCTGGTCTACAGAGTGAGTTCCAGGACAGCCAGGGCTACACAGAGAAACTCGGTCTTGAAAAACCAACCAAATAAACAAACCAAAAAAAAAGAAAGAAAGAAAGAAAAAAAGGAGGGGTGGGGCAGCTAGCCAGGCATGGTAGCACATGCCTTTAATCCCAGTACTTGGGAAGCAGAGGCAGAAAGATCTCTGTGAGTTTGAGGCCAGCCTGGTCTACAAAGCAAGTCCAGTCCAGGACAGCCAGGTCTGGTTACACTGAGAAACCCTGTCTTGGAAAAAAGGGGGGGAGGGTGAGGAGAAGAGGACAGATGCTGAGATGATTCAGTGAGTAAAGACACTAGCCACAAGCCTGAATGATAACTGGGTTCAATCCCTGGAACTCACATAGTGGGAGGAGAGAATCAACTCCTGCAATTGTCCTCTGACCTCTGATTTCAGCTACATGTGCACACACATACACACAAAGGAACCTTCTGTAGAGGCTGGGGTATAGTCAGTGGCAGAGTATGTGCTTTAGCACAAGTAAGGCCATGCTCAAATTCTTTAGTGAGGAGGAGGTTTGGCTGACATACTCTACTTAATGACAACAGTACCTTCTGCATGCTTAGCTGGCAAGTGGGCCACAAGAAAATATGATCTCCTCTTGACAAACCCAGCAAGGATCACAGCAGCTCAGCTTGTACCCAAAGCATGAGAGTCCACAGAGCTCCTCCTGCACAGGCCAAGCATCTTAACTTACCTTGAGCTTTAAGATGGAGAGCTTCACCAACGGCCTCGGAATCCCCGTACCGTTTAGATTTCTCCTGTAATACACTGTCCAGAGAGTCCTGTGTCATCCGCCTTGCTGCCATGTTTTTCTCTCCTACAGTGAGAAATCACACTAATCAAGACAGCTTGCCTCAGGTCAAAAATCACCACCCAAAACAGGGTAACAGAGGGCTGGAGAGATGGCTCAGCAGTTAAGAGCACTAACTGCTCTTCTGAAGGTCCTGAGTTCAAATCCCAGCAACCACATGGAGACTCACAGCCATCTGTAATGAGATCTGACACCCTCTTCTAGTGTGTCTTAAGATAGTTACAGTGTACATACATATAAATATTTTAAAAAAAAAAACAAAACAAAAACAGGGTAACAGAGCTAGAAGAGTGACTCTAGAGAAAAGTATTTGGGAAAGGTGTGACTACTCGATTCACAGAGGGCTTCCCAGAGCTCACTTTACCTCTGAGAATTCTCTGGAAGAGTGAATGGCATTCTTACAAGAGGACAGTAAGCTAGCATCTGTGTACTCTGGGCTACTCTCAGTGCAAGATCTCCTTTGCTTCTTTCCACCACCCACGAGCTGAGTCCCTACAGCACAGAAGGAGCTGGGCGCGGGGCTGCAGGCAGTGACCCCAGCTGAAGCAACGGGAGCTCCTGTTCCAGGGCAGCCAAGAGAATACAGTGAGAACCTATGAGAAGGGCTAAGGGACTGGAGAGGCGGCTGAGTGTTTAAGAGTGCTTGCTGCTACTGCAGAGTTCCCAGCATCTACACTGGGCAACTAACACAAACAAAATCTTAAAAGGGTAATGGAGGCTGAGCTGGCTCAGTAAGAGGCCAAACAAGATGGCCTGAGTTCAAACTGGCCAAGTTGTCTTCTGACTTCCACCCATGTGCTGTGGCATACATGTACTCAGAAATATACAAAATTAGCCAGGCGGTGGTGGCGCACGCCTTTAATCCCAGCACTTGGGAGGCAGAGGCAGGAAGATTTCTGAGTTCGAGGCCAGCCTAGTCTACAGAGTGAGTTTCAGGATAGCAGCCAGGGCTACACAGAGTAACCCTGTCTCGAAAAACAAAAACAAAAACAAAAACAAAAAAAAAAAAGAAATATACAAAATTAAGCAGGAAAAAAGCTGGGTATGACAATACATGTGCCTATAATCTGATGAAGACAAGGAACAAGGAAGATCACTGGAGCTTGGTGGTCAGCCAGACTAGCCAATCAGTGACCAGACATCAATTTCTGCCCCCTCCCCCACACCCCCTCTTCCCCCCCCATACTCACTCCCTCTCTCTCCCTTTCTCACAAACACACACCCAATCACACGCATACAGGATAGGACCTAGTGGTACAACCATGTAATCCCAGCTATTTAAGAGGCTGAGCAACAGGTCTGCAAGTTTAAAGCCTGTGTGGGCTCCCTAGCTTATTCCAGGCCAGCCTAGGCTACATAGCAACACCCAGTTTTGTGTGTGCGTGACAGTTTTGTTATTGTTGTTTGGATTTTTGCAACTACACGAGAGTAGTCCACACTGGCACGGGCACTAAACCTCTGATCCTCCTGCTTTTGACTTCTAAGAACAAGGACTGTCGGTGTGCACTGCCAGGTTCTACAGACCCAGTCTTTTTAAGTTTTATTTTTACTATTTTTTCGAGTAGGAGGGATTCCAAATGATCTACCTACACATCTCCGGTTGGCCTCAAACTGTGCGTGTGTGTGCACACACACACATGCATACATATACATACATACACATTAAGTTTGCATTGAAAGTGCAATCCACCCTGTCTCTGCCTCCTGGGAACTGGGGATTACAGGGGTGAGCCATCATGATCAGTTTGAGACCCTGCCTTATAAAAATAAATAAATAAATAAATACATAAATAAACAAATGAAAGAAAAGACGTTGACACACGGGAGAAAAAGCAGACTTGAAGAGGTGAACCACCGAGGCATCCTAGTCTTGAGCCTGATCAACGGGGCATTTATTGTGAAGGCACTTTCAGTACGTACAAAAAAAAAAAAAAAAACCCTAGGCAGCGTTTATATCAGTGACAGCCTGACTTATGACGCTTCCAACTTCAAGAGGCAAACCTCCCTTTCTGGTCATTTCTATAACCAACACCACGTTTCCCCCCCGCCCTGGGAAAGCGATAGGACGCCCCTTGTTCTCTGTCATTTAAGAGCAGGGACTCCTCCGGGTCAGCTGATCCTGAAATCTAATAAAGGTACCGAATCCGTCTGCACCTCCGTTTCCCCGTCTACGGGACTGGCAGACACGGAGGCTGCAGCGCTTCGCGGCAGCTGGAGGCCCGAAGGCCCGCTCGCCGTTACGCCCAGCTCGCCCGGCCGACTGCGGGCTCAAGCGTAACGAATGGACCCGCGAGACAGGCCGGAGGAGCGCGCTCGCCCTAGGGAGACCCAGAGTCCTTCCCACCTCGGGCCCGCCCTCCCAGGTCGCCAGGGCCCGGACCTCACCCCGAGCCTGCCTCACGCGGTGCCGCCCCCGCCGCCGCCTCAGGCTCCTTATCCACTGCCTGGCGAGGCGGGGAGATGCAAATGAGCCAACGGTTTCCGCAGCGCCGCGTAGCGCAGGCGCAAGCCGCTGCCTTGCCTTAGTGCGCAGGCGCTGGCTGCCACCGCCTAGGCCCTCATGCGCAAGCGTCGAAGGCAGCCATAGTGGCTCTTTCGCGCAGGCGCGCTGCTCACTTCTCAGGGCCGATTCTACCTTTGTGAAAACTATCCCATTTGAAGGGAAGCGACATCCAGAAGCAGCATTGAAAAGACGGCAAGGGTTTCAGGCCCACGCGTACTCTGTGGCTCCCTTCGCTTTACCTGTGCTCGCGGTCGCCCTTGTTGCCTCGGGAAGGAGCCTCTCGGCCGAAGAAGACACGCCGAGGCGAGGCGGCGCCTCTGCGCTTGCGCGTATACGGTGGCTCGAAGGAGCCAAAGGCAAAGTCTCCGGTGACAGCTGCGAGCCCCACCCTTTCCCCACGTGGCTGCGTAGTCCCGGTGAGGAGCACCGGTCGCCTGTGCCTGTGACTGGCGCAGTGGGAAGTGGGCGCCGCGGGGTCGGGGTGATGGTGGTGTCTGCACGACTCTCGGGGACTTGGTTTGGGGGAAGGAGAAAGTCGTACCAAAGATACGAGGGAAGCAAATGTTTCGGCTTTCTTGTGCGGGCTCTTTCATTCATTTTATGCATTCATGCTGCACCTATGTCCTGAGCGCCTGCTACGTGTTCGACTGCATTCTAGGCAGTGGAGCCAGGAGCACAGGAGGTTCAAGACAGTGTGGCTCTGGGTTCCGGGGACGCAAGTGTTGCTGTTCATGTAGAGGTGATAGAGCGGGCGTGGTTGCTGCACCTGTCATGACTGTTCTAGGGAGACAGAGACAGAAGGGTTGATGAGTTCTAGACCGGCCTCGGCTACGCAGCCAGCCCATACTTCAGAATAAAAACAACCAAAAGAAAGAATAGGCGTCGTGGTGCACTCAAGAAGTGGAGGCAGAAGGATTGCTGCGAGTTGCATACCAGTCTGGGAATACAAAACCAGACACCGCCTCAAAAAGCAGCAGATAAGCCAGGGGCTTGTTTGGAAACTGGAAGATCAGGATTTCAAAGACAGTCAGGTCTACATGAAGCCCCAACTTACAAAAAAAAAAAAAAACAAAAACAAAAACAGAGGGAATTATTTCATGGGAGAGTAGGGCTGCTTGAACTAGACTGCTTTTGTTTACTTGAGGGGCGGGACAGGAGGGGGGTCAGGAGGGTCTCCCTATATAGATCAGGCTGGCCCAGAACAGAGGTCTGCCACTTCTGCCTTCAGTGTTCTGGGATTGGTGTGTTTTGTTTTGTTCTGTTGTTACTTTTCAAGACAGGGTTTCTCTCTGTTGCCCTGGCTGTCCTGGAACTTGCACTGTAGATTATGCTGACCTCCAATTCAGAGGTTACCCTGCTTCTGCTTCGTTCGTGCTTTAATAACTATTGTTAATAAATTGTTATTAATATTACTTACCACCATCATCATTATTGTGTGTTCACATGCGTTCGTTCACAAGTTGTGAACTACCAGAGGTGTGTGCTGATGCTGAACACTAAGGATGGAGCAGCACACCCTCGCCTGGTGAGCTGTCTCCACAGCACAGCACCACAGCCTTTACATTCTTTCTTCTACACAGGGTCTCATTCTGTAGCCCAGGCTGGCTTGGGGCTGGAGTTCACAGGCTTGTACCATAAGGCCCAGCTGACCAGGGTGTGCCTTTTTAAATTTGATCTTTAGACACTTACTGTGTATGTGTGTCCTGTGTGTGTGTGTGTGTGTGTGTGTGTGTGTGTGTCTGTCTGTCTGTCGTAAGTACTGTGGCCCTCATGTAGAGATCAGAGGATTCATGGGAGTTAATTTTTTTCCTATGGCTTTGTGAGCTTCAGGGATGGAGTTTTTGCTTTTGTTTTCTGGACATTCTCTCATACCCTTGAATTCTCCATCCTTCTGCCCCAAACCTTCTGGTGCTGAGATGACAGTTGCATACCACACCTGATTCGTGATTCTAGAGAGAATGGGCAAATATGAAATGTTGTAAAGAACAGCATCAGAAAAGTTGGTTGATGTTGGTTATGGACTGTGCATTAGAAAATAGTACTCAAGCCGGGCCGTGGTGGCGCACGCCTTTAATCCCAGCACTTGGGAGGCAGAGGCAGGTGAATTTCTGAGTTCGAGGCCAGCATGGTCTACAGAGTGAGTTCTAGGACAGCCAAGGCTACACAGAGAAACCCTGTTTCAAAAAAACCAAAAACCAAAAAAAAAAAAAAAAGAAAAGAAAATGGTACTCAGGCCAGCGAGATAGCGAGATGGCTCAGGAGCTAAGGTGACTGCTGCCAGCCTGAGGACCTGAGTTCAGTCCCCCAGGACCTTCACATTGAAGAAATCTGCAGACTGTTCTCTGACCTCCACCTGTGGCCCGGCAAATGCCGGCCAGCTCTTACAAGTGGATAAAATGCATTTTTTAAAGATTTGTTTATTTAGTTATTTTATGCATGAGTTCACTGCAGCTATCTTCAGACACACCAGAAGAGGGCATCAGATCCCATGACAAATGGTTGTGAGCCACCATGTGGTTCCTGAGATTCGAACTCAGGACCTCGGGAAGAGCAGTCAGTGCTCCTAACCCCTGAGCCATCTCTCCGGAAAAAAAGGCAATTTTTAAAAAAATTAAATGAAATAGTGTTGTAAAACAGTCAGGCTTGGTGGGGAACATGTTAGCATGTGTGAGCTCCTGGGCACCATCCCCACACCGCCAAGTAACGCTGTCATCTGTTGTATTTTTTTTATGCCTTGGTGTTTAATTGGATACCACCTGTTTCCTTCAGCTTGGCGGATTGCTTCTTGAGACCAGGGTTCTCATAACCTGGATTTTTTTGTTTGTTTGTTTGCCTTTGTCTTGTTTGTTTTGGGTTAGGGCCTCACTGTGTGGCTTTGCCTGGGTTAGAACCCTATGTGTGGATGAGGCTGGCCTTGAACTCCCAGATATCCACCTGCCTCTGCTCCCCAAGTGCTGGGAGGGCAGGCCTGAGCTCTTCTATGGATAGATCAGGTATAGTGGGTGGGAAGAGCACGTTCATAGTTGTTTTGGGTGTGGTAGACAGTACTCTAAGTGCCCATTTCTTCTTTCTTTTTTTCTTTTAAGTTTTTACTCATTTTATACTTGTGGGCATGCAGATGCAATGGTCTGCATACAAAAGTCAGAAGACAATTTTCAGGAGTTCATCCTCTACCATGTTTGTTCTTAGGACTGAGCTTAGGTCCTGAGACTTGGTAGGAAGGGTCTTACACTGAGCTATCTCAGAAGCCGGCCCTTTTCTTTTATCTCTTTGGCTTTTTGAGATAGTGTCTCACTATGTAGTCCAGACTGGCCTCCTCCTGGCCAGGAGCCTTTTGTCTCTGCCCTCTCTAGTGCTGAGATTACTAAGGTAGCAGCAGACTCCCAGTTGCCTGCTGTCCCCTAACCAAATGCTCCTTTCCACTCAACAGGAAGCGATGGCTTCCAAGCGCATCACCCAGGAAACCTTTGATGCTGCAGTGCGGGAGAACATTGAGGAGTTCGAGATGGGCACTGAGGAAGCCGTTCGAGAGGCTGTGGAGCAGTTTGAATCGCAAGGTAGGGCAGTGGCTTCAGCCCTCAAACACAGTAGTGAGGTGCCGCTGACCTCGTCCCTGCTGCCTGTCTCCATCTTGTCACCAGCCTCCCACTTCACCTCAAAATAAAAAAGGTGTGGCAGACCTCAGCCACAGAACCGCATGGCGTATGCCGTGTCCAGGAGTCAGTCATGAGAGTCGTGAAGGACAGTGGGTGGCAGGGTTGCTGAGTGATGGTGGTGGCAACGGTAGGGTTTGGAGACCTCAAGCCATTTGGCAGGGATTAGAGGCTCAAGATCACATGTGCACCAGGCCCTTAGGGCCAGACCGCTAGGTATCAGCAAACCCATTCCCTCCTACGTTTCGCTCTCCATGCATGGGACCAGTGAAGTCAGCCAGAAGGGAAGAAAGGCAAGGCCCTGCCTCCAGGACACGCAAATGGGTGCCCTAGCGTACAATCAAATAACACTGGAAACGTGACTGGAGAGGTAGCTCACTTGCTAAAATACTTGCTGAGTTTGCCTTAAGTTTGATCCAGAACCCATGTAAAAAGCTAGCCATGTTGAGGTGTGTTTGATTTTTTTGGGGGTGTGTGTGTGTGTGTCCTTTTTGTGGTTTTTCAAGACACAGTTTCTCTATGTGGCTCTGGCTATCCTGGAACTTTCTCTGTAGACCAGGCCGGCCTGGAACTCATAGAGATCCACTTGCCTCTACCTACTGAGTGCTGGGATCAAAGGTGTGTACACCACCGTCAGGTGTCTTGGTCAGGATTTCTATTGCTGTGATGAATCACCATGAGCAAAAATCAACTGGGGAGGAAGAGTTTATTTGGATTACACTTCCATATTGCAGCTCATCACTGAGGGAAGTCAGGACAGGAACTCAAACGG
>BTHU01000019.1:2102500-2450000 GCA_036184795.1 Tokudaia tokunoshimensis
CACAGAGGATCCTGTCTTAAAATAACAGTATAGGTGTAGAAATGTCCAGATGGATCTGGCCCTACCTTTCATCCTGGGCCCAGATTCCAGTTGAGACTCCCTGTGGTGCTGAGCCTGTCCAGCAGCAACTGACACTGTGACATTCTCCACAGGCTCTTAACGATCTGCAGGAGTCCCTGAATAGCTCTCGGCTCCAGGAGGTGTCAGCCCACCTTATCCGCTTCTGTGACCAGTGCAAGCAGCAGAAGGCCAGCCGCTACCTGGCAGCCCAGAAGGGGGCCTACCCAATCCTCCTGGCTGCTTGGCAACTGGCTGCCACCAGCCACCAAGGTCTTCTGCTCCAGGCTCTGAATGCCCTGGCAGTGCTGACCGATGGCCAGCCTGACCTCCTGGATGCCCAGGGCTTGCATCTTCTCGTGGCCACGCTGGCACAGAATGCCGCCGACACCGAACTCACATGCTGTGGGATTCGCTGCGTGCGCCACGTCTGCCTGAAGCACGAGCAGAATCGGCAGGGCTTGGTGAAAGCCGGCGTGCTGCCCCTGCTCACAGCTGCTATCACACAGCACGGCCGGCACGCCGACGTGGTCAGGGAGGCCTGCTGGGCCTTGCGGGTCATGACCTTCGATGATGATATCCGAGTGCCCTTTGGCCATGCCCACGAACACGCCAAGATGATTGTTCAGGAGAACAAAGGCCTGAAGGTGCTCATTGAGGCCGCCAGAGGTAGGAGCAGTGATGGGAAGAGGAGGGTGGGTGGGCATGCTTCCCAGCTAGAAGGATGAGTTCCCAGGCTGCCCCGTGGCTCCAGCTCCATAGTGGGCCTGTGCATGGGATCTCCACTCCTCTGAGAGATAGGAAAGCCTTTCTCAGTCCCTGCTCCATACCCACAGAGTGGCTGAGAAATGAGAAGGATCGTTTGCACTTCTGTGCTTGTCTGTGGCAGCTTGAGTTAGGCTAATTAGAGATAGAGCGCGAGTGTAGACGTTGGAGCCTTGTCTGACTCGTCTTTTGCTTCCTGGTGCTGCGGTGGAACCCAGCACAGAATGTGCTTCGTGTTAAGCACAAACTACTCTGCGCTGAGCCCAGCCCCCACCTCTGAGCTGCACCCCCAACCCCTAAGTAGTTAGGAGGCTGGCTCACATTCTGGTAGTATGAAGGCCCTAGGGCAGACCAGAGACTCCCAGCAGCCCCCAGACACTCCTTCTCCACCGAGAAACCTCACTTACCTTTACCTGATTGGATGGACCACCTACACCCACCACGTCCTCTCATTACTTAAAGCGCATCCTGTGGAGGGAAAAGAGGTACCAGGTGGGCATAGCCAGCAGGTGCCACGGTGATCTGCAGATGTTCCCTGTTGACTGATACATCCCCAGTTGGTCTTGGTTTCCTCACCGGCCTCCTGTGGTGTTCAGGAAGCTCCTTCCCAAGCAGGATCCTCGGTGATCCTTGCTTGGCTTGTTGGTTCCTTCCTACCTGTTTGTGAGACACAGTCTCACGATGAGGGGCTGGAACTCGCTACGTGGCCCAGGCTATCCTGGAAGTCACAGACATCCCCCTGCTTCTGCCTCCTGAGTGCAGGAAATTAAGTTGTGTACCATGCCCAGCCCTTAGCTTCTTTGCTTAGGGGATGCCAGAGCAGGTCTGGCAGTTATTTGCCCCTGTGGTGTCACTTTCTGTAGCTGCAGGCATGGGGCACGGCAGGCCCAGCCAGGGGCTAATTGTCCCGTGGGCACGCGCAGCCAGCTTGTGATGTGGGAAGTTCTGCCGAGACCAACAGACTCCTGTCTGCACAGCTGCCTGGCCCTGGTCCCTCCCCACTCTAACTCTCTCTTCCTGCCTCTGCACAGCGTTCTCTGACAACCCGGGGGTCCTGAGCGAACTCTGCAGCACCCTGTCCCGCCTGGCCGTCCGGAATGAGTTCTGCCAGGAGGTTATAGACCTCGGAGGCCTTGGCATCCTTGTGACCCTGCTGGCTGACTGCAATGACCACCAGGTGGAGCCCAAAGTCTTCCTCCCTCCCCAGGGCTCCTGGGCCCTGAGGCCACAGCTGGCCAGACCAATCCCTCCAAGGCGAGGCCAGGGTGAAAGTCTGGATGAGGAAGGCCTGCCGCATTCTTAGGGTTGTAGTTCCATTCTGCCGGTTCTTCTTCCTTTTTTCCTTGTTTCCCTATATTGGTGAGACTCAGAGCCTCCCACATTGCAAGCCCTCTGCCCCCAAATCACACCACAGCCCTTTTTAGTCTTCGTAGCCCAGGCTGGGCTTGATACTACAATCCTCCTGCTTCAACCTTCCAAGTACTGGGATGATGGACATGAGCTACCACACTGGCTATGTGTATGCATCTACGTGTGTGTAAGAGAGAGAGGCAGACAGATGGACAGAGAGACAGTGAGACTCACAAGAAGGGCTCCCGTGGTCTCAGCTGGCCTTAACTCTTGTGTGTTACCTTGCCCAGGCTCTGGGTGCTGGAACTGGGACCTTGTGCATGCGAGGCAGACACACTGCTCCCAGGCCCCACTTGTACGTCCTCTCCAGGGGACAGGAGTGAGGAAATGGAAATAACCTCCTCAGCTCAGTGCTCTCCCATGCCCAACTCACTTAGACCCGCTCCGCCCTCCTCCAGTCTGCCCTTCCTCCCTCCGTATGGTGGGTCATGATCCTGTCGTCGCAGTCAGGCCCGTGACCCTGGGATGACCACATGTGTTCAAATTGAGAAACAGCCCGAGTACTTTCTGTTAGCACCCTCTCCCACCACCAGGCAAGTAGGAGGCTTGCAGGTGACACACAAGCCAGGGCGATTTCCCCTTGCCATCCACACAGGACCTCGTGAAGCAAGTACTCAGCGCCCTGAGGGCTATCGCAGGCAACGATGATGTGAAGGATGCCATCATCCGGGCCGGCGGGACCGAGTCCATTGTGGCTGCCATGACCCGGCACCTGGCCAGCCCCCAGGTACCCACCTCAGACGCACGTGCAGGACAATGGCTGGGTATACAGGGGATGCCTCCTCACTGTCAGTAAGGCTAGGTGAAGGACTGGGGTTTCCGTACAGGCCCTGGTAGGCTACACCCCATTGGGCCCTCATGGGTCAGTGTTCTCACCACCCCTGGGCACCCAGCCCACCACTGCTGTGATAACAAGCCAGCAGGACCCACTGAGGGGAACTGCAGACTATCCAGGCTGGGGTAGTCAGCCGTGCTGACCTGGGAGGGGTCGTCTGTCCATCCGGTCTCAGTCGCCATTCCCACACTCCAGGTCTGCGAGCAGAGCTGCGCAGCGCTGTGCGTGCTGGCGCTCCGCAAGCCGGAGAACAGCCGGGTCATTATCGAGGGCGGCGGGGCGACGGCCGCTCTGCAGGCCATGAAGGCGCACCCACAGGAGGCCGGAGTCCAGGTGAGCACAGCTGCCTGAAGTTGTCGTCTTTCTATGGTTATCCCTTTTCTCCTCTTCCTCTTCCTTTTTCTTCTTTGGAGACAGAGTAGCTCAGACTGGCCTCCAGCTTTATTGCCGAACGAACAACCTTCACCGTCTGGTCTTCTTGCCTTCCCTACCGAGTGCTGGAGTGACAGGCCTGTGCCATCACACTCAGGACTGAGACTGACCCCAGGGCCTAGAGCATGCTCCACAAACTCTATACCAACTGACCTCTGACTTGGACCCCACTCCAGTTTTCTTCTAAAACAAGCTCTAGATCTATAGCTCCTGCAGGCATAAAGGTCAGGGTCCCACGTCCTCAACCTTCTAGGCACTGGCTCATCAGCGTGTGCCACCATACCCACCTATCAGTACTGAACATTATCACCGTGCGCACGGCATCCCCATTGTGTCAGGAGTTCGGAGCCACACAGCCATGAGGACTGTCCATGGAGTATGTAAACCTGTTCTCTGCAGACCCAGCTATGGAAGATGGGGCCTGTGCATCAGTGATTTTAAAGTCCACGAAGGGAGGTCTGGATGTAATAGTGCACACCTTTAACCCCAGCACATGAGAAGCAGAGATGGACAGACCTCTGAGTACAAGGCCAGCCTGGTCTACATAGTGAGTTTCGAAACAGCCAGGGCTACACAAGAGACCCTGTCTCAACAAACAAACAATCAAGAAAAACCCAAACTAGATGAAGGGTCCTGGAACCAACCCAGATGGGTGACTCATTGAGAAATAAGCTTTGGCACCCTCTACCCATGTCCTCTGTGCACCGTCAGGGGACGTGGGTAGCTATCTGTCTGGGTCCCTGATTCTGTCCTGAGCGCTCACTTAGGAGATATGGGACATGGGACTAAGAAGGTCACATGGGACCATGGGTCTAGCCTGGTCCAGTATAACTATCTCATCATGTTCTAAGGCCTACAAGGAGGTCAGAGTGGGCCCAGCCCAGGCTGCTTCCCCTGTTCACAGGCCTCTCTCTCTGTCTTCCAGAAACAGGCTTGCATGCTGATCCGAAACCTGGTGTCCCGAAGCCAGGCCTTCTCCAAGCCCATCCTGGACCTGGGAGCAGAGGAACTCATTTTGCAAGCCCGAGCTGCCCACCCAGACTGTGAAGATGTGGCCAAGGCCGCATTGCGAGACCTGGGCTGCCGTGTTGAGCTTCGTGAACTGTGGACGGGAAAGAAGGGTGACCTGGCGCCGTGACCCTGGCTCAGAGAGCTCTGACTCCAGAACGTGGGGGGTTATGGGGCCCTGCCTTTCTGTCCCTGCCCCCCCGCCATGCTACCCAGAGCACAAGTGTGCTGGCAGGGCAGCGGTGGGGGGAGGGCAGAAGCAGTGATGACCTGGTGGCCCACCGCTCCCAGTGACCTTTCCACCACATCCGTGAACGGCAGCTTTGGGGCAAAGGGCACACGGAACTGCAGCATTCTGTCTGGAGTTTGGGGCCTCCATAAGTTGCTGTCCCGGCAGGGCCAGCCTGCAATCCAGGCACCACTCCAAGCAGTTGATAAGCCTGCTCCTTGGGCAGGCACCCTGGATAGAGGTACTTCAGCCAAGGCTGATTCCCCAAGATCCGCATGGTGGGAGGAGGGAGGAGACTCCTCCATATTGTCCTCTGAACTTGGGATGTGTGCTGTGGTGCACACACACGTGCTAGCTAAATAAATAAATAAATGAGTGTAATTTTGAAGCCTCTCATTTTTCTTACCTGTAAAATAGGTCTAGAACTCCTGGCACTGCTGGTAGAGGCAAGGCTTTCAGATTCATCCATCAGTGACTGCCCCAGCCCTGGTCCCTGATACTGCAGCCTACAGTAAATGTGTCTCTTCATAGCTCTGTTGGTCACAGCCTCATCGAGAGCAGTGCACCTGGCACCTGAGGTAGTTATAGGCACCAGGGGTTGGGCCAGAACCTGGTCTATATAGGCCACTGAGGCTGGGGTCAAGGACAGTCTATCTGTGCAGAGTGAGATCTGTGGCTGACAGCAGGAGCCTGACTTATGGGCGCCTCGCTGTGTTTCTGAAACACTGGGGTGTGTTGGGCATGGAGAGGAACAGGCATCATTAGCTCCAGCCCCTGTCATCCCAGGAATGCTGCCCCACACCAGCCTCATCCTGTCATCCCTCACTGTCTTAGGCAGCCCATGTCTCTCTGAGCCTGTTTCCCCAATTGTCACCAACTCAAATGCCCACGCCCCCTCTCCAAGATTCTGCAGGTCCCTAAGCAGCTAGCCGCTCTTGAACCCGTGTAATCTGTGGGGTTCAGAGTGGCCTCAGAACCTCCCGCTGCCTCTGTTTCATATTCCCTTCCCCCTCTCATAGCTCTGGACCTGATATGCCTTTCCCAGAAGGCTCTTGGTTTCCATGGGAACCAGCCATTGCTTCTGGCGGCTCTGCAAAGTGTGTGTGTGGAGGGGGGAGAGTATGGCAGGAGAGTTATCCTAACTCAGTCACTCAGATGTCTGCGCTTCCTCCACTGGACAGGGAGAGGCCCTGCCAGCTCAAAGACAGACATGAACCTTGGACCGGGTCACCTCGCCCTTCTCCACTCTCAGGGGACAGACACAACAGGATGTAGGTGAAGGGTCTCCTATACTGCCTAGATTGCATAAATTGATGTCTGGGTCAGTGATGTGTGTGACTGTGGGTAGGCTTCAAACCCTGTTCCACAGTCCCAGGGATACCTGCAGGGACACAGCGGGAGTGGCTGGCCCTGTGGTTCTCACACCATCACATTCCCAGCCTGCCCCTGGCTTCCCCGTGCCCTCCATTCAAAACCAAAGTGCACCTTATACCTTGCAGACTCCTACCTCACATCATTTCCCCCCTCAGCCTTTTGCTTATTCTCCAGCCGCCCCAGTGTTTTGTTGTTGATGTTTTGTGTTTGTTTTAATATTTATCTATGAGTATGTGTATGGGGAGCCATGGAGGCCAGAAGAGGGCACTGAGTCTCAAGGAGCTGGAGAAACAGACGATTGATCAGCTCCGAGGAGCAGGGGCAGCCTTCCGCGCTCGCAGCCTCCCGCATTCTGCACGTTCCTTGTGGTTCTTGTGGTTACCTCCTGTGCCTCCTCGAGGGTGGAAGCCACGCTCAGCTCCGGCATCCTCCTCTGGGCCAGCTTTGCAGGGCACTGTGCCTGCCGCTCGCTCGTTAAGGGCTGGAGACATCACTACCATGTCACCTTGGTCAGCAGCCTGGGCCATCTGCACTGGGCCACCTCAGACCTACACCTCCCCTGCCTTAGGTGAGCTGTGTCACAGCCTCAGCACCCAGGGAGTCCTAACTCAGAGGACACCCCTCACAAGGTGCCCCCTCCTCTGAGGAGGGTCCCTTCTGCTCTTTAATACTTGCTGTCCTTAATAACGTGGAGAGCTGGGCTGAAGAGGGATCTACTGCCAAGAGCCTGTGTTTGTGTGTCTGGCCTGGCTTCTACCTCTCTGTGATGCTGGAGAAGTAGACTCCTCTGAGTCTCAAAAGAAGAATGAAATCGCCTCTCGTAGATACCCTAAAGATGCAAAGGCACCCTACCCTGCCTGTGCTCAGGGTGTCTGCAGCAGGGATCTACGCAGGGTCCAGAGACTAGGATAGCACTGACCCACTGGAGGCAGAGTCTCACCATGTAGCCCTGGCTGGCCTGGGACTTGCTGTATACACCAGGATAGCCCAAAATCAGAGATCCACCTGTCTCTGCCTCCAAGCTTTGGATTTATTTTCATTTTAAAGTAGTATTTTTTATTATTTTTAATTATGTGCATATGTGAGTGTTAGTTCTCAAGCCCATTAACATATCAAAGCAGACACTGGCCACCAGATTCTCCCAGCATTCCTCAGTCCCTATCTGTTACAATATAGGGCCCTCCTGGTTGGCATACTCGGCTCCCTACCCTGAACTCTCCAGCCTAGGCATTGGGCTGCAAATCTCTCTCCACCAAGCTCTTGGTCACTATATAACTCAGCCATTATATAACTGGACCATTCTTGTTGGGGGAGGGGCTCCTTTCTTGTTTCCTTCCCCCTCTCTGCTCACATGGCCGGGCATAAGGTCACGTTCACTCTGGACTCTTCCAGACGTCCTTGTGCTGGCTACATTCTCCCTCATACCTACAAACCTTCTCCTCCACCATACCTGGGAGTAGTTCTCTCTCTCTCTCTCTCTCTCTCTCTCTCTCTCTCTCTCTCTCTCTCTCTTTCTTTTCTCTTTTCCTTCAGTGTGCAGACACTTGTGGAGGCCAAAGGCAACAGATCCTGAGTAGCTGGAGATCCAGTCTGTGAGCTACCTGATGTATGTGCTGGGAACTGGACTGGAGGCTGAGAGCTGTATGTGTTCTCAGCCACTGGTCTTATTTTTGTTAGGTTGGTTTGAGGTTGTTTGTTTGTTTGAGACAGGGTTTCTTTGTATAGCCCTGTCTTTCCTGGAACCCACTCTGTATCCAGCTTGGCCTTGAACTCAGAGATCCACCTGCCTCTGCCCCACCACCACGCTCAGCGGCCTTGGTAGTGTTGACGAATCTCTGAGACTCCAGGGCCATGAAACACCCCTCCCAGCATCCTCCAGATGAGACAAAGACTTGCACCCATTCGAAAGGCCACACTGCGCTGAGGCCCTGGGTTTCCCACCTGCCTCACCTTCTTCTTTTGACAAGCTTGCCTTCCCTAGTCTTGGGCAGGTCACATTTTGGCTTCAGTTGATCCTGGGCCCTGGCCAACAGTGGACTGAAGACAATCCCCCACCCCACCTCACCCCTGAGAGGAAACCGAGGGAAGTGGAGACACTGTCTTGCCTGGACTTGTCAAGCATGCAGAGGCTGGGAGCCCTGCCAAGTGCTCTACACTGTGGGGCCATAACGGAGTGTCAGCAGATGCTGCTGCCCAGACCCCACGGTGCCTCCAGCACCATTGGCAGGGGCAGCTCAGTGCTGGACCACTGCCTGACCCTTGCCTCACTTGGCATCCGTAGGGAGCCATGAGGCCTTCTGGGAGCTTTCCTTCTTTCCTACCTCTCTCCCTCCCTCATCCCTCCCTCCTCTTTCCCTCCCTCTGCCTCAAAGCTTGGTAGGACCACAGTGAGGCTCTCTGTTCTCTGGATAGGGGACATCATCCTCTTTGGCTTGGCCATCTGATCCTATTGTTGCTGGAGCTGTTAGGGTTAGAGCCTGGCTTCTGGTGGCCATAACAAGTCAGGCCGAGCCATTCATCCCCAGTGGTCCAGTTGAAGACACAAATAGGTCTCAGGCTGGGGTTCGGTTGGGCCGGTGCTCGCCTAGCATGTGTGACGTCCTGGGTTCCATCCCCAGCACCACATAAAGCGGACATGGTGGTATACAGTTGCCATCTCAGTGCTCAGGTGGTGGAGGCAGGAGAATGAGGAATTCAAGATCATCCTTGGCTATACAACAAGTTGAGTCCAGTGTAAGCTACATGAGCTCCTGTGTCTAAACTTAAACATGGGAGGCATAGCACGGCAGTGCAGGCCCTTCTATCTTAGTCCTGGGGAGGTAGAGGCAGGTGGGTCTCTGTGATTTCTGGCAAACCTGGTCTATATGATGAGCTCTAGGTCAGCCAGGGCTACATCGTGATACCCTGTCTCATCAAAGGCTGTGTGAGCTGAAAGGATAGTTTGGTGGCTAAGAGATGGCTTGCTATGCTCTGCAAGCACAAGGCTCCGGAGCCCCAGACCCAGACCCCGCATGAAAAAGCTGGGCTGAACATGACTGTCATCGTAAGACTGGGCCGGGTGAGTAGAAAGAGGAGGATGTTGGGGGCTCACTGGCTGTCAGAGCAGCCTGGAGATCCAGATTCAGGGAAAGGTGGAGAGACACTAGCTCCCTTCTTGGGCCTCTGCACAGGGTGCACACACTGATGCACACGCTGACAAGCCGGCAGAGTAGGGGCTGCACTGTGAAGAGGAGCAAGTAAGGAGGTCTGCAGATTCCCAAGTCCGGATTCAGGGTCCTGATACAAGGCGAAGGGTTAAATTTTACCACACTTATTTGTGTATGTATCCAATTTATTGTGAGTATACACCTCACACGACACAGCTCATGTGGGGTGGCGGGGAGTCAGAGGACAGCTTTCAGGAGTCGCTTCTCTCCTTCCACCGTGTGGGGCCCAGGAACTCAGATTGTCAGTCTTTGAGGCAATGCCCCTTTACTAACTGAGCCATAGTCTCCCAGGCCCAAGGTTCATATCTGAACAGAAGACAAGAGCTATAAACAGCTAAGTGGTCCTCTCTGGGTGATAGTCCTTTTTTTTTTTTAACATTTATTTATTTATTATATATGAGTACACTGTAGCTGTCTCAGACACTCCAGAAGAGGGCATCATATCTCATTATGGATGGTTGTGAGCCACAATGTGGTTGCTGGGATTTGAACTCAGGACCTCTGGAAGAGCAGTCAGTGCTCTTAACCGCTGAGTCATCTCTCCAGTCCCCCGGGTGATATAGTCCTTTGCCTGTTGCTGCCCATTGCTGGCTCAGGTTCAGTGTCTCCCGAAGTCTGACAGGATGTTGGAACTGGGTGGAATCTTTGCTAGAGGCAAGTTAAGTTTCAGTGTTGGTTGCACCAGGCTTAGATTCCTGGGGAAATTCTTTTTGTGTGGGTGTCATCGGGAGGGGCAAGGTTTCTCTATATCTGTATAGCCTTGACATCTGCCTGCCTTTACCTCCCAAGTCCTGGGATTAAAGGCATGAGCTACCACCTGGCGCCTGGGGAAAGTCTAATGTCTTGGAGGCCCTTGTTTAAATATTCTGATAGGAAAGGGACAAAGGGGCCTCCTTTGTGTATGTATGTACACCCACACAAATTTATGTGCACCTATGTGCACCCTGTATGTGCAGGTGCCTGTGGAGGCCAGGAGAGGGCATTAGAGGCATTAGAACATGTTGTTATCAGCTCCTTCTAGCTTGTTTCCTCACATTTGCAACTTCAAGGATTGTAAGGCATGGAGACAAAGAGAGGACAGGTAAAAAGAAGAGAAGAAATGCATATAAAGGTGAAGGAAGAGTTCCAACTAAAAATAAAAGTCCTAAGGTAAATGTCTTAGTTAGGGTTTTTTACTGCTGTGAGCAGAAACACCTTGACCAAGGAGACTCTTATAAGGACAATATTTAATTGGGGCTGGCTTACAGGTGCAGAGATTCAGTCCATTATCATCAAGGTGAGAGGTTGGCAGAGTCCAAGCAGGCATGGTACAGGAGCAGCTGAGAGTTCTACATCTGGAACTGGAGTTTCAGACAGTTGTGAGCTGCCCATGTGGGTACAGGGAAATAAACTCAGGTTCTCTGCAAGAGCAGAGTAGTCTTAACCTCTGGGTCATCTGTTTAGAATATCTTCATTCTTGCCAGGAAGTTTACAGTGAATTAGTCTATGGGGACTCCCAGGGTAGCCTACAGATAGTGACTTGCACGATGTGAGCCTGCCCATTTTAACATTGCAGATGAAGAGTTTAGGGCTTTACACAGCCCTGAAACCTGACTCCATAATATTAAGCTTAACCTGGCTTTCTCCCAAGATTCTCCGATGCTAAACTTGATCTCCACTGGCCCCACCCAAACATGTGGGAAATAAGAGTTCATTTCTGTCTTCCCGGTGTCTGGAAGGTTAACGAAATGTTAATGGGACGGTAGAGAGGAGATGGTTCTGGGGACAAGGAGTGTAGGATGGTGTCTGTCCCTCAGCTGCAGGTGACTGTGAAGCCTGCTTCACAGAGAGGCAGGGCCCTGGTCATGAACAGGCCATAGCATGGGTGCTGAGAGGTCAAAAGACAACTTTTGGGACTCTGTTTTCTCTTTCCACCATATGGGTTAGGATATTAAATTCAGGTCACTGGGGCTGGTGGACAGGTCAGTGCCTTTATGAAGGACCAAGCTGTTTCCATCCTGGGCTTGAAAGCCGTCTTCTAGTAAAGACAAACCAGGCCCACTCCTGTTTATGATTACATCTCTGTCATCAGGGCCTGGGCTATGTCTCACTCGTAAACTTAACTACAAATGGTTCTATCTGCACTCCCTCCCTGTTCCAGGAAATGACAACCATGTCTTAGTTTCAAAAGGTTGTTGTGATTACCTTGTTATGACCACCTTGCAACCATGTCTCTGTTTCCAGTGGGTGTTACTACCAACTTGTGACCCTTAAATGTTCTGTGTCTGTAACCCCGTTTGCCTGCCAAATCATCCATTTGGAAACCCCCTACTCTGAGTTATAAAGACCTCATCTTCCAACCCAGCTAGTGGCATTCTCCTTTGATCCCTGCACTTAAGAGGCAGAGGCAAGTAGATCTCTGTGTGTTTGAGGCCTGTCTAGACTACATAGTAAGTTCCAGGACATCCAGGGCTACATAGTGAGACACTATCTGGAAACAAAAAAACAAAAATAAAACAAAACAAATGCTAAAAATAAAACAAACGTATCTTCCCCAGGTTCAATGCTGATTGATGTCTTAAACCCGGCCTTTAGGGAGAGACAACCCATGTACACAAATTAAAAAGCTTGTTTTAACTAATTGCTTGCTTTAATTTTCTTGGCCATGATTTGGGTCGGTGGTCTTTCTCCTCGGGATCTGTGGGATTAACATTTACCCACTGAGCCATCTTGCTGGCTCCCTTGTTCTGTTTCCACCAAGGGGTCGGGGAGGCAAGATTGAGCCTAAGGATTGCTGTGCCCAGTGAGATTAAGGATTGCTCTGCCCAAGGCTTGAGTAGGCTGAGTAACTCAGGTCACTCCGTTCTCCACTTCCTTACTACCCTTTCTGGGGAGTTCAGAGCTTCAACATACACACTGAACAGCTAAAGTGCTCTGTAACCTTGGTCAAAGAGCTTGACCTCTCTGTGTTAGTTTCTGTGTTCCCTTTGACCTGTGGTTGTGTTTATTTGTTCGGTTAATTCACCAAAGAGTTAGCAGGGACAGGTTCCACAGGGATGGCATAAGATCTCGTGAAGGATAAAGCTTGGACCTAGAGAGGTCACTTTCAGAAAGTCAGATAGATCGCGTCAGCAGGATTGCTCCTTTGCTTCCCACGTTTTGCACACGAGCTCGAGTAGCAGAGGAAGGCTGAGTTTCTGCCCTTTGTGTCATCGGCAGGGGAACAGTAAGGGAGGGACGGGCTGAGAATTAACCAAGAGTCCTTCAACTGTCAAGGTCTAAGTTCAGGGAGGAGTAAAGCTTCAGCGCTCCATGGGAGCCTGAAGAGTCGGCTCCGAAAATACTAGATCATCCATGCCAGACAGGATCTTAAGGTCTGCACCTGGCGCGCCCACCCCTGGAAGATGCACCGCCTACGGCTACTGCGATTGGTCCAAGGACCTGTACATCTTTAGTGTCGCAGTCAATCATCGTCGCCCTTCGGGCTACACCCTCCGATCCTCGAGCTCCGCCCTTGCCCAGCGCGCCAGTTTACTCGGAGTTCTGACCTTTCTCTTCAGCGATTGGCCAAGAGGTCTCCAGGCCCCGCCTTCTCCCTTCAGTTACTGGCCAAAAGCGTTGCTTGTTTTCTGCATAATCCAATGCTCGCTTCTGTCTCCTGTGCCCCGAACTTTCTGAGACCAAGAACCGCCTCTCCTCTTAGCTCCGCCCATGCCCCTTGGCAATTGGCCGGGAGCCTTGCCCATTTTCCGCGGGGTCCAATTCTTGCACGCCTCCCCACCAGACCTCTCCGCCTCGTACCCGGTGCTGAACGCTCGGACGAACCAGGTCCGCCCCTCCACGCCCCTTCCTTTAGCGATTGGTCAGAAAGGATGCCCGTCTGCGTCATGCTTACCAAGTCTTGCCGTCTCCAGCGCTGATTGGTCAGGGTGTGGCCAATAGCGGCAGGACCTTGGCCCCTCCCGGACCTCGAGCTTCGGGCCCGCGCGAGGCGGGGCTGTGGTGGCTGTAGCAGTAGCGGCAGCGGCGGCGACGCGTCCTGGCAGGTGAGCGCGACCCACGGAGCGCAGGCGCCACGGGGCGACGCGGGGTGGCGGGGTTCTCGAGGCTCGGGCTGGGAGGAAGCGCGGCATGGGGCCGTTTCGTTGTGACAGCAGTGTCGCGAGCGTGGAGAGGTGACAGATCCCCCTCACACACACTGTGTTTCGCGCGTCCTCGGGGTCCCCACGGCCAGGCCGAACCCTGATTTCACACCGAGCTGCCCTGCGAGTGACAACCCCTGTGAGGCCGAGGTGGCCGCTCACGCATCCGACATGCGTGCCTCCTTGACCCGATCTTCCTCAGGCCGCTGCGTGTCCCTCCTTCGGAACCCGGGTGGACGCTTCGGGTGCCACCCGGCTGCGGCTGCCACACACGTGCACCTGCGTGCTTCTCCCCGTCCCAGTCGCGCAACCATCGCTTTACTCCCGAAGCAAAGTCCACCTAACTTGGTTATTTTTTATTTTCTTTTCGTCCCCTGTGTAATCGTGCGTGGGGTGGTTTTGTTTTTGGAGACAGGGTTTCACTGTGTAGAGCCAGCTGGCCTGGAACTCGCAGAGATCCCCCTGCCTCTGCCTCCCGAGTGCCAGGATTAAAGGTGTGTGCTACCACCTGGTCTGTTATTGTTTTAACAGGACTTTTTAATTTATTTCTAGTTTTTCATTTTATTGTATTTATCGATTGATTGGTTTTGGAGTCAAGGACTTGCGCTGTAACCTAGGGTTGTCCTTGAACTCTTATGAAGAGTGCTTGAGGGCAAGTGAGATGGCTCTGCAAACTGAGTTTTTGGGAACTGACTGCCAAAAGTTGTCCTCCGATCTCTACATGGGCTCTGTGCTGCACGCTCGAACACACACACACACACACACTGTATATATATGTACATATATATACATACATACATATACACACTATATATATGTACATATATACATACATATACACACACTGCATATATATATATACATATATATATATATATATATATACATATATATATATCTCACTTGTTGACACAGCATGATGGAATTTATGAATCATCCCAGCACTGGACAGGTAGAGGTAGGGTCAGAAGTTCAAGGTTACCTTGACTACACACAGTGAATTTGAGGTAGCCTGGGCTCTTGAAGACCTTGTTTCACAAAAAGAAAAGAAAGAAAACTAATGAACAAACTGCAGAGACTGGAGCTGAGTTGGTAGCGTGCTTGTTTGAAGTTGGGGGTTCCATTCCTAGCACCACATAAACCAGGTATGGGGATACACACTTGTCATCTCAGCACTTGGCTGTGAAAGCAGGGAGATCTGGAGGTCGGTGTGACACTGGAGTTCATGTCCAGCCTGGGCTACACAGAGAGACCCTGTCTCAAAGACCAATAACAAACAAAAAACCCAGGACTGGACAGCTCTCAAGTCATGTCTGGACTTAGAATAATCCCATCAGCCTTATGCTCAGAGCAATGTCCGGTCCACCAACCAGAAGTCTGAAGTCCTCAGGTGCTGCAGCAGGCTGTGCCTGTCCCCCTCGAGCCCTGTCTGTGAGCCATCTCCTGTCAAAGACTGGTTGCTGGTCTTTCTCCCTCTGGAGTTGTGGTTTTAATTTTTTTATTTTTTATTTTCTTTTCGTCCCCTGTGTAATCGTGCGTGGGGTGGTTTTGTTTTTGGAGACAGGGTTTCCAAACCTGTGGAGGAGGGGAGCCCCCACCATACTCCACCCCATTCAAAGGCATTTCTCCCAGGTCGTGACTGATTGAATCCGGAAATGCTTAGCTGGAAGGGACAGCCCCTAGGTGGCTGCCTGAGCTTGTGTCTTCAGGCTTTGGCGGGTGTGGAGGCAGGCGGGGTGCGGGGGCGGAGGGGGGGCGGCGGCTGAACATCTGGGGCGCTGTTGGTTGCGGTCAGACCAGGCCTTCTTCGTGACCTGCTCAAGCTTCTTGCTGCTGTTCAGCTGTAAGGAAATACTTCTCAGAGTTTGGAGGGCTAATGTTTCAACTGCTTAAAGCTTCAATGCAAACGGTCAGGGCCTAAATTGGGAAGGAAAGATTTTTCTGGCAGTTTTTTTTAGTTCTCCTGAGTCTAAATTTCCATGTGTGTAGCATAGAAGGAGGACAGTGGCTTTGTTGTGGGAAATCAATAAAGGTCTTGTTTCCTGTGAGGCTGGCCCAGTGCTGTCAGTCTCAGTGGTCTCTCCCTTCACTGAGGAGAGTACCAGAATGTTCCTTCTGGTCATGTCACCTTCAGCTTCTCCTGTGGAAACTGTAGCCTTTGGGACTTTCCATTTAATTTCAAGCAAGGTCATGGGGTATACGGCTCAGTAGTAGAATACTTCCTTAGTATTTTCAAAGCCTTGGGTTTCATCCCAGCCTTGCAAAAGAAAATTATAATATACGTGTAGAGTATGTACTTATATATATGGCTGTTTATACATGAGTTGTATGCATATATGTATGTGTATATGAATAAGGCACACCAACACAGAGAGACCAGGGGAGGATGTCTGGTATGGCTCCAGCAACCATGCCTGGCTTTTTACATGGGTGCTGGAAATTTGAACTTGTGTTTTCATGATTGCCTGTAGCAAGAGCTCTTACCTGATGAAGCATCTGCTTAGCTCCTCTGTACACATTCTTTTTTACACACAAATATAGCATGTGGACATTAAAATTAGATTTTGATGATATAAGTGATACAGGTAGTTTTAAAAGTCAATATGCGCTAGCAATGGTGTATTTAATTCTAGCCCTTGGAAGGTAGAAGAGGGAGGAGCATCTTTGTCAGTTTGTGGCCACCCTGGCCTATGTAGTGAGTTTTAGAAAAACCAAGGCCACATAGTGAGACCATTTCCAATAAAGCAATAATCAGGCATGCTGTACACTCCTTTGTTCCTAGTACCAGGGAGACTGAGGTTGGATGGTAGTGAGTTCAAGGCCAGCCTGTGATACATAGCAAGACCCCATTAGAAAAAAACCAGTGCCGGGCAGCGGTGGCACACGCCTTTAATCCCAGCACTTGGGAGGCAGAGGCAGGTGGATTTCTGAGTTCGAGGTCAGCCTGGTCTACAGAGTGAGTTCCAGGACAGCCAGGGCTACACAGAGAAACCCTGTCTCGGAAACCAAAAAGAAAAGAGAGAGAGAGAGAGAGAGAGAGAGAGAGAGAGAGAGAGAGAGAGAGAGAGACAGTAAGAAAAATCATTCTAATCACATGAGTACAGTGAAGTGAGTATAGTGGTGAGTATAGTGGTAAGGCTTGTAGTCCCCGATGAGGGAAGCTGACACAATATTGAAGCCAACTTGGACTCCACAGTAAGATCTTGTTTCAATAAAATGAAACAACCAAAAATCCACAGAAGTGTCTGTTTTATACCCACTACCATCTTAGCATTCAGGAGAAGGAGACGTATAAGAGTTCAAGGTTATCTTTATGTACACAAGGTCTTTTCGGGTTACTTGAGACCCCGTGTCAAGCAAAGTAAAAAAAATAAAAAAAAAGAAGAACAAAAAACCCAGATATTAAAAATAGCAAGATTGGGCTGGAGAGATGGCTCAGCAGTTAAGAACACTGACTGCTCTTCCATAGGTTCCGTGTTCAATTCCCAGCAACCACATGGTGGCTTGTGGTGGTTTAAATATGCTTGGCTCAGTGAGTGGTACTATTTGGAGGTATCACCTTGTTGGAGTAAGTGTGTTACGTGAGCTTTAAGATCCTAGGTGCCCGGAAGCCAGTTTTCTCCAGTCTGCCTTTGGATGAAGAGGTAGAACTCTCAGGTCTGCCTGGAGGCTGCCATGCTCCTGTCTTGATGATAATGGACTTGAACCTCTGAACCTGTAACCCGGCCACAATTAAATGTTGTTCGTCATAAGAGCTGCCTAGTGTGTCTGAAGACAGCTACTGCGTACTCGTATAAATAAACAAACAAATGAATGAATAAATAAATAAATGGCAAGATTATAGCTAACTATGGGATCTGCATAGACTCTTGCTGCAGTGGGGCCAGATGAGGAGCAGGTCCTTCATTGGTGGCTCTTTAAGCTGTTGCCTCTAGAGCGTGGGAATGTGCATGGGTGTGTCAGGCCCCCGCTGGGCAGCCCCCCAGCACCCCCTGTCTCCGTGATTAGGTTCAGCCGAAGAGACTGTCAATTGTTCTCTCAGGGAGAAGGTGGAAGGCCTGCTTCCTCCAGTCGCCAGTTCAGACAGGATTAAGGGCTCAGGCCGCCCCTGTGGCCGGTTAGCAGCAGTGCTGAAAAGCCTTTGATCTGTCCCCTTCAGTGTCCTAGCTCAGGAAGCAGGCCTCTCACAACAGACTTTGGATCCTCTTTCACAGTGAGGTGAAAGGTCAGGGCATCTCACAGTCCCTCTCTGCAAAGTCCTAAGAAAAAATCTTGGAGAGGAGTCAGGGTGTGACCTGTTGTCCTGGGGTGTGGGTGCTGGGATTGGTTTCCCCCTTAACACAGAAGATGAGAATCACCTATGTTTGCCAAGTGCTCTGACCCGGAACAGTACTCCAACTTGGGTCTTGACATTTTAGGATAAGGCTCCACAAGATAAACAGCAGCGAGGCTGGGAAGATGGCTGACTTCAGCGCTCGTTGTGCAAACGTGAGGACCTTAGTTCAAGCCATCGAACCTATTTAAGGGAAAAGTCTGGAACCCCAGGGTGGGGAAGTGGAGACCAGTCAATCCCTGGGGTTTGCTGGCAGGCCAGTTTAGCATGTCAAGCTCTGAGCCAATGCGAGAAACACGGTTCAAGAAATAAAGCTAGAGCAGTGGGCCTCAGCCTCCCGACGCTGCGACCCTTTAATGCAGTTCCACATGTTGTGGTGACCCCAGCCATAACATTTAGTTGCGCTTCCTAAGTGTAACTTTGCTACTGTTATGAGTTGCAATATCTGTTGTGCAGGGTACCTGATATGTAAAGGAGCCATGACCCACTAGGTGAGAACCGCTGGACTAGAGCGACGTGAGCTGTTAAGACACCTGTTGCTCTTCCAGAGGACCCAGGTTCAATTCCCAGCACCCACATGGTGGCTCGCAACCATCCGTAACTCCAGTTCCGTGGATATCCGATGCTGTCTTCTCGCTTCCTCAGGTACAAGTGACACAAACATGCTGGCCTGGAACTCTCCGTATAGACAAGGCTGACCTCAAATGCATAGAGATCTGACCACCTCTGCTTCCTGGGAGCAGGGAATAAAGTTATGCTTAACCACACCAAACCCTTATTGATTTATTTTTGAGGCAGTCTGAGACAGGGTCTCATATAGCTCAGGCCGACCTCGAACTACCTATGTAGTTGAAATTGGCCTTAATGTCTAATTCCTCCTGCTTCTACCTGCCAAGTTCTGGGTGAAGAGTGACTGAGGGAGGCACCTGATAAGGACACACGTGTAAATGAATGCACGTGTGCACGAACCCATCCATGCACACACACAAGACCTGTTGTTTTGGTGCTGGAATTGATGGCCACTAGGCAAGCATTTTACCAGGGAGCTATGCTCCCAGCCCCATTTGTTATCTGTTTGTTTGTTTGTTTGTGAGGCAGGGTTTCTCTATATAGCCCTGGCTGCCCTGGAACTCATTATGTAGACCAGACTAGTCTAGAATTCACAGATATTCACTTGCCTGCCTCTACCTCCTGAGTGCTGGGTTAAGGAGTGTGCCACCACCAACCAGCTACAAAATATCCATTTCTTTGAAAGCTGGTGAAGTGACTTCATGGGTAAAGGTGTCTGCGGCCAAACCTTATTCCCAGCTCTGAGGAAGCAATGGTGGTCAGATCTCTACGTATTTGAGGCCAGCCTTGTCTATATAGAGAGTTCCAGGCCAGCTGTGGCAAAGGAGTGAGACTCTGTCTAAAGGACAAGTAGATATAGGCTAGAGCTACTACGTTTTCAGAAGACTGGGGCTCCACGGCCAGCACTCACTGGTGGCTAACTCCAGCTCCAGCTGAATCCATGTCCTCTTTTGCTGCTGGTGGCCAGTAAGCTCCTGGGATTTTCCTGCTTTTGCAACCCAATATTGGAGTTACAGACATACAGGGCCATGCCTGGGTTTTCCTGTAGGTGCTCAGGATTTGAACTCAGATCCTCTCTGAAATTTTTAAAATTATATTCATGTATTTCTTTGTGGGAGGATGGGGTGGATGTGTGAGTGGGACGCATGTGACACGGAGCAGGTGTTGATGGAGAGGAGAGGACTTGTGGGAGTTGGTTCTTTCTTCTACCGCGTGGGCTCTGGAGGTAGAACTCAGGGGATCACAATTGGCGGCACTGCACTCCTCCCTTTATCTGCTGAGCCCTTTCATATACCTAGAACTCCACCAAGCCATCTTCCTGGACTCAGAAATGCAGTCAAAAGGTTGTTTTTTTTAAAAGATATTTTATTTTTGGTTTATGTCTATGAGGTTTTTGCCAGAATGCGTCTATGCACCTCGAGTTCCCAATGCCAGGAGAGGCCAGAAGAAGGTGTCAGATTCCCTGAAAGTGGAGTTACAGATGGTTGTGAGCTGCCATGTAGGTGCTGGGAATGGAAACTGTGTCCTCTGAAAGAGAAGTCAGTGCTCTTAACCACTGAACCATGCCCCTGAAATGCATTTTTAATTTTAAGTATTAAATGCATAAGAAGTCAGAGTCTCTGATGGAGCCAGGCAGTGGTGGCGCAGGCCTTTAATACCAGCACTTGGGAGGCAGAGGCAGGAGGATTTCTGAGTTCGAGGCCAACCTGGTCTACAGAGTGAGTTTCAGGACAGCCAGGACTATACAGCTTTTGTCTCAAAAAAGAAAAAAAAAAAAGATCCTGTCTGAAAGATAGATAGATAGATAGATGACAGATAGATGAATGGATAGATAAAATAAAAAGGAAAGAAAAGTGTCATGTGGTTTAAGAAGAAAGAAAGTATATTTTAAAAAGTAACAAGTAACAGGGTGGAGAAGTAGAATGTTGTCGTCTTGATTCTCCCGGGTCATTGTGCTATTTTTAAATGTGCCTGTTGGACATCTGTTTTCTTCCTGAGGCACCTTTGCTGTAGCTGCCTGCAGTCACGCTCACATCACAGAGGCTTTCGTTTTGTGGAGCAGTGGAGAAGGACACAACTTCACCACAGTCCAGTGTTCTGTGTCTCCTTGTTGGCTATTAAGCTTTCTCTGGGTTGCAAGCCAGCACTTGAGAGGCGGAGGAGGCTAGTGCATCCCAGTGATCAAGTCTAACCTGGGCTGTATAGCAAGACCTTGTCTCAAAAGGCACAAAAGAAAATTTTACTGTTCTGACTTACATTGAGACTCTGCCTAAGTTTAGGTACATAGAGGAAAAAAATGTAAGTGCTGTGGATTGGCGTCGTCAGCAGGCACCCACTACGGTCTCGATGCCTGTCCAAGGATGTCCAGAACCTCACACCTGGCATCCTCAGGAGAAAGAGAGATGTCACAGAGACACCTGTGAGGGAGAGGGCCAGCAGGATATGATGTGGCCATAAGCCAAAACCCTCCATGGCTGTTGGCAGCCACCAGGCCTGGGACAGACTATCCTGAGCCCCGCAGAGGGATCCGGTGCTGCCACCAGACTTCCCTGCTAAACAGAAAGCACTTCTCTTCACTCTCACGTCACCTGAGACGTAGTTTGTGATGGCTGCTACAGGGAGTGAATGCAGGAGTGTGGACAAGGCCTCCTAGAGCTGCCCACCGCGGAGGTGTGATGGCTGCTCTTCTCACAGCCATCCTGCTTACAAATACACAGGGCTCAGCCAGGCAAGGGAAAACAATTATATGACTCTGAGGAGGGGTAGGCAGGAGGAGCCCCAAGATTCAAGGTCAGCTTGGCCCACATGGCAAGACCTTGTTTTAAAAGCTATCAAAAACATCTGGGTGTGAGACTCTAGCACTCAAGCATCTCAGCATTGGGAGGCTAAGGCAGGAGGATCAGGAATGTAATGTCTTCCTCTACTCTGTACCTGGCTGGAGGCCAGCCTGGGCTACTTGAGATCCTGTCTCAAGCAGACAAACACATTCTCCAGTCCGAGAATGAGCTGGTTGCATCAAACCGAGGACTTCCAGAATCCCATGCTGCTCCCGAAATCTCAGCATCTCTGTCTCTCTCCTTCCCTTCCTCTCTCACATCCCCCTTCATCCCCCGCTTCCTTCTTTCTTTCTTTTCTGACAAGGTTTCTACCATATAGACCAGGCTGCCACTGAATTTGTTATCCTCCTGCCTCAACCTTCCCAAAGCTGGGATCCCAGGTGTGTGCTGCCATGCCCGCCTTCCGCCATAGACCTCTTGCCTTTGTTTCTGTGGTTCTGGGACTGGAACCCAGGGTACTGTATGTGTTAGGCAAGTGTTCTCCCATTGAGCTTTGTATGAGCTATGAGTTTCACACTGTAGCCCAGGCTGGCCTTGAACTCTTTATTTTTTGTGTATGGATGTTTTGCTTACATGTATGTTTATGCATCTCCAACAATACATGGTACCAGCAGAGGTCAGAACCTGGTATCAGATATCCTGGAACTGCAGGTGGTTGTGAGGTGTCATGTGGGTGTTAGGAGTCAAACCCCGGATGTCAAGGGCAACTAGTGCTCTTGACCTCAGAGCTATCTGTCCAGCCCCTGGCTTTGTTCTTGATCCTTCTGCTAGCTGTGGCGTCAAGCCTGAGCTCACTAGGTCCAGAGACTACAGGTCCTCTTAGGTCATTTAGAAGCTGTCATGGTGTAAGTGCTGTGCACAGTCGTAACACAGTATTGTTTTGGGACCTAGGATAAGGAAAACAGCACAGGTGACCACTCACAGTTTGGTCAGGTATGGCTTTCTTTTCTGCAGAGTTGGTGGGTGTAGCAAACCTCTCAGCGGTTAAGTCTTGGCTGGTGTTAGGAGTCCTGCCCAGAGTGTTCCTGGATCCTGTGACCATTGGCCTTGGAAATGCCTAGCGTTTCAGTGCAGGAATGGACCATAAAGGCCCTGGCCCTTAGCCACTGCATCCTCCTCTACAATTCCTGGTCCCCTCATCTCACCCTGGGGGGAAATGTCCCAGTTCCCAGCTCCCAATCTGCCGCCTCCCAGGCCTTTCCCCAGAGCAGACATCACTTAAACAGTTAAAAGTGTCCTCCCAGCACTCAGGATGTGAAGCAGGAGATCAGGAGTTCACAGTCATCCTCGATTAGTTAGTCACATTGAAGGCCACAAGTCAGACCCTTTCTCAAAAGACTGGCCATGGAGGCGCATTCCCTCAGGCCCAGTGCTGGGGAGGAGTTCAAGATCAGCCAGGGCTACACAGGATGACCTATCTCACAAAAAAAAAACAAAACAAAAAAACCAAGCAGGGGGAAGATGGTAGGAGAGCACTGGGCTGGGGAGGTGCATGGCCCATTTGGTGCATTGGTTGTGAAAGGGTCTGAGCCCTGCCCGCCTCCTTGTTAGGGAGCGTACTTGCAGCACACATCACTTGCCCAGGAATATCGTGACAGATGGGAAAACAAGTATAGAGAAGTCACATGTGGCCTCTGTCTTGTCACAGCAGCTCTGTGGTCTGCCCCCATTTGAGGAAGGGTTGGCATGATGAAGAACTGCATTGGGCAGCAATGGAGACTTGCACAGGGCAGGAACAGCTGGGAAGGCTAACGCACCAGGCAGGTGTTGCAGGCTAGCCCTTGCTAGGCCTGGGTCAAGCAGAAAGGAGTAGGGGGAGTCACTTGAGTACTCAGGGCCCAGGTAATGATGGGGGCACTGAGGGTGGGAGTTTTAGGATGAGCTTCAGAGGATGCAGAGCAGAGCATGGCAAGGTGGAGCTGACTGTGAGTGGCCAGGCGCATCGCCGACCACACCCCGCGAGTGGGGACCCAGCATGGGAGCCTGAACGCCTTGGCTTATGTCATAGCTTATCCAAGGGTCACTGGTGACTGTGGGTGGACAAGAGGAGAGGACAGTGACTCTTTGGACAGTCATTTATTTGTTGTGGTGGGGGAGGGTGTGTGTGTGCTGCAGCCTGCGGTGAAGGTCGGAGGTCAACTGGGAGGAGTCAGTTCTCAGTTCTCCAGGTGGGTTCCAGAGACGGCATTAGGCTCCGCAGCAAGTCTCACTGGCGTCTCTTTTCCTTTTTCCTTTTCTTTTTACTTACTTTCTTTCTTTCTTTCTTTCTTTCTTTCTTTCTTTCTTTCTTTCTTTCTTTCTTTCTTTCTTTCTTTTCTCTTTTCAGTAGTGGAGCTGGAGCCCAGAGACAAGCAATCTCCCACTGAGCTTTACATCTCCCAACTCCCCTCTGTACTTTTCATCTTCGACACAGAGCCTTCCTATGTTGCCCAAGCTGACTTGGAACTTGCCACGTACCGCACCCAGGCTGTCCTTGAACTTGCACCTTGGATTGCAAGTGCTGGGTTGGCAGGTGTGCTGTGGCCAGAGTCGTCTCAGTCTTTTGAGATCTGCGTGACTGTGAGGCATGCTTAGAGTGACAGTCACAGTCCCCAGAGCACAGAGGAGCTCCTGTCTTAACTATGAGGCTGGCAGGCAATCAGGGTTAACAGGCAACAGCCACCATGCCAGACGCAGCAAACTCTGATCTAGGAAAGAAAACAGCCCTTATCATTGGCAGACAGATGGTAATTGGCTTCTGATGGCTGTGGCTGTAGGACCCACAGCAGGCTTGGAAACTGTCACTGAGAAGGTGCCCCTTCACATCCAGGTTGGGGCTGTCTGCAGCACACAGGCAGTGGCGCAGGCGACAGGCTGCCCTCCCACTACCCTGGCAGGTAGGTAGCCAGGGTCTGCTGAGAATGGAGCCCAAGGCCTCCCGCATGGCAAGCGTGTGCTCCTCGACTGAGCCCCGACATTGCTGTCCTGGGAGCTGCTGTCCCCTCACCCTTCACCATCCAGAATGGAGAGGGCAATGTGTTTTCTGTTCCATAGTCATCTGGCCTCACACCACCCCGGAGCAAAGTATCCCAGAGAGCAGAGCACAGAAGTGGCCACTTGACCAGGAGATGCTTAGCTGACCTTACCTTAACTGGGAGGTCCAGGCCCAAGCACTGACAGAAACCCTCTGCTCACTGTGAGAGTACAGCTGACCTGTCCAGCACTGGGAGAAGGGCAGACACAGCCAGTGTCCCCATGACCAGCCGGTTTTGAGCAACAGAGACTGAGGAGAGGAGACAGGAGGCAACATAAATCCGGGAGGACGGGATGGGGATGCTTTGTGGCAGTGTGTAACTGCTAAATGCTTACTAAGGGGGGAGGATACAAGGAATGACTAGTAGACTTCCAACAAAGCCTGTCAGCTGCGACTACAGTGACAGGCTGACAACACTGCCATCTGCTGTTATATGTGAGCCTTGGTCATCTGCCCCTCTTCCCTCCCCCAGTCACCAAACCCCTCAGCTCAGGCCCCTTCTGTAGAGTGGAGCGTTGTTTGCTTACAGCCTGAGTGTGTCCTCCCTGAGTGACAGGATACAGGACAGTGCAGAAATAAGCACCATGTTGTTTCAGAAACTGGGAGCATGCTCAGTGTGGGTGCTCTCTCTGTTTGGCCTGGTGCCTGCTCAGCAAGCTGCCTACACCCTGAGCTCTTGTAGACAAATTTCCGTGTTTGCTTTTCAAGTCACCATGGGTCACTGTCTACTTGACCTAAGTGGCCGGGGCTGGGAAGCAGAGCCTCACAGATGGTGAGGCTCATTCTACAGAGTCCTCACATCCCAGCGTGGGTGCAGGAATCACATCATGTCCCGACCTGGCATGTCTAACCGAACCCCACCCAGCTTTGTCTGGGGACAAGAGCTCTAAAGCACCAGCCGGCTCATCAGTTTCTTTTCCTTGCCTGCGAGGTCTGGTCTTGTGCCTCACTGGAGGCAGAGTGATTATTATTACTGTATAAAAATCTTGCTATATAGAGTCCAAGCCTTGAACTTGACCCTCCTTTTATTTGGCAGCCCGGGAGATGGGGGCCAGCACATTGCATAGGCCGGGAAATTGGCTCCCCTCTAAGTGCCATCGTCTGCCCCAAGATTTTAAAAGTCGTGCAAGCTTTGTCTTTCATTCCTCTCTCAGAGGTGGTTCCCTCTGGCTTCCTCCAGGCTTGTGAAAGCCAGCAGGCTCGGGTATCCTCATGCCAAGGATAGGGATCCTGGCTACAGTCCCTCAAGTGTGGTTTCCCCGTCCTCTTTCCTCTACCAGGCAGTCTGTGGCATGAGCCCACAGCAGGGGCAGGTTAACCAGTCCTCAGCCTGGTGGTCCAGACACTGACTTCTGTCCTCATCCCAAGACATGGGCTGGGAGAGGGGCTCCTGGCGTACTAGAGGGCCTTCATCCAGGGCACTGAACTGCTCAAGACACTGCCTGTGACAGGGTTGTGTTCTGTCTGGCTGCTTGGGAATTGATGTCCATGTCTTCCACCCACCCCCTCCCACCCTGTGGATATTCCTCTGGGATAAAGGAAGGCTTAATTACGGAACCTGTGGTTTTCTAGGACAGGGCTGGACTCCCTAGGTAAGAGATCTGCTGCCCCTTCAGAGTTCAGTGCTAGTTCTGAGCTTCTTAGAAAAGAAAGGACGGCCCCTCAGTAGCGGGCAAGTGGTCACTCATGTACCCCAGTAACCACGGGGTGTCTCCTCACTGTCGCCCTCCTCCCAACAGGCCAAAGCGTCCTCATATTCAGAAGGGCTGGGCTTTCTGTCTTTTGGGTTTTTGTAGATTTTAGGTACTGGGAGGGGGCAGCTATCCTACCCAACCCCCCAGTCCTTCACTGGAGAATTCTAGGCAAATGCTCTACCCCTGAGCCACGTCCCCACCAAACTGGAAGATCTTAGACAGGAACTCCACCCCTGAGCCAGGCTCACAGCCCCACTGGAAGATTTTAGGCGCAAGTTCATCAGAGTTTTATTCCCAACTCCCCATCTGTAAAACAGACTAACAGTCTTCAGCTGAGGTAAGGGCGGGTCTGGCGTTTGGGTCAGCTGCTCTTTCACGCCATCAGCATATGCGTTTGATCTCATCATCATGAAGCCGAGGGCACCCTTTCACCAGAGGCCCCAGAGACCTAGTTAGAGGAGAGGGGTTGGTGAAGGTAAGTGCATGACAAAACCAGCTAGCACAAAGCCCTCTGTATGTGCCCTGGTGTTATCATACTGCCCCAAAGGTAGGGCTGGCAAGATGCTGCAAGTGGAGCTGGGTCACCAGGCCAGTCACTCGACAGCCACAGACTCTGAAACCCAGCCTTGGAGTTTCTCTCGGTGCGGCCCAGGGGCCGGCGTCTTCGCTCACTTGTTCATTTTATTTATTGATTCACTTGAGGCAGTTCCTCCTGTGCTGCCCAGGCTGCCCCTGAACCTGTGGTGTCTGAGCCTCCTGAGTGCTGGGGTGACAGGAGCCCTGCTGCACCTGTCCTCGTGTCCTTGTGCTGACACCACAGCTTCCCTGCCGCCAGCCCAGCGCGTTCCCGCGAAGCTGCAGCCCGGGGCCACGCTTTAGCTTCTTTACAGCACTGCGTGCTGCGTAAGCATCATAGTTATTTTATTTTATTTTATTTTTATTCTTATTTTTATGCCTGTAGGTGTTTTGCCGGCATGGATGTCTGTGCATCACATGTGTGCAGTGCCTACTGAGGCCAGAAATGGGTATCCAGTCCCCTAGAACTGGAGTTACAGATGCTTGTGAGTCAACGTGTGGCTGCTTGGAAATCAAACCCGGGTCCTCTGCGAGGGCGGCCGGCGGTCTTAACCACTGAGCATCTCTCCAGCCCCTTGGTAGTTTTTTTTTTTAAGGTACTGCAGGTGGAGCCTGGCTTCAGCCTCCCACCCCACCCGTCCCTTCACCTGTGGTTGTTCTGTGTGTGAGAAAGGTGTCACTATGACTCAGGCTTGTCTGGAGCTCATGATCCTTCTGCCTCGTCCTCTGGGCTGCATCACAAGGAACTCGGGAAGACATGTGAGCTGAGGAAAGGGGCTGGGCTCTGAGAGGGTGTCCTGTGGGGCTGGGGCCTCAGGATGTGCAGACAGATAGGTGCCCAGGCTGCAGAGTGGGTGATGTCACCACTGCATGGCGCTGGTAGTGTCATTGGTGAGACCCAGATGGTTTTTCAGGACACTCTGGTTTCTAAGCAGCATAGCTTTCTAACTCATCAGCTGTGCCAAGTAAAGAAAGCCCTGAAGTGGGCTGATCAGAGGCTAGACAGAGTGCAGTTCTCATCGGGGTTTCAGACTGTGTCTGATCTATTTCCTGACTCCCATCCTATCACCCATCTACCTTCCTACCTACCTACCTACCTACCTACTACCTATCATCTATCTATCATCCATCTATCTATCTATCCTATCATCTATCTATGTATTAACTGTCCATCTATCATTCCTCTGGGGATGGAACCCAGGCTTTTACAAATGAGAAGTTCTGCTACAAAGGTGTACCTCCAAACTCCTTCCTCCCCTTTTTTAAGGAAACACATCTCATGTGTATCAGGCTGGCCTTGAACTCCTCTTAAGTGCTGAGGTGAGAGGTGTGCAGTCATGCCTGGCTCCAGACCTGTTTTATGTAAGCTCATATTTGAGCTTTGAGATAACTCTTTTTTTCCTAGAAGTGCTATGATCAGAATCATGTACTGGACAAGGACACACGTTGTGTCATGGTCCCTCCATCATGTGTGTCCTGTTTCTCACAAGTCCATTGGGCAATAGGTTTTAGAGACAGAAGAGGGGAAGACCCTTCTGGTTGCACCACACTAGAGGTGTGAGCACAGCCATGCCCCAGGGCCCCCGAAATCTACATATGTATAAGCACCTTTGAGAAATGTGGTTTCTGCTCAGAGCCTGCACATCGGACTCTTATTTATTTTAAGATTTTTTTAAAGGTTTCTTTATTATTATATCTAAGTACACTGTAGCTGTCTTCAGACACACCAGAAGAGGGCATCAGATCTCATTATGGATGGTTGTGAGCCACCATGTGGTTGCTGGGATTTGAACTCAGGACCTTCGGAAGAGCAGTCAGTGCTCTTAACCGCTGAGCAACCATGTGGTTGCTGGGATTTGAACTCAGGACCTTCGGAAGAGCAGTCAGTGCTCTTAACCGCTGAGCCATCTCTCTAGCTCCTATTTTAAGATTTTTACTACATGTATTTGTAGGGGATTACATGTGTCACAGTGTACACATGGAGGTCAGGGGACAATTTGTAGAGGCAGATTCTTTCCTTCCACCATATAAGATCCATGGAGTTGCATGTGTTAAGGGCTCTGCATCCAGGAGAGGTCTCTCCTTTCCCAGCATCTTCACTCAACTGTTCAGCTCAGATTGGGGTCCTGGAGACACACTCTAGGTCACCACTCACGCGCCCTCATTCCACCTTCCAGTTGTCGTCCTTGAACACCTTGGGTGCTGCTTGTAGACTCAGGTTTATGGTTCTCTCCCAGCCTCAGGGTGGCTTGCTCCTTCCCCTCCCCTCCCTTCCCCTCCCCTCCCCTCCCTTCCCCTCTCCTCCCCTTCCCTTCCTTCTTTCTCTTAAGTTACTAGGGTGGAACCCAGGGTGTCCTATAGCCCACAAAGAGCTCTGCTGCTGAGCTCCGCCTCTCACTGCGGGATCCCAGGCAGGAGTCCCACCCCTCAGCCACGTCCCCAGCCCTCCTACCCATATTATTTATTTTAAATTTATTTCATTTTTGTGTCTACACATCTGTATGTGTGTATGCCACATTGTGTGTAGGTGCTTGCGGAGGCCAGGAGAGGGTGTCGGTGTGCTGAAGTTGCTGTTTCTAGAGTTACAGCTGGTTGTGAGCAAGCCTCCCGACGTGACATGATTGTCCTTGTTGGGCTTTCTATTGCCTTGATAAACAACACGACCAAAAGCAGCTTAGAACTCAGGTCCCAGGCTATCCCTGAAGGCAGTCAAGGCAGGACCTGAAGGCCGGAGCTGGTGCAGAGGCTGTGGAGGAGCGCTGCTTCCTGGTGCAGAGGCTGTGGAGGAGCGCTGCTTACTGGCTTGCTCCCATGCCTACTGGGCCTGCCCCTCCCTTCCTTCCTTCCTTCCTTCCTTCCTTCCTTCCTTCCTTCCTTCCTTCCTTCCTACCTTCCTTCCTACCTACCTTTCTTTTTTCTCAAAACAGGGTGTACTATGTAGCTCTGGCTATCCTAGAACTCACTATGTAGACCAGACTGACCTCAAATTTGCTGGGGCTGGAGAGATGGCTCAGCAGTTAAGAGCACTGACTGTTCTTCAGAAGGTCCTGAGTTCAAATCCCAGCAACCACATGGTGGCTCACAACAATCTGTAATGGAATCTGAATCTGACGCCCTCTTCTAGACTTCTGGAGTGTCTGAAGACAGCTACAGTGCACTCACATACAATAAATGAATAAATCTTAAAAAAAAAAAAAAACATTCGCAAAGGTCTACCTTTCTCTGCCTCCTAAGGGCTTGGATTCAGGGTGTGTGCCTGCTTTCTTGTAACACCCAGGGATGACCACCCACTATGGGCTGGGCCCTCTGCTTCTCCTGAACTCAGGCTCAGGCCCATATTGGGGGCAGAGTCAGGGACGTGCTGCTGTCCTTACTGCTGCAGATCGGGTCTGTAGCTGCTCACCATCACACTGTCCTGTGTATCGGTTTGCCACGTCATTTCATGTGCTTGCACTTTGCTTTGTTGGTTCTGAGATGGCGCCCCAGACCTCCCATGTGCCAGGCACACACAAGCTCTGCCACTGAACCACACACTTTGATTCAATGTTTTTTCCACAATGGGGATTCCTGTTTGATCCGATGTTTTTTTTTCCACAATGGGGATTAAGCTTTGAGCTTCAAGTCTGCTAGGCCAGTGATGGCTCACTGAGTGATGTAGGCAGAGGCTCTCCCCCGTGAGCCACAGCAGTCCTCACTGATGGGTTCTAGGCCAGTGGTCTCTCCCTGAACTGAAGCAGCCCCTCCTTTACATCTTCACCGTCGCCCAGGCTGACTTTAAGCTTACTGGCCTTGGACTCAGGCCCTCCTGCCTCTGCCTCACAAATTGATAGGGTGATAGGCCTGTACCACCAAGCCTGGTGATTGGATGGTACAAAACCATGAAGCCGAGACCTCAGAGAACAGGTGCATGCTAGCATCTCTACTGTTCCTTCATCCCTGCTTCTGTGAGGGCCAGTGGCCTGAGCTGGCGGGGCCTGAGCACAACTGGCTGCGCTGCGCTCAGTCTTCAGGATGAGTTCAGGAGCAAGGCTTCCTACGACTTCTTTCTGCAGAAACAGGCGGCTGGTATAGGAGAGAAATAATCCTTTTCTCAGTATCTCTATGGATGGAGCTCTTGGGTCTAGACCACCCTGGACTGGTGGGGGGTGCTGGTGCTAGGTGGCTCTGGGCATATAGGTCCCCTGACCTCCATTTCCCGCCATGGTGATAGTCAGAAGGCTGTGCTGCTTTTCTCCTCCCGCCGAGTGCCCTCAGACAGCCACTTATCCTCTGATAAGTTCTGTTTTTCTGACCAGTTCAGAAAAACAGATTGTGATGGTCATGTACAAGTGACAGAGAAGAAAGATGTTTGTTATGATGAAACTCTCAACCGAGGGCACAGTAGCCTCAGACTCGCCCTCGTGAGGATGGAGAGCCAGGAGTCACATGAGGTAAAGGCCGTTAGAGCTGGCCTAGATGAGCCTCAGAAGTCAACAGCTACCCTTGGCTGGATAGTCACAATTTCGTTGAATCTAGCTCATCTCACTCGGCCCTTCCTGTTCCTCAGGACTGAGCCTCCCGCGCTGTCCAGCACGCCTGGGATGGGTAATGGTGTGCAGGAAGGCTCGGTGCGCCTGCGAGAGGATGCCGAAGCCGTCCTGGCCGGGGCCGTCTCCTCAAAGGCAAGTAGTGCTGTCTCCCTGGGGACAGTGGTTCTCGCCCTTCCTAGTGCTGTGGCCCCTTAGTACAGCCTCTCATGTTGTGGTGACCCCCAACCATAAAGTTATTTTGTTGCTATTTGATAACTGTAATGTTGCTGTTGTGGATCATAATGTAAATATCTGATATGCAGGAGATCTGATATGGGACCCCTGTGAAAGGGTCCTTCAAACCCCAGGCTGAGAATCACTGCTCTAGGACCATCTCTGGGCTTCCCTACTGGGTCAGCAGAACATAGTACAGCCCTGCCATCCTCACTCCCTGGTGCATAGCAGGTACCCACTGCTGTCTGAGCTCACTGTGAGCAAGGGTCACAGGGAGATGCCTGCTGTATGAGGTGTCACCCAGATCCAGCCAGGCCCAGCGTCCTATAGCTGTGGGTGCCAGGTTCATCCCCAAGGCCCTTGGAAATGGAGAGTGGGGCTGGGCACCCTAGACTGTTGCCCCAGCACTCAGGAGTCTAAGGCCCGAGGATCACAAGTTCCAAGCCAGCCTGCACTGTAAGTAGAACCCATCCCAAAAACCTCAACAACAGCACAGCAGTCAGCTCATCCCACGCTGTGGGCTTCTGCCACCAGTGGATGTCCTGCTGGACCCAAACAGACTGGCACGGCCCATGGGCCTCTCTAGGTCGTGGCAGGTGCTTCACCAACAGTCTCAAAGTCCATGTTGTCAGTGAGCTGGCAGCACCCTATAATCATCCTGACCTTTCCCTGAGTTACAGGAGACACCTGGGGACAATAGGATGCACTCACCAGGGCCAGCTTGGAGGCCACTAATGGGGTACTTAGGCGTAGTCCTTCTGACTGCATGACAGAATTCAAAGGATTTGTATGCAACATCTGCATTCCAGAGTCTTCCAGGACAAATGCTCTCCCAGGGACCCACTGAAGGCACCACCACCATGAACACCCTCTGTCACCTCCCACCCCTCCCTAACATTACCCCCTGTTGACCACTGCTGACCCCATGCAGGGGGTAACTTCCAGCTGGGCACAGTGCACACACCTGTAAACTTAGTTCCAAAATCTCAGCTGGCCAGTGGTGGCGCACGCCTTTAAAACTGGAGGCAGAGGCAGGCCTCTAAGTTCGAGGCCAACCTGTTCTACAGAGTGAGTTCCAGGACAGCCAGAGCTACACAGAGAGACCCTGCCCTCCCCCAAGATGACTCTAAAATGCCACACTACAATTATACAAACAAGGGGGGTAGGGATGAGGAGCCAGGGACTGCACACAGGAGTCATGAACACTGGGATGCTGGAAAGACGGTTTGGGACATCTTGCAGGGTGGCTGTCCCCTCACCGCAGAGCAGAAGGGAGGATCCTGGAGCTTGTTTACCATTCAGGCTAGCGGAATCAGTGAGCCCACTGAGAGACGGCCGGCCTCTGGCCTCCACGCCCCCGGGTGCACATGAAAACACAAACATTAAAGGCACTTGATGCATCTCTGGGTCTTGGTCCCCTGATGAGCAGCCCCTCCAGCCTCTATGAGGCCTTGACTGCTTTGTTTTTGAGACCTTAACCTGGAGTTCTGTTGCAGAGAGACCACAGACAGGTGCTCAGCTCGCTGTTGTCCGGAGCCCTGGCCGGTGCACTGGCCAAGACAGCAGTAGCCCCCCTGGACCGGACCAAGATCATCTTCCAAGGTGACAGCTGTGTGCAGCTCTTGCGCAGTGTGGAAGTACCTCCCCCTCTCCCTCCACTCACCTGAGGTAGAGCCTCGGACTGTAGCCCGGACAGACAGACTGTAGCCCGGACAGACAGACTGTAGCCCGGACAGATGGGCTTCACACTCACTTTGTAATCTAGGTCAGCCCTGACTCTGTAGCAGTTCTCCTGCCTCAGCCTTGCGGGAACTACCAGGAATTGTGAGTTCGATGCAAGAGCAAAGAGAGTCTTTATTATACAAACCTGACCCAGATGGCAAGGCTTCCCTGCTCCGCAGGTTAGGAATGCGATGCTTGAGTCCAGGGGCTTGAGCTCTATACAGGAGCATACAGAAGCTGACTGAGCTTTGGCGGTACATGACTGGGGAGGGAGTAAAGGAGTGCTGCCCTACAAACCTGATAAGGATGGTTCAGACATGGGGCAGAACGGTGCAGCTGGAAAGGGACCTTCCTGACCTGGGAGGAAGTAACTCATTCCCTTGTCAGAAGCTAGTGTATTTTACAAACTGGTCACAGCTGTCTGGGAACACTTAACTGCCTCTTTCCCATAGTCCAAGAGTGGGCTTTTGTCACTTCAAGGGTATTGGTTCCTGCCTCCTTCAAGGGCCTGAACCATCTGCACCTGAGATGCTGATTGTTAGTCAGGGGAGGGAGGGCAAGTTTTGGTGACTCAGAGGCTGGGGCAGACTGCCTTTCGTCTGCTCCCAAGACCGCATCTGCGGCTTGGAGCAGGGACAAGAGAGTGCGGGCCAAGGATTACTGCAGGGAACCTCGTGTCTCTTCATGGGGTCACTTGTGTTTGCTGCCACATCCTGTGATCTTCAGAGACACTAGTGCCTGCTGTAGGCCATTTCCAGCACCTTGAGTCTGCCACACTCACAAAGCCTTTGTTCCCAAACCCAGTCACCTTCCCAGAGACCCCCTGAGGATGTGGATGTAATTTGGGGGACATAGCCTAGAGCCCACATCCCTCCCTGGGTGCTAAACTGTGTCTGGCCAGCTAAGCCTGAGTGAGGCTACGCCTCCTATTGATGGTCAAATGGTGGCAGCCTCCTTCAGCTGCTGGGAGAGGGGCTATCCACCGCTGCTGTGCCTCGGTGTGCAGTCACAGTTCACGTCACCTGCTGACTGAGCATAGCTGTGGCACCAGGCCCTGGGTGGCGATTTCCCGCTGAGGGCTAGAGAAGTACTCAGGCTTCATACTGGGGTTGGGGTGGTGCTGTCCACTGGCCACATCAGATGCTCTGGTTTGCTGCCAGCAGGGTCAGTGAACTGGAGTCCCTCCCAAGTGCCCACAATACTCAGCCCCACAGCCCGGGCCCCTGGCCGTCCTAAGGTGCCAGGTGCTGGCCCCATTGCTTTTCCTGGGGAAGAAAGGACACGGGCAGGCCTAGGCAGGATCCTCCACGCAGGGCATTCATTCCTGTCCACTGCTCACACCCAGCCCCAAGCGCGGTCAGGCCCCAGAGCCCTGGGTGTTAGGGTTGCAGACCCAGGAGCTGGACAGCCACGTCTCACGCTCTCTTTGCTTTTGTTTGTTCCAGTGTCTTCAAAAAGATTCTCTGCCAAGGTGAGCTGCTAGAGGGACCGGTGGGCCGGGTGCTATCGGGAAGCAGGCTTCCAAGGAGACCTTTGTGCACAGGTTTCCTGAGGACAGTTGAGTCCTGCCACCCTGACACACCTGTTGGGTGGGACGTCACAGTCTACCTTTCTGTGTGCTTTAAACTAGAATCCTTAGACTAACAGCCTTACAGCCCCGCCCCCGTTCCTGTCAATCGCACTGTTTGAGGGGGACTGCGAGCAGGGAAGCGTGGTCGATGCAGGCCTGGTGCAGGGCTGCTCTGCTACCCACGCTCTCTGCAGTTGAGGGCACTGCCTGCATGGTGCACTCAGGGCAGATGGTGGTGAAGAGGTGCTGACTCGCCTGCCGTCTTCCCCAGGAGGCCTTCCGGCTTCTCTACTTCACCTACCTCAGCGAGGGCTTCCTCAGCCTATGGCGCGGGAACTCAGCCACCATGGTGCGAGTGATTCCTTACGCAGCCATCCAGTTCAGCGCACACGAGGAATACAAGCGCATCCTGGGCCACTACTATGGCTTTTGTGGAGAGTGAGGCTCGCTGGTCCCCTGTCCACCTGGTCCTGCCCCCCCCAGGGCCCCACCCATCCCACACACCCACTTTGGGCTCTTGCTGCATTGCCCTCCTCACCCAGGCTCCGGCCCTCACTCACCCTTCCTCCAGGAGGGGCCACAGCCCCGCTGCCCACTCCTCCACCCCACCCTCTGTTCCTCCCTCAGTCACTGTCCTGTGCTGTCTCCTCAACTCGTTCGCTTATCCCTCTGCCGAGATCTGATTCCCGAGGGTGCAGGGCACCGCGTAGCCCCACACTGTTGCAGATGGGGAGGGAGACGAGGTTACATTTGATGCTGTCCTAAGAGACCCCATAAGTTAAGCCACTTGGAACCCTCTTGGGTCTTTCATTGCTCCATGGTCCCCCAGGCTGAGGTGTGGGCATCCACTGTCCCTACCTAGGTCTCACCTTATTCTGCCTGTCCACAGAGCCCTGCCCCCATGGCCACGCCTCCTGGCCGGCGCCTTGGCAGGAACCACCGCGGCTTCCCTCACATACCCTTTGGACCTGGTCAGAGCGAGGATGGCTGTGACGCCCAAGGAGATGTGAGTCTACCACTGGGTCCATGCTGGTGCTGCTGTATGGGTGGGGTGCTTGCTGGGGATCTGTCCTATGTGTGAGATTCTGCAGGGTTCCAGAAAGCATCATTTGTTCTAGACAAAATACGTAAGAGTAGCCAGGCCATAGTGGTGTATGATTTAATCCCAGCACTCAGGAGACAAGGCGGTTGGATCTCTTAAGTTTGAGGCCAGCCTGGGGTACTTAGCAGTTCAGGGGTAGGACACCTGCTTGGTACATGCACAGGCACTGGGGCCAGCGAGTGGCTGCAGTGTGGGGGAAGCCAGGCCGCTGGTGCTATCTCCATGGAGCCCCTCACTTTGTCCTGGACAGGAGGAGTGATGGGGTGCACGCACCAAGCCCTGTCACATGATCTTCATAGGTACAGCAACATCTTTCACGTCTTCATCCGCATCTCGAGAGAGGAAGGACTGAAGACCCTCTATTTCGGGTTCACGCCCACTGTGTTGGGTGTCATTCCCTATGCAGGACTCAGCTTCTTTACGTACGAGTCACTGAAGAGCCTTCACCGAGGTAAGGAGAGATGGGGAGAAGAGGTGGGACCTCAGGGGACTGTCCCTGTGGACCCTACGTCATCCAGAGCCACACAACAGGTCAGGCAGGGACCCAGAAACCAATTCAAGGACATCCTCTGTCCAGTGGAAGCCAGGGGCTTGGACCGTGACCTTTAATGTGTCCATTCGTCTTCATTCACTTAGTTAGTGAGGGTTGCACTGCAGGACACAGGCTGACCAAGTTTGCCTTGTAGCCAAGCAAGACCTTAAACTGCACCTCACTCTCCTACCTCCAACACTGGCCTGCCTCTCACGTGCACGAGGTGCTAGGGATGAAACCCAGGGCCTCTTGTATTCGAGGGAAGCACCTTGCAGACAGGCAGCAGCCCCAGGCCCCCAGTGTTTTATTAAACAGTAACGTTCTAGAGAAGTCGAGGCCTCTCAATGGGGCTATGGGCAGCGCTCCAGAGTGGCTTCAGAATCCAGAAGTGGTGGGTGCACCCATGATCTGAGCATTCAGGGAGAATGAGGCAGGAGGATTGCTATAGGCTCAAGGCTAGCCTATGCTACCTAGCAAGACCGTGTATCAAACACTTGATTGGTTGGAAAGATAGTGGCCTGTCCGTGTGGACGGTGCCTTGGACCCTCAAGGACCCCTAGTCCATGGTGCCTGCATCCCTCTGTGCAGTGGCACGGTGCTTGCCGCAAGGCAGGCGTAGAGCCTGACCTCCTCCCACAGCTCACCCTCGGCAGTAAGGCAGGCCGCCTGGATGTGCACATGGGTCACACTGCCTTCAGCTGGCAACGGTGACAAGAAGAGCACAAGTGCAGGAGGCTGAGGCCCTTTCAGTCTCTGGGGTGCCGGCTCATGCCTGCCGTCCCTCAGGAGGCGGAGGCAGCCTGGGCTAGCCGTGACACTCTTGTCACAGAACACCAACTGAGAGCAGGACCTGTCATCAGAGGTTCCTTGAGCCCGTGCTGTACTTGCACCAGGCGGTGGCTCATCCGGCCGCCATGATCTATGAATCCACGGCAGCTTCTCTGTTCTTCTCCTGTGACGTGGGCTGGGCTAGGGCTCTAGGTGGCGAGGTAGACGGAGACTACATGCACACAGCTGTCCCTGCACATCGCTACAGCCCTCCTAGGCTTACTGAAGTCAGGCAGAGACATGTCCTCCGTGCAGGAGGAAACTGTCTGGATAGCCCCGTACTCTAAGGGTTCAGGCATCCATGGGGAATCTTGGGGTTCACCCCCACAGACGATGGGGCACTGAAAACTGCAGGATGGGGACCTATACCCCCATAGGCGAGGGGGAACCACTGAACTTGCACATGTAGCCTGGGCCACCTTGTAAGTCTCACTGTTGCAAACAGTGTTAGGCTAGGGTGTGGTCAATAGTCAGAGCATTGATCTCGCATGCACGAACCCCTGGGTCCCATTCCCAGCATCAAAAGTAAGCAAGGGTGGCCAGGAAGCGGGGCCTTAGTTTCTTCAAGTGTGGCACTCATGTGGCCTCTGCCCTGCAGAGTACAGTGGCCGCCCGCAGCCCTACCCCTTTGAGCGCATGGTCTTCGGGGCCTGTGCTGGCCTTATCGGGCAGTCGGCCTCCTACCCTCTGGACGTGGTGCGGCGGCGCATGCAGACAGCAGGTGTCACAGGCCACCAGCACGGCTCCATCCTGAGCACGCTACGCTCCATTGTACGTGAGGAGGGCGCAGTGCGGGGCCTCTACAAGGGCCTGAGCATGAACTGGCTGAAGGGCCCGATTGCCGTGGGAATCAGCTTCACCACTTTCGACCTCATGCAGATCCTGCTCCGCCGGCTGCAGAGCTAGGCTAATGCAACAGTGGATGGTGAGCTGTCAGATCAAGGGATGTGCAGCTGTGTGCTGGCAGCCCCGTGGTACCTTGAAGATGGGCAGGAGGGTGGGACCTGGCTTGGGGCTGCGGGGCCCATAGCGGAAATGATGGGCCTCGGGGTGTGATATTGTGATGATGGACCTTGGTTGTCCCCTCCCTTTGGTTCCCTGCTACTGGCTGGTGAGTCTCCTAAGGCGTTACCCAAAGGCCCCTAATGGGTCACTTGCACTTCCTGGCCCTGTGTCCTCTGACCTGCTGCTGATTCTAGTGCCCTTTGGCACACCGGGCTCAGAGCCCATCCCTTCTTGCTATGACTGTGCCTGGCCTGCAGATGCTGCAGATGTGATGGCTATGCCTTTAAAGCCACACACTGGAGGATCACAGCTTGTTCAGTGATGGCTGTACCTGTGTCCCTCAGTCCTCCGCCATGCCTGCCCATCCTCCCCCAGGTGACAAATGGCTGCTCTTGCCACATAGCTTTCTCCCCAGAGCACTGTGCCCATCCCACTCCCGAGGGCTGCGCCTAACCGTTGCCAAATCCCTGGCTTGTAACAGTTCCAGGAGGGGCCATGGCCACCAGGCAGGGTCACATTCAGACCCCAGTGGAAATGTCCATGTGGGTGTCACTGACCTGGGGTGTCTCCCAGAGCACACCAGTCAGGCCGAATGCAGACCCAAAGCTTCTCATATGCGCAGCAGCCATGGAGGTGGGGCTCAAGCTCTTGAAACTGCCTTCTGTGGGGTCCCATAACCCATCGGGGCTGTCATTCAGCCAGACCACATGAAGCCCCAAGATGGATGGCTTTTCCTGTGTGAATGAGTACAGATGTATCTATCCATGGTCTGGGGAATAGGGAAAGGTCAGAGTACCCAGGGACCACCAGCCAGCCGACTCAAGGAGAACCCCCCTGGGGTTCCCTAGGTGTCGCAGGAAACTATGGCCTCTCCTGGTGTCTGGGGTTCTTGATTTAGGGTCTTTGAGACAGGCCCAGCCAGAGGCCCTGGCTGTCCTGCTCCTCAGTGTTATCTGGGCTAGCCTCCAACTTTCAGCAATCCTCCTGCCCCAGGTCTGCACATAAAACCCCTCCCCTCCCTGTGCAATGATCTAGGTGTTGATCCCCACAGCTGGATGGTGATGGCGGCGTCTCACGTGCAGGACCTGAGCGGGTGGCTCGACCCCCGGGCATCTGCAGTTCTTGCTGCAGCCTTTGTCATTCTGTATTTCTTACCTTGTGCCTGTGACGCTTGGCATCTCTGCCTCTGCGGATGGTGATGGGCCATCCCCACCATGTCCCCAGGCATCCCAGAAGCCGCTGGTGGCTTAGAGGGACTGTCCTCTTGTGAGTGTACTGCCCACTCTCTTCCCCCACCTGGCCCCGTTTTGGGATGGAGAGGCTGGGCATCCCACCCGGGAGGCTGGAGGTGACTGAGGCTCCTGGGTCACCCCGGCAGGTTGCGCCATGTGGATGGTTGGCTTGAGCCTTGCATCAGGCAGCCGGCTGGGCAGAAGTGAGGCTGTCATGGGTCCCCGATCTTGCTTCCCCACACACCCCCAGTAGCTCTGGCTTGGGGGCTCTCTGCCCTCCTCCATGGTCACTGTCCAGTCTGGAGTTCTATTTTGATGCCATGAAGACACTTTGTTTATATATAATGTTTATATATTTTGAAGATTTGTGCCAACAGAGTATATTTAATAAAAATTTAAATAACTTCTGCTTCTCACTTCCTCAACTCTGGCTCCTCCTGCCTCCCCCTGCCCCCCATGAACTTTAGCCCTGAAACAGGGTGACGCTACTTAGCACTCTTGTTTTGAATTTTTCTAGATAGGGTTTCTCAGTGTAATCCTGACTGTCCTGGGACTTGCTCTGTAGACCAGGCTAGTCTCTCTGCTTCTGCCTCCCAAGTGCTGGGATTAAAGGTGTACACAACCCCCACGTGGCCACTATTTGGTACTTTCACTGCTGGGCCGTCTCTCCAGCCCCCTGACTATCCTTGTGAAAGAGAGCGGAGGATGGCAGGTGTGTTATCCAAGCGCTCTGTGTATCTTTCTGTTCATAGATATAAATGTGGCTCAGGTTATTGGGGATGAAACTGATGGCCAGAGATGGCAGTAGAGCTCCAGCCTAGAATCCCCCAGTGAGGGGCTGGGGGCGTGGCTCAGGGGTGGAGCCCCAGCCTAGAATCTGCCAGTGAGGGGCTGGGGGCGTGGCTCAGGGGTGGAGCCCTGCTCAGGGGTGGAGCACTTACTATAACAAAAGGCCCTGCGTTCCTTTGTCAGTACAAAGACAGCGATTCAAGAATACAATAACGATGTAGCTAAATCTGCCAACATGCCTCGGATTTATTTACATATCTGAGACCTATAATCCAGGCTGGCTTCTAGTTCTTGCATAGCGTTGGCTGGCCCACCTACCTCTAGAGTCATCAGCTATGCTCCATCACGCTCAGCAAATGGGCATCGCATCGGCCAGAAGCCTAGGGACCTGGCTCTGGAGCACAGCCCAGGCCCCAGTCAGCCCTCAGCCAAGTATCAGAGGCGGGACCCTGTGAGGTGTGTGCCCTGACACGGAAATCCACAGAGCAGAGCCTTGCTTTCCATCACAGGCGTCCCTCTGTCCTTGCCCATCCCTGATTCCCATGGGACTTCCACAAGCTCCTACAGCCCTTCAGGGTCAGTTTGGGAGGCAGAGAAACTCCAGATAGACCTTCAAGGAAATCCCGTTGATTCATACCACATACACGTCAGCCATACTTGCTGCAGTCATGAAGACCTGAGTTCAAGTCCCCAGAGCCCACGTAAAGTGGGACAGCTACACAAATCTATAATCCTAGCACTTCTTCTGCATGGTGGGAAGTGGAAACCAGAGACTCCCTTAGGGATTCAGGGGTAAACAAGAGACCCTGAATCAAGGTAGAAGGCTAGGATCTGCATGCTAAGTTGTCTTCTGATCCCCACTCTCACATATTGTATCACAGCACCTATGTTCACAAGCACATGGGCGGTCACACTCCTAAGTCCTCTTGGACAGAGACCAGGTGTCTTCTCCCCAGAATGAGACCCAGAGGCCCAAGGATATGACTGAGCACCAGCTCATGAACATGACTAGGCTAGACCACAGTGGCAGCATGGTAAGGCAGCATCGCAGGAGCCCTCTTTTATTCTCGATATACGTTACATATGTAGGAGGGCCATGCAGATCTCATAAATACACATGTGTATACACTAAGTCATAGCAAAAGGACAACTTTGGAGTTGGAGGTGTCCCTTAGTCATCAAGGCTTCAAAATACATGACAGCAGTCACCCTCACAGCTTTGGAGGGTGACGACAGTCTCTCCCCACTCCTCCCCCCCTTTTTTTTCTTGTTCTACATAGTCTTGTTACTAGTCTAGGCTAACCCTCCTGCCTCAGCTTCCCAAGTGTGCTGGAGAGACAGACATGGAGACTCTTGTCTCTCCCTCCTGGTGACAGTGACAGACGCCAGAGTCCCACCCCTAGCTCTCTCCTAGCCACCTCTGACCTCCTGGCTTCCACTCTTTCCTAGTACCCTCTCTCCCAGGCCCCTCTCACTACCCAGGCCTCCCCTGCTCAGTCCCCCGGTCTCTGGGATATTTCTGTAAAAAACGCTCCCCCCCCCCACACACACACAGACACACTCGGGGGCCACGGCCCAGGGGAGACTGCCTCAAGGGGTTCATGATCTAGGCACTGAGGTGAGAGAGATGGCAGGGAGGACCCCACACCAACCCTTAGGTCATCTAGGGGCACCGAGGCACACACACAGTCCCAGTCCTGGTGGGCAGGGATCCAATGCTCGAGCCCTGCGCCTCCGGGCTAAGAGGCTGCCAGGTGCTGGTGGAAATAGAGGCCGAACAGGCTGGAGAGTAACTGGCAGGCGGCCGTCCACCAGATGACGTAGGCCAGCATGCCTCGGAGGAAGAGGGGCGTGAGCAGGCTGCCCAGGATCCCTGCCACCTGGGCCGCAGTCTGCTGGGCCTCGTCTCCTGCAGGGTCTACAGGGATCGAAGCCTCTGAAGGCTGGGGTGTGGCCGGTGGGGGAGGAGTAGCGCTCAGGGTCCACGAGTAGCCGCCTGCAAGAGCGAAGACAGACGCGAGTTACAGGTGGAGACTAGGGACTCTAGCGGAGACTCCAGAGGCTCTCCCACCCCGCCCACACCTAGGGTATACCCCACAGGCCTTGGGGCGTCCATCCTCCCCATGTTGGCCCTGTCCCCAGCCTCTGGCCCCTCGCTCTGTCCCGCCAGCCCCTCACCCAGGGTCTTGAGCAGCAGTGTACAGTGTAGAGTGAGGATGAGCGGCGTCAGGTACTGCAGGCTCACCACGGTCACATAGCAGTAGACCCGGACCACCTGACGGGGGAGCCAGTGGGGGCTGTAGAGGGGGTGGTCTTCCCAGGGCAGAGATCCTGAGGCCAGGCCCCCTCAGCGCCCGCCGGGACCACCCACCCCACCCGGGGTGCATACCCGCTGCTGGATTTCGCGGGCCTCAATGCGGCCAGCCTCCTTGCGCAGCCGCTCCACTCGAGCCTTGGCCAGGCACAGGTAGGCCTGCAGGTGCGGCCGGGTCACTGCCAGCCGCAACAGGCACAGCGCCACCAGCACCCAGAGGCGCAGAGAGTCAAAAGCCCCTTCTGACGGTCTGCAGCAAGAGTGAAGCAGGCCGGGAGTTTGGGTGAGCCCTCCTTCCCCAGGCCACTATCAGTTCATGGCCTCAGACGCCCCAGGTCCCTCAGCGCCCCCCCAAACGCACACAGAGAAGGTCATGTTCCTCGCGGGTGCCTGGTACAGGAAGTCCCGAGCGACAGGCTTTGTCCAGAGCCACAAGGTGCACAGAGGCGACAGGAAGCTGGTGTGTAGGAGCAGCCTGCGGGGTGAGCATCTCGGTGGGATCAGGCGCCTGACCCCCAGCCTCTAGCGCGACTCCCATCCCACCCCGGGAGACCCGCCTAACTGTAGCAGCGGTCGGTCCGCAGACAGGATCAGCGCGTCCTGGTGGGTCTGGGCCAGCCTCAGGCCAGGGAAAATGAGGAAGGCGCCCAGCAAGGAGCCTAGCACTGCCAGCCCGAGGCGGACGGCCAACTTGATCACAGGGAGTCTGGAGAGAAGAGGTGGTCTCAGGAAACCCACAACTGGTCAGAATTCAGCCTTTAGATATTCCCCCTACCTGCACCCACCCCCAAGATCCAGACCCCGGGACTTACATCCAGTCCCAATCCTGCTTCTTCAGAACAGGCTCCAGGTGCTGGGTCATGCTGGCCAGGCCTGGGGAGAGGAGAGGATCAAGTGGTGTCGATTGTTGTGGTTTCCAAAGCTAGGCCGACTGGCCTTTCCGCTTCCAGGTCGCGTCTCTGCCTCCCCAGTGCCAGGGTTCACAGACATGGGCAGCCAATCTCTACTTTGTACATGGGTGTAAACCGAGGTCCTCACGCTTGCCGAGGCTGTCACACTGGCCCAAGCCCCAGGCCAGACAACCTATTCTAACTGTACCTGTATTTTCCTGTGCTGGGATACAACCCAGGGCTTCCACATGTGCTGCCTGTCTCTGAACTAGGACTAGACTGTGCGGGGCTGTTCAAGAAACCACCAAGGGCTGAGGAGACAGCTCAGAGGAGAAGGCACTGGACACTCTTCCAGAGGACCCGAGTTCAGTTCCCAAGGGTTGTTCACAACCATGTGTAACTCTAGCTCTGGGGTATCCAACACCCTCTTTTAGTCTCCAATAGCACCTGCACTCTCGTACACACACATACACATAATAAAAATTTTAAATAAATCTTGAAAAAAAATACGGGGTGCTGGAGAGATAGTTCAACGATTAAGAATACTAGCTGCTTTTCTAGAGGTTTTGAGTTCAATTCCTAGCACTCACATGGTAGCTCACAACCATCTGTAGGATCCAGTGCCCTCGTCTGGTATGCATGAAGATACAGCACTCACATAAAATAACTAAATCTTAAAATCAACAAACAACCAAAACAAGGGCTACAGAGATGGCTCGGCAGTAAGGAGACTGCCCTTTCATAGGGCCCACATTCCCAGCCCCGGCCCACATTCCCAGTCCCCACCCACACGACGGCTGAAAAGCCGCTGTAACTCTAGTGCCCTCTGCTGGCCTTTATAGGTACTGCACAATCCTGGTACACACATGATGGCAAAACCCCCACACACATGAAATAAAAATGTTTAAAAACAGTAATAACGGATAAACCTTAATCCCAGTACTCGGGTGGCAGAAGTAAGAGGATCTCTGTGAGTTTGAGACCAGCCAGAGCCACGGAGTGAGTCCCAGTTTCAAACGGAAAAAAAAAGAGAAAACCAGAAAGTGACCTGGGCCTCAACGGAGAAGCACACCTACCCGGCTCCAGGCCCAGCTCCAGGGTCTCCTCCCGCACCACCTGCACCAGCATGGCCAAGAGGAGGAAGAGGAAGGCAAAGGAGAGACACACCGAGCGCTCACCGCCCTCCTTGGTGCTGAAGTACAGCCGGGTCACCATGAGGAACACCTTCCTGGGGGTGAGGTTAAGAAAGCCAAGGAGAGGCTGGGCCCTCTTCAGACGCCCCTTGTCCAGGGCACAGACAACCCGGCAGGAACTGGCCTTGGGTGCCTGCAGTTTAAACCTGGGATGTGGATCAGGTGAGCTGAGGGTGCTGGTGTTTGGTTGGAGGTGGTCTAATGAATGATGGCCAATCAGAAATCACCAAGTGCAGGAGCACTGGCATTTGAATGCTATGGAAAAGTCAGGGGCCAGGGTTTTGTTCCCCCCCCCGTAGGGGACAATGCTTGAGGTAGAACCCCAGCCTCTTCTGCGTGAGTCCAGGGGCCTCATGCTGTCTGCTCATGCACACCCACCACCTCTCGGCCAAGTTCACCTGCACAGAGCTCTGTGTGTGGCTCTAGGGTTTACTATTTAAGAGCCCAGGACACACAGGGCCTCCATCAGCTCACCTCCAACTGTCCTGAGACGCAGACCCTGGGTAAGGAAGGTTCCCCAGTGGCCAGGTGATCCCCTAAGGGCTCTGTACTTTCTCAGACTAGCGTCCCCACCATATCCGGGCCTCTGCTCTCAATGTAGAAGGACCGTCTTTCCAAACTCCAAGCTAGCCTGGTGACATGCTTTTTGATGCAAAGTATATACCAGAGGGTTTGGGCAAAAAGATGTGGTGGCTCATAGCTTTAACCCCAGCAGGCAGAGGCTCTGAGTTTAAGGTCAGCCTGGTCTACAGAGTGAGTCCCGGGACAGCTACACAAAGAAAGCCTGTCTTGGCGGATTTCTGAGTTCAAGGCCAGCCTGGTCTACAGAGTGAGTTCCAGGATAGCCAGGGCTACACAGAGAAACCCTGTCTCGAAAAAACAAAACAAAACAAAACAACAACAACAAAAAGCCTGTCTTGAAAAAACAAACCAAACAAAAAAAAAGGTGAGCCAATCCCAGGAAGCTGTCCCTGGCTCTTCCGATTCTATAGACCTCCAGGGGCGGGAACCCAGAACACCAGACCTGTGTACAGTGTAGCAGTGTAGTGATGAACGCCTGTCGGAGTTCCTAACCAGGATGGCCTGCATCCTCTGACTATGGCAGTGGGTGATCCCGTAGACAGCACGTTAGGGGGACAGGGAAGCTGGGGCCTGAGTCCCGCTCGCCCACATGCTGGGTGCCGGAGGAAGGATACAGAGAGAAGGCCAGAGTGAGCAGACACCAGAACACAGCGATGTTGGTCTCCTGAACTGGGCCCAGCACACAATAGTAGGCCTCTGTGAAGAGGTACACGGCAACCGAGTACACGGCGAAGTCGACGAACCACTGGTATTCCAGAAAGAAGCGCAGGACTGCAGGGGCGGGAGTCTCAGACACCCGCGCCAGGCTCTTCCGACCCGCACGCCCCCCCCCCCACGCCCCCGGACAGAATGACTCCAGGAGCGGGGGAGGGGACTAGGGACCGACGGGGCTGGGTGTTACCTAGGGCATCCACAGCAGTGAGGGGACAGGTCTCCAGCTGGAAATGGGCATCTCGAGACACTGACAACGGCTTCGCATCATGGAGGCCATTTGTCCACCTGAGCACGTGGGGACAGTGAGAGCTGAAGTCTATAGGCATCTCCTCTGGACCGCCTAGAAAGCCTGGGCGGTGAAGGCTTGGGAAAGACCTTCAGCTATATCAGGAGTGAGGGCAGGCTAGACCCTGGGCCAGCCCAGAGCAAATGGCCAGGAATACAATAAGTGATGCTAACTGCTGCCACCACGTCCAGCAGTGCCGTAAGTGGGAGGGTAGGCCACGTCCCCAAGTCTGGAGCCCTTGGGCAGGGGTAAAACCAGCCCCTGGATAGGAGGGCCCTGTGTGGGCCCCATGGGGTCAAAGTGGGGGCCACTCACCGCTCCTTCCTGCCCCGGGGCCTCAGTTTCCCTGCCAGCGCCCGCAGTTCCTCCTCTGACGGGTGTATGTACCGGAACAGACTGAGGGGGGAAATAGTCAGGAAAGCTTGGCCTAGGGGCATGAGGCAAAGAACCTGAATCTGGTCTTGAAAATATATCATTGGGCATTGCCAGAGCTGGGGCGCAGAGCTAGGGCAGGGGGCAGAGCGGGGGGGCGGGGCGGCAGAGCTGGGGGGGGCAGAGCCGGGGGAGGGGCAGAGTCAGGGCAGGGACAGAGCCGGGGTGGGGGCAGCCCTATAGAAAGATGAACCAGGGTGCATGGGTGTACACAGAGCTAGGGTAATTCTGAGAATGTGGGATGAGGGGAACTGATCCAGCTTCAGGGGCCTCGAAAATCAAGGCCACCCTGTGGGCTGAAGTGTCTGTGAGCTGACTGACTCTCTGGGGCCCCAGCCATCTTTCTGAAGAGAAACCACTCCAACAGTATTATCAGAAGGGCCAGGGGCCAAAACAGGAAGATCAGGAGAAAGCTGGATTACAAAAGGCCAAGAGGAGAGGGGGTGGGGGAACCAGGGCTCTGTGGTCAAGACAGATCCAAGGTATAAAGACACCAGCCGGGCAGTGGTGGCGCACGCCTTTAATCCCATCGTGTGGGAGGCAGAGGCAGGCGGATTTATGAGTTCAAGACTAGCCTGGTCTACAGAGTGAGTTCCAGGACATCCAGGGCTACACAGAGAAACCCTGTCTCAAACAAACAAACAAACAAACAAACAAAGACAGCAAAGGATGGGGCTAGAGAGATGGCTGAGGTCCTGAGTTCAATTCCCAGCAGCTACATGGTAGCTCACATCTGATGCCCTCTTCTGATGTGCCTGAAGACAGACAGCTACAGTGTACTCATATAAATTAAAAAAAAAAAAAGACATCAGGCACAGTTGTTAGTATTTCTTCTAGGCTATGCCCAACAGCCAAATACAGGCATGTCTGTCTGTCTGTCTGTCTGTCTGTCTGTCTGTCTGTCTGTCTCTCTCTCTCTCTCCCACTCCCTCTCTGTCTCCTTTCTCTGCCTCCACTCCCTTCCCACCCCCTTCCCATGCCTCCTCATTTTATACCGGTCGTAGGGCTGGTACCTCATGGGGCCTCTAAGACACCCTTTCCTACCACACCATGCTGCCACATTACAGAACATCAATTGTGGTGCTTGCTTTAAATCCCAGCTCTCAGAAGGCAGAGGCAGATGGATGAATCTCTGTGAGTTCAGGCTACCCTGGTTTACTACGTAGATGCCATGCCTAAAAGTCTGTGGCCAGAGTTCGATGCCTGTGGCCTACTTAAGGTAGAAAGAGAAAACCAACCTTACAACCTGACTCCACACAAGTGCCAGGGCGGGCACCTAAACATTACACACACAATAGGAAGAATAAAGAATACAGTTTAAGAAGTGTAGACGGCTAGAGAGGTGGCTCAGGGGCTGGTTAAAAGCTCTTGCTGTTCTCGCAGATGACCCCACCCCTGACCCTGAGGCACCAACACCCCCTTGGGCAGCCCACAACCATCCATAACTAGCAACTTTCACTTAGGAAAGGCACAAACCACACACAGACACACACGTGACGTACACAATAGACATCTGTTTTGAAATGCGGATGGGAGGCTGAGGCAGAGGGATTGCCACACGGTCACAAGCAGCCTGAGCGATGGTTTGAGACTCCGTCTCAAACCCACAAAACCAGGGGCTAAAGCAATAGCTCAGTGGTTGAGAGCACTTGGGCTTCTCCAGATGACCGGGCTGGGTTCTGAGTCCCCTCCACACAACTGCCTGTAACTCCAATCCCCCTGCCTCTGGCCTCCCGTGGCACCCGCACACGAGTGCACAACCCCACACGTGGAGACACACACGTACACATAAATTAAGAAGAAGCAGAATATTTTTAAAACGGAAGAAGCGACATGCACCAAGTGACCTGGGCAGGACCACGGGCGGCGGAACATGACCTCACCTGCCGTTGCAGAGCAGCCATCGCGCGAAGGAGCAGTGCGGGGCCAGCCTGTGCATGAGGGTGGCCGTGAACAGAGTCACCACCAGCTGCACTCCAAGGACCGCCTAAAGGGGCAGCTCTAGTCAGAAAGTCTCAAGTTCCCTGATGCCACGCAGGTTATTTATAGAGAAAGTGGGTGGGCGGGTGGGGAGGGCCAGCCTCAGCCTCTGGTGGTATCCCAGAAGGCAGTGGGTGTGAGGCCGGAGTCTGTCTTCAGAGTCCTAGACATCCCCATCCGCAGCTAACCTGGTCCTGATCCCTCCTTCCACCCTCAGAGTCCTGAACCCCTTTTCCTGAATACTTTTGTTTGCTTTGAGAGCTCTGGTTGTCCCTATGTAGATCAGGCTGGCCTCCAACCTACAGAAATCTACCTGCCTCTGGTTCACCAATGTTGGGATTAAAGGCCAGAGCCACCACACCCAACTATTTGTCTGTTTAAAGGATGTTTCCTGCCAGGCATGGGTTTAATGCCAACATTTGGGAAGCAGGTACAAATAGATCACTGAGTTTGAGGCCAGCCTAGTCTACAAAATGAGTTCTAGGACAGCCAGGGCTACACAGAGAAACAATATTTGAAAGAAAAAAAAAGGAAAAAGAAAAAGAAAAGACAGAAAGAAAAAAATGAAAGAACTGAAGGGAGGGAGGGAGGGAGGTTGATTTCCTATAGCCCAGGCTGGTCTGGATCTCAGAATGTAGCTGAAGGTGACCCTGAATTGCCGATCCTCCTGTCCCCACGTCCTGAGGGATGGAGCCCTGCCCACGCTAGGCGAGCACACTACCACATGAGTAGACGCCAGCATTCTAATGCATCCAGCAACAATTCAGAGAACAGCTTCACAAATCGTTCAGAAGGCAGCTAAGTCACGCTCTCTGCCTGACGCAGCCCTAATTTCTGTAATTATCTAATTATATACACTGTGTGCCACTAGAGCTGCCTGCCAGTGTTCCAGCATCATACCCAATTAACATAAAATGGAGAGTAATATTAAAACCAACTGGTCATTAAAAATAATCCGTCAGCCAAGTGTGCTGGTGGACAGTTTTGCTTTGGTTTTTTGAGACAGGTCTCTCTGTGTAGCCCTGGCCATCCTAGAACTCACTCTGTAGGACAGGCTGGCTTCGAATTCACAGAGATTCACCTGTCTCTGCTTCTCAAGTGCTAGGATTAAAGGCGTGTGCCACCACTGCCCATCAACACCAGCGGGTAAGACCCTTTGTAAATAATTTTTTTTAATGGGTGAATAAATAAAATAAAAAGGAGCGGGGTGCTAGAGAGATGGCTCAGTGGTTAAGAGCACTGATTGCTCTTCCAGAGGTCACAGGTTCAATTCCCAGCACCCATTTGGAAGCTCACAGCCCTTTCTTTTTTTTTTTAAAGATTTATTTATTATTATATGTAAGTACACTGTAGCTGTCTTCAGATACACCAGAAGAGGGCGTCATATCTCATTACGGATAGTTGTGAGCCACCATGTGGTTGCTGGGATTTGAACTCAGGACCTTTGACAAAGCAATCAGTGCTCTTAACCGCTGAGCCATCTCACCAGCCCCTCTCACAGCCCTTTCTTAACTCCACTCTCAGGGAATCCTACATGTCTTCTCTGGCCTCTAAGAACAACACACACACATGTGGTGCACAGACATACATACAAAACATTCACACTTAATAAATAAATGTAGTAAAATAATGAAAAATAAATATTTTAAAAGAAAAACAGAAAGCCGTGAATAGTGGCACATTTTTTGTCATAGTGGCACATTTTTGTCATCTCAGCACTCCAGAGGCAGGACAATCAGAAGTTCGAGGTCCCCATAGGCTACAAGTAAGTTCTAGTGCAACCTGGGCTACTTGGGACCCTGTCAGAAAGCAAAGACAGTTGCAATCCCAGCTCCCTCGCTCCAGACCAGAGCCCTGGCTTCACCTCCCACCGCGTCCTGCACCACTGACTACAGCCCACATCCAAAGAGCCCGCGAGGCCTCCAAGCCTTCGGGGGACCCTCTCAGCTCGGCCAGGCCGTTATCCGCCCCGGGGATCCCAGAAGGCCTGCTCACCATGTCTGCTCCCCGGGCGCACACGGGCACAAGGCCGGAGGCGGGGAAACGCTGAGGGATCTCGGCCAATTAGAGACAGGATGCTGTTGACGAGCATCCCGGGCAGTCAGTCATCGGGCTAAGAATGGTAGGTGCGCGCAGTGCATGCTGGAAATTGTAGTTCTAGCTTTTCGTCTGCTGTCTTTTCCTTCTTTCTTTTTTCCCTTGTCTCGTGTGTGTGTGTGTGTGTGTGTGTGTGTGTGTGTGTGTGTGTGTGTGTGTGTGTGTCTGTGTGTGTGTGTGTGTCTGTGTGTGTGTGTGTGTGTCTGTGTGTGTGTGTGTGTCTGTCTGTGTGTGTGTCTGTGTGTGTGTCTGTGTTTGTGTGTCTGTGTGCGTGTCTGTGTGTGTGTGTGCGCGTGTCTGTGTGTGTGTCTGTGTGTGTGTGTCTGTGTGTGTGTGTGTGTCCTTACATAACTTCTGCCTATCTGTCCTGAAACTCACTCTGTAGACCACGCTGGCCTCAAAGTCATTGATCTGCCTGCCTCTGCCTCCTGAGTGCTGGGGACTAAAGAAAGGCCTGTGCCAACACTCCCGGTTCGTTTTATTTTCTAGTACATGTCTGTATTTTGTGGGTATGTGCACATGGCTACAATCCTCGGAATCCAGAGGAGAGGGCCAGATCCTTTAAACCTAAAGATACATGTGGTTGTTTATAGACTGAGAAGAGGACTTAGGGGAACTTGGGTTCCCTGCAAAAACAGTGCTCACTCCTAATCAATTAACCAACTTTCTAGCCCATGGTGAGTGGGGGCGGGGGTTCTTAGTATGCTTATTTGTGTGTGTGTGTGTGTGTGTGTATGTAGGAGAGAGGATAACTCGCTAGAGTCAGTTCTCTCCTACTATCATGTGGACCCCAGGGGATCAAACTCAGGCTTCACAGAAAAAGCCTCAACCCACTGAGCAGTCTTGCTAGCCTTGTTTAGTTTTAGTAAGGTCTGAACTTCGATACGTAGACAAGGATGACCTTGAGGTTCTGATCCTCCTGCCTCCAGCTCTAAAATGCTCAAGTGACAGAAATGTTTCACCATGCCTGGCCAGTTTTCTCATTGCTGTGGATGGAGCCCACTGTGCAAAGGCAAGGATGATAGGGTGGTAGGATGATGAGATGTTTCTTTGGGCAAAGGAGTTTTTTTTTTTTTAACCACGATAAAGGCCCGAGTTCCAACCCTAGCACCCACATGGTGGAAGGGAAAACCAAGCCTGGAAGTTGACCTCTGACCTCTACCCCACTCATGCATTATACACTTGCTCCCATGGACATAATAGTTAATTTTTTAAAAAGAGGGTGCTGCCTGGCCTTGGTGGTTTGCATCTCTAACTCCTGCACTAGTGAGACAGAGAAAAGCCATTTTTTTGTTAGTTTGGTGCTAGCCTAATCTTCACAATGAGTTCCAGGCCAGCAAGGGATAGTTTGTGAGGTTCTGATTCAAACATAAATTCCAAAAGGCTCAAACAACAAAGGGGAGATTTTGGGCTCATGTTAATAGAAAATGCTAGAGTTAGACCCACAGGGTAAGGTGGTGGGGCTCATATGGAATCGAGCACTGGTGGGGGCTGGGTCAGGGGGGCTGTGAACCTGAGAGCCCCTTGAGCTGGCAGACCTTGTTTTTGTTTGCTTGTTTGTTTTTGCTTTTGGAAAACAAAAACATCATGTACAGCAACCTCAGCCTCAGATAAAGCTTGAACAAGAACTGTCACCTTAGGACCCTACGGTGTTCCCCAGGTGGCTTGGAGGGAGGGAGGGAGGGGCAGCTCTTATCTCAGTTAAATCCAGGACAGGTCTGGGTGTCTGTCTGTCTTTTGGGGCACATGCTCATAGGATGCTGTCCATACAGTTGACTGTGTTGCCTCTGTGATGATCTCACCATTGTCTATGAATCTATGCAGATGTCTGTGTGAGGGAATTCACGGTGTAGGCAAGCACTCGGGGCACTTTTTAAAACTAGTGATAGATGTGGGAGGACCCAGCCCACAGCAGGTGGTGACATCCCTGGGTTCTAAAGCCAGGGGTAGTGGTGCATGCCTTTAATCCCAGCACTCTGCATGCAGAGGCAGGCAGTTCTCTGAGTTCAAGGCCAGCCTGGTCTAAAATTTTAGTTTCAGGACACCCAGGGCTATTACACAGAGAAACCCTGCCTTGGAAATACAAAAAAGAAAATGAGAAAGGAAAAGGAGGAACTGGGTCCTCCACAGCTTCCCTCCAGGAGCCTGGCCTGGCCTCGAGTGCGGTGTGTCTTTTTTCAGATATGTTCAGATATGGTCTTGCTATGTAGTCCAGGGTAAGGTCTTAATGTACAGCAGGCTGCCCTCTAACTCAGACGTCTGCCACCTTCGTCTGCCAAGTGCTGGAATTAAAGATGGAGGGCACCACCCCTGCCTCCCAGACCTGCTTGTTTCTCAGAAACCTCGTTGTTGTGCCCTACTGGCTCAATGTCTGGGCTGTAGAGGCCCCGAGGATCATTCTAGAACCCCAAGGCCTCTCCTGGGTCCCTTTGGGCTTCACAACCAGCCTTCAGTCTTGAGTGTTCACTGATTCTGCTTCTTAGTGTTGAACCTGAGTGGCCTAAGGCCACAGTCAATCCCCTGCCTCCAACCCCTGTGGCGTCTAAGGGGCTCAGCTGGGAGAGGGCAGAGCCAGGAAGAGCGGGACAGAAGATGGTTACTGAGTTTCAGAGGCCCTTCGAGCGCCACGCAAGCGCACAAGTGACCTTGCCCCCTCCTGCCCCAGGATGTGGTCACAACGAAGACCAGGAGGCCTGGGCAGAAGGAGAGGGCTGAGTCTAGAAACCCATTTTAAAATCTTGTTTTTTATGTCAGTGTTTCTCAACCTTCCTAATGCTAGGAAGCCCCTTTACTACAGTTCTTTACGCTGTGGTGACCCCCCACACACACCATAAAATTATTTCCATTGCTAATTTTAACTGTAATTTTGCTATTGTTATGAATTGCAATGTAAATATCTGTGTTTTCCAATGGTCTTTTTGGTGGCCCACAGGTTGAGAAATGCTGACCTGCGGAACTGGGGAAAGGTGTGGTGATGGCGAAAGCGGACACCATATGGGGTCACTGTTCTGCCATGTGCATTTCCTCCTGGGCTTGAGCTCAGGGACGCCAAGTGCTTTTCCCACCAGTGGAGCCATCTTGCCCTAGGGGACCCACAATGTATAATAACCATTTAGGTGAGCATGTGTGTGAGCTCCCCGGTATAGTTCCTGTTCCCTGGCAGAAGCTATGGGAGGACCTCAGATGTCCCCTGCTCCCTTCCAGGCAGGGACTCAGCCTGAACCTGAGGAGGCTGAATTTCCTAGGCTAGACCAGCAGCTAGCCAACCACCAGCAGAGCTAGTTAACAGTGTCTGTGGAACCAGGGTGTGATCAGGCTTGTGACCAAGGGCACGGGGGGGGGGGGGGCGCTGAACCCTAGTCACATGATCACATAACCAGCATCGCACCCTCTGAGCCATCTCTGCAGCCCAGGACACACTTGAAGGAGGAAGGGTGCAGTCCCCAAGCCCTGACTCCACCTTTTCATTGTTTTTAGGTATTTTGTGTCTTTCTCCTTGTGGGACTGTGCCAACACAGCCTCAGAGGACACAGAAAGGGTCTGCCTCTAAGGACACACAGGGTCTGCCTCTAAGGACACACAGGGTCTACCTCTAAGGACACACAGGGTCTACCTCTAAGCTGGAACTGGGTCACTAAGCCCCAGCCATCCTGTCTCCACCTCACTCTGGCCCTCTGGTTACAGGCATCCAGACCACATTAGGCTTTTTATATGAATGCTGGAGATTCGAACTCAGATCTTAATGCTTGCACAACAAGATCTCTTACCATTGACCCTTTCCCCTTCCTCTCCCCATTTATATATGTATCCATTTGTTGGCATCTGGGGGGGCGTGGCAGCTGCACATAGAGAGGTCAATGGACGACTTGGAGGCAGTCAGTTCTTTCTCTTCAGCAAGAGAACTCAGGTCGACAAGATCGGCAGCAAGTGCCTTTACCCCCTGAGCCATTTTGGAGTGGCCTCCTGTTTACTTGTTTAAAAGTCTTCTCCATCCCAGGCTGTCCTAGAACTCCTGGTCACCACAGGCAACCCACTCTTACTCCTACTCTCATCCGCCATGGTGATATGGCTGTGACCTCATCCCAGACACACTTCTAAGAGCAGTTCAGACCTCCTGACTTGTGCCCTTGGTGGTGATGCCTGTGGCTCCTTCTTGGGTTACCCCCCCAAATCTGGCCTTTCTCTTGGAATCAGTTCCTGTGCTCTGCACCCCAAAACTGGTGTAGGCAAAAAAGGAGACCTTTGGGGAGACTGGGTGTGGCTATCCCGGACTCGGGAGGCTCTGAGCTGGAGGCTGCCCAGCGCCTCCCGAATTCTTGGGCTTTATTGATGCGGCGGCCCCCAGGAAGGGACAGGGTGTCATTAGTGAAGCACATTGGGTGGCCTCGTCCTCCTGGCGGTGCAGGGAACCTGAGACTTCGGGAGCTCTGTGAAGGCTGGAGGAACCTCTCGGAGCGCTACCGTGGCCAGCTGTCAGGGGTCAAGCGGCGCAGGGAAGCCGAGGGCCGCAGCGGCTCTGCCAGGGGCCTGGCAAGGAGCAGCGGGTAGGGGAAGGACCTGGGAAAGTCGCCAGAGGTCCCAGTGACTGGAGACAATCGCTCGGACTTGATGCTGACTGGAGGCGTCGGGGGGGAGGCCCCTCGGCTGGGGGGACCCTCCTCGCACAGACTGTGGGCACTGCTGGAGAGATGGGGAAGGGAAACAGGAAGGGAGAGACCCACAAGATCGATAAGAAGGCTTGTAGGCCATGGGGTTCTGGAGTCCCCTCTAAATCTCACAGCCCCACCCTCTGCCCGGTCCAGGCGAGTCTCGATCTTGGCCACCAGGGGGCGCCCAACTCACACTGGCCGAGCAGGGTCCACCGCGTCCCTTGACGGTGGCCAGGGCGATGGCTGCAGGGGGACCTGAGCCGCGTCTCCTGGGCTGCAATCTGCGGGCAGAGGTTGGATGAGCGGAGATCCTGAAAGCACTCCAACCCTCCCGCTCCCGGACTCGGGGTTGGGGCGAGGCAACGGGCAGGCAAGTCAGCCGGGGTTGGGCGCACCTGCGGAGACTGACGGTAGGAAGGCAAAGCTACCCAGAGCGGGGCCCGGGGCACCGGGGCTCTGCAGGCCGCTGTGCAGGCTCCTCTGCCGGAACAGCAAAGAGGGAAAACTGAGGTTGGATGTGACCACCTGCCTCCTCCCTTCCTCTCTCCCTCTTCCGTCCCTCCTCCTCCCCTTCCATCCTCTTCCAACTCTCTCCCCTCTCACCGAGGTGCCCAGTCCCCCTCGGACACCAACCAGGCCAGGGGGCAGGTCTGGCCTCCGCCCATCAGTCGCCAGGTAGAGGGGTGGGGGCGTCTTGCCCGCAAGGTGGCTCGGAGAAAAGATGGGGTGTCCCAGACCTGGGGAGAGGTGAAGACCCAGGAAGAGAGGGGCTGTCGTGTCACCGGTTCCTCGTGCCCTTCTGCCCTCCCCACGCTCCATCTTTCATGCTTTTAACGCTCACCCGGGGGTCGAAAGTGAGGCGGGCGGCTGTGGACAGACGGGGCCTCCCCCAGCCCGCCAGGATCACAGCCTGGAGTGGCGGGTGGGACCCGGTATGACAGCTCTGAGACCGACATTGCGGGGGCCACGGGCTGTAGACAGAGAGGGGCGAGAATGAGGCGGGGGGGGGGCTCTGTGCGTCAGACGTCTCTGAGGGTCTCCATTAAGGCCTAGACCCAAGGCTGGGGTTGCGGGGTGGGCGCCATCTCAGGGCTGAGGTCTCCCTCTGCAGATTACAGGGTGTCGGATCATCGGAGAAATTGTGGCAGGAAGACTCGTTTGCTGAACTGTTACTGTCCTTCGAAGCCCGGGTCATAAAGCGCACTCCTTACCCACCCAGAACAAGACTGGCTTCCACGAGGGGGCTCCCCTGTCTGGCCTTTTATCACTATTCCTGGAGTCTCCAACCCAAACTCTGCATTGGAAGTGTGAGGGGGTTCGAAGAAGGAACAGGGAAGTCCTCTTACGTAGATCCGAGGCGGGGGCGAGGCCGAGCTTCTGTCATCCCCCAGCGTCCTCAGCAGCTTCTCTCCAGGACCCTCTGACCCCTCCTCCATATCCAGCTCGGGCCCATCGAGGCCCACGCCCCTCCTCTTCAGTGTCTGTGGGAACAGCAGATGACAGGGTGGGGGCCCTCCGACCTTACCCAACTCCTAGAACTTGGAGAGAAGATCTTCCCCAGCCAATCTGGACGGACAGATACAGATGGGCGTGGCCTGCTCCAGATGGACCCCAGGGACTAAAACTACTCTGAGTTCCCTGAGGTCCAAGTCCCTATAGTGTCAGAGGAAAGGATCGGGAACTAACAGGGTCACACAGCGGCCGGCCGCCGGGATGTTCCCGGGGACGGCAAGCGGCTGCAGGTACCTGTAAGATATCCGCGTTCGTGCGGCTCTCGTGCGGCTCGCTGTACTCGGTGTATTTGAGCAGCACGCGGTCCATGTCGCTGCTCGCATACTGGAAGAGGCGCTGCGCACTGTTGAAGATGATCAGCGCAATGTCGCAGTCGCAAAGCACACTCAGCTCGTAAGCCTTCTTCATCAGCCCGAACTTACGCTTGGTGAAAGTCACCTACACCACAGCCCGCGGAGACAGGGTGGGGGCGTTAAAGGGGGGCTCTAAAGGCTTGAAGAGCGAGCTTCTCTACTTCAGTCTCCATCGGAACCTGGGAACCTTCTCTGCATTGGCAACTCCACCCAAGCGTCCGGCTCCCTTCTGAGAGGAAGATTGGGCCCCAGAAGCAGAACCCACGCTCTCTGTCACACTCAGACGTCCCAAGGTAGCCTCGGGACTCAGACTTCTCAGCAAGACCATTGACCTTGACCTGGATGCACCCCTGCCCAGAATGCCACTCCCTCTATAATGGTAACGCCACCTGGGAACTCACCTGCCTGTTCCTTTGGTCTAGAATGCGCGAGATCTGGATTTTTTTCCTCCCCATCGTGGGTGGCTGTGGAGAGTGGCTGTTCTGTAAGAGAGGACGGAAGGAGGAGGGAGTGAGCAGAAGAAGGCCAACAGTACCAGCCTCTATCCTGACCCTGCCCACTTCAAGTCCCAGCATAACAAGATGACGGGGAGAAGGAGGGCAGCCACTTAATCCAGGCAGCCCCTACTGGGCACCCGCCGGGCGGGCGCACTACGTGCTCAATAAATGCAATGCAATGTGGAGGTCTGTGCACCTCCTTGCACCCAGGAAGTTGAGGCAGGAAGAAGCTGAGGTCCAGGCTAGCCTCAGTTCCACAGGGAGGATGGAGGACATCAAGTAGTACATCACGTGCTCAAACGGAAAGGACCATTAGCGTGTGCTCTGGGCAATGGACACTGATGTCTACTGTGTGTGTGCATGTGTGTGGGCACCACTCTGAGCGTGTGTGGAGGCACAGGGCAACCTCCAGGTTCCCTCAGTCCACCATGACACCCCTGCAGAAGCAACTCTGGCACTCAGGCTAGGCAGCAAACAGCCTCGCCAGGTGAGGCATCTCACGCATCCTCTTTTTTGTTGAGACAGGATCTCTCTATGTGGCCATGGTTGTCCTAGAACTTGCTTTGTAGACCAGGCTGGCCCCAAACTCACGCATCACCACACCCAACTCCTTTCTTCCTTTAGTGTAAAATTCACTGTGTTAACTGGCATGACTCTATGGCATACCGTGTGTTTTTCTATACTGAGTAACGATTACTGTGGTCTAATTCCAGAACATTCCATGGTCAACAAGGCAGTAGTTGTTCTTGCTCCCTTCCCCCTACTCCCTCTGGTTTCTGGCTCTGTGGAGTTTCCTGCTCTGGACATTTCCACACATGGGGTTTACACATTATGTGGGCCTGTGGGCTCCCCATATTTTCATTATGGGACCTGGAGGGAGAGTGTTCTGAGACATGGTGTTGCTAAGTAGTATAGGCTGACCCAGAACTCGAAATCCTTGTCTCAGCCTCCAGAGTGCCAGTAGAACAGACGTGGTCATCACAGTCCCTGAGGGAAAATGCTCTCCTGAGGCTTTTCTGTAGGGCCTGAGGAAAAGGCCTGGTGTGTGGAACCACACTCACCCATTTGCTTGATTTAGGCTGGCAGACCTGGGGACCAAAGGGTCCATGTGGGAATGTGAGGAGCCCCTGGCCTCCCTGGGGGATCTTGGGTCTCCCCAGCAGGGCTTGCAGGAGTTCTAGACTAGCCTGGGCTACGGTGAGAACTTATCTTAAAACAGTTAAGGTTTCTGAGCTGCACAAGGGTGACACAGCATGGTGTGAGCACTCTGGCTGAGGTGGGAGCACTCCCCAAGAGCAGAAGCCTGTAGTCTCTGCCCTGGGCGGCCGAGTCAGGCAGAGCCCCAGGCCAATGGAGCAAGCTCCTGGCCTCAACACCATGAAGTGGGGTCTAGGGAGATGGTTGGAGTGTGTGTAAAAGCACGGGCTTCACAAGAATGAGCACCTGAGTTTGAATCCCAGGACCCATGTGAAAGTCAGGGGCTAGTGCTGAGTGAGACCGGTAGTCACTGAGATCCAGATTCAGTGAGTCCCTGTCTCAGAAGGGATGAGGTAGAGAGTGACAGAACAGGACACTCAGTGTCCTCTGCACTTGTGAGTGCATGAATACGCACATGCACACGCACAGGCAGATACACACGTGCACTTGAGCAAAGGCATGCAGATACACACACACACACACATACACATGAGCACAGATACACAGACAAGCTCAGAAAGCAATAGATAATGACATCCCACACCAACCTCTGGTCTCCAGATGAGCACGCGCGCGCGTGCGCACAAACACACACACACACACACACACACAGAGAGCTCAGGTAGTGACGCCCACTGGCCCAGGGCACCACATCCTGTTGGAAGCCTGGGCTTTCAGAGTCTAGGGCCAGGCAGGCTGAAGGCTGGGTCCAGGGCACAGTTTAGAAACAGAGAGGCCATTTTCAGATGATCTGCATTATTTTTCTTTGTTCTTTTCTCTCAGTTTTTTTATTTTTTAGGAGACAGGTGCTCTCCTGTAGCTCAAACTTGCTACATAGCAGAAGCTGGTCCCTGTAGCTCCAGAGCCCTTTCATAAGACATGGAGGACCAGACAGACAGTGAGGTTCTTACCCTCTTGGGGACAGTCCTCTCTGCAGACAATAGGGCTATACAACTTCTCTTAACTCACAGTTGGCTGAGGCTCCCATTTACACAGATACACAGACAAGGCAGGGCCATGTAACCTCAGGGTCACCTGGGCCTGCCCGCACCCATCTCCCTCAGCCTCTGCTCACTGTCTTGAGCCCAGGTAGACACGGCACATCCAGTGCCACCCTTGACTGGTAATGAGCCCCGAGGGTCACACTAGTGACCACTCCAGGTGGTCACTCTGAAGGCTGAGACAGGGGATCCCTTGAGCTTTGGAGCTCCTGGCTAGTCAGACCTGCATAGCGAGACTCGGAAAATAATAATAATCAGACATCCTGGCACAGCATCTCAGCACTGAGGAAGTGGAGGCGGAAGAGTAGAAGCTCAAGGCTAGACCCAGCTAGGGAAGCTAGCCATGGCTGCGTCCTAGTCCTCAAACACAGAGGCCTGTCTGAGGCTCCCACCATCTGGGAGCCCTGTATACCCAACAGTGTGGGATACTTCAGCTAGCACAGGTAAGATGCTGTGTGGCCCCCGGCTGGTCTCCACCCTCTCTGAGCTGGCATCTGAGGTGAGGCTAAGAGGCAGCTCCAGGACTGTTAGGGCCCAGCTCCAGCTTCTCTTACTAAATTTAACCTCCTCGCTAATTTTAACTCTTAGCCGAGACCAGGCCTTTCCCAGGGCTGGGATGTGTTGTTAAAACCCGGGCAGGCAGGTCCCTGGGGGCTGAAGGGGGCTGTGGACCGGAGGTTCCACAGCCATGACAACTCTGGGAGGGTCTCGGACTTCAGATCCAGTGAGAGCCCGGCTATGCTCGGACTTGAGCCACTGGACTCTATCTCTCTCTGCCCCGAAGATGAGAGGCAGAGACGACAGGGAGGGACAGGACCGAAGATTGGGGTGCGAAGAGGAGGGATGTGGGGGAAGAGCAGGTGCAAGGGTCCTGATGTGGGAGGGAGGCTGGCAGGGGACTGCAGGGTGTCTGCTTCAAGCAGACGAAGCCCTGGTGGTCCTGGGACTCACTACACAGACGGGCTGGCCTTGAACTCAGAGATGCTCCTGCCTCTGCCTCCTGATTCTCAGATTGAAGACATGCACCACCACATCCAGCAAAATACACTTTTAAAAAAAGTTACTTTTGGGGGCTGGAGAGATGGCTCAGCGGTTAAGAGCACCGACTGCTCTTCAGGTCCTGAGTTCAAATCCCAGCAACCACATGGTGGCTCACAACCATCAGTAAAGAGATCTGACCCCCTCTTCTGGAGTGTCTGAAGACAGCTACAGTGTACTTACACATAATAAATAAATAAATAAATCTTTAAAAAAGTTACTTTTGTTTCTTACTGTAGTTTGGGACAATGCCTCATATAGCCAAAGCTGATCTCACTCTTACACGACTGAGGGTGCCCTTCAACTCCATCTTTTTCCTCCCACTTCCTGAGTGTGCTGTGTGGTGCTGAGTGTGGAACCCAGATCTTCATGCATGCCAGGCAGGCACTCTACCAACGGAGCCACAGCCCAAACCCAGCCACACCTGGCTTGTTTTCACTGTGATTAAAAAAAAAACAAAAAAAACTTATCATTTCATGTGCATGTTTTGTCTGTGTAATGTGTGCCTGCCTGGTGTCCAAGGAGGCCAGATATTTCGCACAGTCGTGAGCGGCCATGTGGGTGCTGGGAATTGAACCCAGGTCCTCTGGAAGAGCAACTGGCGCTCTTAACCCTGAGAAATCTCTTCAGCTCTCTATTTAAAATTTTTTTATGTGTATGAGTGATTTGGGGTTTTGTTTTGTGGAGATAGGGCGTCACTATGTAGACTAGGCTGACCTTGAACTCACGGACATCTGCCTGCCTCTGTCTCCCAGTGTTGGGATTAAAGGCTGGACACCATGCCTGGCCTGTGCACGGGTTCACTTGCTTTCACGTATGTATTTGAAGCACTTGTGCGCTTGGTGCCCTCAGAAGGCAGAAATGGAGTCAGATTCCCTTGAACGGCTGCTACAGAGGGTTCTAAGAACCAAATCTAGAACCTCCGTAAGAGTGGCCCAGGTTCTTAATCACTCTAGCGCTTTTTCTTTCCATCCCCTAAAATTTTTTTTTAAAAAATTATTTATTTTGTGGGGGACATACATGTCACAGCATGTGTGGAGGTCAGAGGACAACCTGCAGGAACCTGTTCTCTTTCCACCACGTGGGTCCCAGGGGTCGAACTAAGGTCATCAGGATGATGAACAAACGTTTTTACCCACTGGATTATCTCACCAGTCCCAATACTGATTAATGAACTCATTTAGTTTTGGGATGGGGTCTCATTATATAGCCCTGGCTGGCCTAGAATTTGCTATGTAGACCAGAATCGCCTGCAACTCACAGAGATCAGTCTGCCTCTGCCTCCCCGTTCTGAGACTAAGGGTACACAACCACCGCTCCCAGCTATTTACTTTACTTACTTCACTTTTTGAGACAAGGTTTAATATCCTCTAGGTTGGCTTGAACTCCTGATCCCCCTGCCTCAGGCTCCAGAGTGCTGGGCTGACACTCAAATTCTCATGGGGAGCAGGAGGTCTGGGGCTGCCCAGACACAAAGGAAGGCCTGAGCTGCATCCCAGCACCCACATAAAGGGTCCTCTCCTCCCTGGGGAGATTGGGACTTACTGGCTCAATCGCTGAGTTCCAAGCTTAGAAAAAGACTGTCTCAAATAAAGCGGGAAAGCCCTTTAAGTCCAGCCCTTGGGCGACAGAGGCCAGGGGACCTCTATGAGTTCCAGACTGGCCAGGGCTACATAGTGAGAGCCTATCTAAAGAATTAAAAAAGTCTGAGAGTGACTGAGGGAGACCCCCTGCCCCCACAGTGACCTCTGGCCTCCACACAACACAGAGAGAAAGCCGAGGCTGAGAGCCCCGCCCCCAGCTTTCCCGCGCACTTCCTCTTAGACTTCCCCAGCACCTCTTACACCTAGCCCAGAAATACATGAGAATGCAAATCTCCCATCACTCCGCACGGGCTGGGGACGCTCGCGGCCCAGGTGTGGAACCGCGTGCGGAGGCGGCCACCAGGGCTCAGCAGACCTATTTGTACTTCTATGCAAATGACCCAGCCACAGACAGACCCCCCCCCCCCGCCTCAGCTCCAGATGTTGGGGCGATCGAAATGTAGGGAGGAGGGGGGTACATTATGAATATGTCGGGCGTAAGGAGGAAGTTGAGGGCGGGGGAGGAGCCTTCCACACCCAAGCGTTGTCCCAGAGCTGTCCAGTAGGAAGGGAGCGTTCAGCTGTGCAGTCATGGACGCCACCTGTCGAGGTGGACGGTGGAGGATCATCCGGAGGTCAAGGGCATCCAAGGCTACATAAGCAGTTGGGGGCCAGCCTGGGCTACATGAAATCCTGCCTCGAAATTAATTAACTAAAGTGGAATTAAAAAATAAACTGAAATGCTTCTCCTGGCTCATGATTACCATAGGGACAGTGTCCATCCAGCCCAGACTGATGTGACAGGGAGAGGTGGGGCCGGGTCCTGGGGAGAGGACAGTCATCAGTGAGGCAGCAGACAGAGGATCAGGGTTAGGGTTAGGGGGGATACCAGGACGCGCGCACACACATGGTAGAGGGGCAGGACCCACTAGTGGAAGCTGTCTTCTGAGCTCCACGCACCAGTTACAGCGAGCACACGCCCAGATAAATTAATGATTGTTAAAGTTTTGTTTTAAAGGCAGGCTCTCACTATGTAGCCCCGTCTTGGAACTCATGTTCCTGGTTGACCTAAACTCAGAGATCCACTTGCCTCTCCCTCCTGGGATTAAACCCATGCACCACCACACCTGGTTATGGATGTAATTTTTTTAAAAATTGAAATAAAATAAAACATGCCTCCCCACATATGCTCAACTCTTCTGTCTGGTGGGGTATGGTTTGTAAGTCGATCGACAAACTGCTTGAAAGGCTTCCAAACCTCAACCTACCACCTCTCTAGCTTGGTGAGGCCTCTGGGTCCCCAGGTGTTGAAATGAGGGTGACTAGGAGAGATCCCACTTTCCCAGCGACCTTTTGCCTCTTACCCCGATGAGGTCTCGGATCCCCCCACCTGTAAATGAAAGCAGGTTAGAAACACTGCCTCCCCCTACCCCAAGGGCTTTCAATCTGTCTTTCCTTCTCGGAAGCCCTGAGTGCCAGGCCACGTTCAGCTTCCGACTTGTTCCCTGGGATGGGCCACCGGGCTGCACAGGGACCCACAGCCCAGCGTGAGCAGAGAAAGCAGAAGTGAGAGGCAGGTGGGGAGCCAGGCCCGCGGGACACGCGGCCTCACGCAACCCGGGCTGCAGTTTCATCACCTGCTCCCAGGACTCCTCATTACGACGACAGGAAGCGCCCCCTGGAAAGCCGGGACCCCTCCCCGCCCTCTCCTGGGGGCCCCAGGCGCTGAGAGCGACCCCAGCTGCCCATCTCCCGGCCGCTGCAGCCGACGACACGCCCCTGTGGGCGTGGCCTGGGCGGGAGGCGGGGCCTCGCCCTCCGCAGCTCCCGGCCAAGCGCCCGCCTGGCTGAGCAGGTGCGTGTGACCAGCTCCCTAGCCCCCTCCCCGCGGCAGCCGCAGCTTAACCACCAAAACCCGGTCAGTCTGGGCCGCCCAGGGGTGCCTGGCTGCCTAGCCCTTTCAGATGGCTTCGGGGTCACCCCTCCTCGGCCTCTGGGTGTAAGGGCCGCCCGGGGAGTTGGAGAATGGAAGAGACTCCACTCACACTTGGAGAATACCCTCGTCCAACGGATCCCCAAACACTCCGGATCCCGGCCTATCAACGTCTTCAAAGGATTTGACCTAGTGTGACACCCGTCATCCTGGAGCTCAGGAGGTGAAGCAGGAGGATTGCTTTTAGTTCGAAGCCAACTAGGCTAAATAGTGAGTTCCAGGATAGCCTGGGCTACAGTGAAATCAGTCTCACAAAACAAAAACAGATATCTGTAATTCACACCACTCTCAAACATTAACCCCAACATGAGATCCACTACAGAATTCCTAAGAAATGACAATCCTCAGATGCAAGCAACCTCCATCACACAGACTGTCACAAACACAGCCAATCCCTAAGACACAGAAAGAGACCCCCCCCAAACACTCACATATCCTTCAAAGTTACATGAACCTCCCTCAATAGCTCTCACCTCCCCAGACTTAGGCAGACCTCCAAATCCAGGCTGGTCTCCGTGGATACAGGGGTCCTGTCCCTGAGAGGCCCCAGGTCTGTTCAGGCTTCCCTGCTGTTTCCGGTGCTCAGCATTCAGCACGAGGAGGAGCTGAGAAATCTGAGTGGGTGGGGCAAGCCTCATTTCCAGGATTCTAGGAAGGCCCCTCAGGGTCCCTGTGTTCATCTCTGAGGAGTCTGAGGCCCAGCTGGGAACCCTCTGACATCTACCAGGTCAGCTCAAGGTGGGGGACACAGATGTTGAATTCAGAGGGACAGACACTGTCAGGAGCCACAGTGACTACTGACTGACTCAAGGCAGGCTCAAGGGCCATCAAATGCTGTTCCAATTTGGTTTTTTTTTTTCTTTTGGGGCTTGAAGATATGTTGACATGGATAGCCGTGTGTGTGCTACACAAGCCCAGTGCTGGTGAGTTCTATTTCTTGCCCTCGGTCTCCCTTTAGGGACCTCATGGCACACAACACAAAACTAAGGCCACAGATGACCTGTGGCCAACAGCATATCCAGTTGGTAGGGTTTGCCTAGCATGCATGACGTCTGGATTCTACCGGCATCACCCCATGGAAACAGCCACAGTGGTGAACACCTGTAATCCTGGCACTAAGGGTGTTCAAGATCACCCTCAACCACATAATGAGCTCAAGGCCTAAGTGAGACCTCATATTAAAACAAAACAAACCAGGTTTGGTGGCATACACCCTTAATCCTAGCACTGGGAGGCAGAGGCAGGTGAATCTCTGAGTTCAAGACCAGCCTGGTCTACAGAGTGAGATCTACAGTCCAGCCAGGGCTACGTAGTGAGATCCTGCTTCAAGACAAGAGCAACAAGAATAAAAAAAAACAAAAAACAAAAAACCTATACATAACATAAAATTCAATTTTGACGGGGGGAGGGGGAGGTGGCTGAAAAGGTTCAGTATGGGTAAGGTATGGGTAAGCATGTGCCTCAGAACCCACATACAAGCCAGGCAGATCCTGAAGACCTGATGGTGGGCCGGTCTTGTTAAAATGCCAAGCTCCAGGTTGAGTGAAAGGTGCTATCTCAGAAGGTAAAGTGCATGTGTAGGTGTGATAACCTACCTGGTCAAGGCCACTGTCCCAGGAGCAGAGACAGACTCATGCTCTGAGCCTAATCTTGCTGTCCCTCCCATGTTAGGGGTAAACCCAAGGCCCCCAGCCTTGTCCTCTGAGCCTCCACAGTGGCTGCAGGGACAGCCCAAGTTTTCCCTCTTTGTTCCACAGAAAGATCTTCCTGTGGGGAATTGGTCTTCAGAGGCCCAGGTCTCCCTACTTGGGAAATTAACACATCTGTCAGCACTGGGTGGAAGGGACTGTACCCATGGCCTCAAAAAACCCCAAGACATACCAGATGGAAACCTGAGTTGAGGTGTGTGAGACATACTGTGTCCTCTGTATGCCCAGAAATGTTAGGGATACCCAGGCAAGGGGGTGGACAAACAATGGGGTTCCCCTCTGGCCAGTCAGGGGCAGATACATAACTGTGCCTGCCTGTTGGAGTTCTGTGTGTAAGGGATGGGAATAACACCATCTCTCTGGTGGCTTATGCCTGTGATCCAGCAGGCTGCAGGTGGAGGTGGGTGGACAAGCCGCATGGTGGATTTGAGGGTCGCCTAGGCTGTATAAGACCTGTCTAAAAGAAAGAAGAGGAAAGAAGAAGAAAACGGGAGACTGAGGCAAGTAACTCTGAGAGTGGATTTGACAGAGGGTCCAGGAAGGTCTGTCTGAGGAGGGGTCTTGAGGATAGAAGGACGCCATCTGGGTCCTAGCCTGCCTAGAGGACTGTAGAGTCAAGGTCCTGAGGAGAGAGGCTGGTGCTGATGCTGATACGGATGCTGATGCTGAAGCTGAAGCCTGCTCCTAACGGAGACACTTGGCTGTCTTGCCGCCCACTTCTCCTGGGGGGAAAAGCCCACTGGTCGGACAGGGTGAGCGAGGGCTGCAGACAGTGGAGAGCGGGGGCAGAGCACTATGGGAAGGTTCTGTTGATTCACTGTTCTTGATGTAGTGGGAGAGAGGTTTTGGAGAGAGGAAGCCGCGACAGGTCACACACATCAGCAGCTGTGGCCTGGGCTCCCAGGGTTGCAGGTTGGTCCGCGTCCCCTTTGCTTGGAAGCAGCTCACAGTAGCTACAGTGATTGAGTGCCTCCTGTTTGCTCACGCCATCCACACACGTCCTGCCTCACAGAAACAGGCCAGCTACAGGAGACAGGGGTCCTCTGATACAGAGGGAGTGACCTTCCCTCTGGTGCCAGATGGCAAGACTCCCAGGCCCCAGCTAGGAGCGGCTCGGGTCCCAGCATCAGCCTGTCACACTACAGTAATTGCCTGTGACTAGCTCGGAAGTGGGCTTGATATTGTCATCCTGGGATCACAATCCAGGTCCCAGACTATGTCAGGACAGAATCCATGTTCCTGGCAAAAACCAGTATGGTGGAACATGCCTGTCATCCCAGTTCTGAGATGCTGGCAGATCAATAGTTCAAGGTCACCCTCAGCTACATAGCAACTTTGAAAGCAGCCTGGGCTACTACACAAGATTGTCTCAAACAAACAAAGCCCCCAAAGAAGCCAAGTTTGGGCTCAATTTGCCTTGCCGTGGTCACAAAGGCAGACAGAACGGTACCTCATGGATGGTGGGTGCAGAGGCTATGTCCCCAACCAGACCTTCAATTCTCTCAAGGGCCTGGGAGCGGCTTTGAGCTCTGTCTTTCTCCAAGGGGGCTGGATGTCCCCACCAGTCCTTAGGATTATCCTCTGAAGCCTAGCATCATAAGCTGGGCCTGGAGGCTCACATCTGTCATCCCAGGTGAGGGTCAGGAGTTCAAGGCCAGCCTGGGTAACTTGACACCCTGGCTCAAAAAAGACAAAATATTTGGGCTGAAGAGATGGCTCAGTGGTTAAGAGTACATGGTGCTCTTACAAAGGACTTGGTTCCCAGCACCCACAGCAAGCGGCTCAAAACTTCAGCTCCAAGGGACTCAATCCAGCTGTTTATAGGTACCTTTCCCTGTCCCATACATAGAATTAAAAATGATAAAACATAAATCTTTAAAACAAACAAACAAACAAAAAAAATCCAAACCAGTTTTCAGACGGGCCCCAGGCCTTAAGTGTCCCACAATTCTGTCCCCTTCAGGACAAGTTCTGTTGTGCTCTCAGCTAGGGCGTAGGTGACACACTGAGTCTAGAGGGAGCAAGGGCCTTTGCAGAGGCCCTGCAGCCTCGGCAATCAAACCTGAAACACCAATCCTGGATGGACTTGGGAACTGGCACACGTTCCTAGCGTTCTCCTCAGATCCTCACTGGTAGAGTCTAGTTAAGCGTTCTCCCAGGTCCTGACCACTGAGGACTCTATCGAACCCAGGTTTGCTCACACCACTGTCAGAATTCCTGTCCCCAGTCCCATAGGGCCGCAGCCCTTAACTTTCCCCAGCAAGGAGTCCCACATAATCAAGTGGAGGTTTAAGCTGTGTCTGACCTCCATCTGTATCTAGGGTTGGAGCCGGGCAAGGATGGGGGTCACTATGTCCACTGCTCTGAAGACTGAGAGGTGGGGAGGGGGTCAGGACTATGAAAAGGACACTGCCTCTGAGAGGTCTGTGGGTTGTTCCTAATGAGGTTTCCAAGGAAAACAAAGGCATGGGGCGAGGGGTGGTCCCTTCACCCTGTCCTTCATGCCCATGTATATGCCTGAAGGAAAACAGGGGCAATGGATGTCAAGTGGTGCGAACCCTAAGAAGCGGGTTCCTCAGCTCACAGAGGTAGTGCCATCACAGAACCAACCATCACCAAAACTTCAAACACAGCCTCAAGGAGGAACACACCTGTGACCCCACATCTCGGAAAAGAAGGCAGGAAGATTGATGAACGCTCAAGGCCGACTTGGACTACACACAAAGACCCCGTCTCAACCTCTCCATCCCCCTCTACCCAAAACAAAGAAGACCACAAACACCAACCTTGGGTACACATCTGTGAGCTTGGCACTTGGGAGACCAAAGATGCGATGCCATGAGTTCTAGGTTAGCCTGAGCTACAGACCTGACTTAGGGCTCACTATGTAGACCAGGTTAGCCTGAAAAGATCTGCTTGACTGGGATTAAAGGCATGAAGCACCAAGCACGGTTACATAGACTTTTAGGCCAACCTAGACAGTAGAGCGAAACCCTCTCTCAAACTGCCAACCGGAACTTCCAACAGTGGAGTGTGGTCACACCCTTGGGATCCTGGCACTTGGAAGGCTGAGGGAGGAGGGCCGCTTTGAGTTTGAACTATGCCTGAACTACATAGTGAATTTCGGACTAGCCTGGACTACAGAGCAAGACCCTCTCCTCTCCAAAAAAAAAAAAAAAAGAAAAGAAAAAAACCTTAACAATTGAGTGGTCACACGCTTGTGATGCCAGCACTCTGGAAACTGAGGCAGGAGAACTGTTGTGAGTTTGAGGCTAGATGAGCTATGTAGTAACTTTCAGACTAGCTTAGGCTAGACGCGACTCTACTCAGCAAACACTTCTGAAAGTCAGGCTCCTAACCCTCAGACAGCACACACACACCGCCCTCTGCACCCCACCCGCCCCCAGACCCGTGCACACCTCAGGAGTCCCGGAGTCCGGTCCCTGCTGGCCACACCTGCTGTGCACCGCGGGGTTCCAGGCACCTACTGCGGGCTGCGACTCTGAGCACAGCTCCGGCGGTGCAGCAGATGCCTTCCCGCGCAGCCCCGCCCCCAAAAGCTGATTGGGTGGAGGTGGGTCATTTGCATAGGGGCGGATACTTGGGCGTGTCCTAGCTCTTAGGCACTAGAGAAGATGCTAGGATCCAGAGATGCTGGACTGCCCGGGAGGCTAAGGCCGGAGTACTGCAGCTAGTTGCAGGCCAGCATGGGCTACAGGGCGAGACCCTATCAAACACAAAACAAAACACAGAGCATAGTGGCACACAACTTTAATCCCAGCCCTTGGAGAGGTACAAGCTGGTGATTGTTGAGGCTAGCCTGGTCTACAGAGCAAGTTCCAGGACAGCCAAGGCTACACTGAGAAACTGTGTCTGGAAACAAACAAACCAAAAATCATCACGGCCAACAACAAAAACCAAAGGAAAGAGAAAGAAAAAAGAGAAAAAGAAAACAGGGTTGTGGAGCCAGACGAAACGGTTCAGTGGGTAAAGGGGGTTTACTGCTTAGCATGATAACAGGAGTTCCATCTCCAGTATGCAAACCGTGGAATGAAAGAACCCACACCAGTGAGTTGTCCTCTGACCTCCACCCGCTGTGGCACGAACGACACCCCTACAATCATACACAAACACTTATTACTTTAAAAATAAAAAATACAGGGCAAGTCTGTACAAACAGACCTTACTTTGGACCATACACCTTAATAGGGGTGAAGCACAGTGAGCCGCTTGTTTGGTGACACGAGACAGACATAGAGAGACACAGAGAGAGACAGAGAAATAACTCGAGCCTGGTGGCTGAGTCTGTAATCCGAGGTACCCAGGAGGCTGAGACAATCACATGAAGATGGTGAGTCTAACTAAGGCCTGGGCAACATAGTAAAACCCTGAAAATAAACATAAAAACAAACAAGAAGCGTGAGACTGGAGTAAAGCACCAACCTAGCATGCAAAAAGTTACCTCCAATCTCCAACTCTAAAAGAAAAACAAGCCAACGATATTTTAGGATGAAGGAGACTGAGGCAGGATGATCACATCTAGTTCCATGACAGCCCTGTCCAATAAGGAAATAAAGAATTCCTTAGAACTCTTTAATTCTGCGGGCGAACAGGGCCGAACGGGCTGGTCCCATGCTGGGTCATGCCCTCCTGCAACTAGAACCATTATATGGGGGGTGGGTCACCAATGTGGTCCTACCCAGATGTGCCTCTGTCAGTGTCCTCGTACACTTCCACTACCATGCCCCTGTCTCAGCTCACCCACCTCAGGCTTTGCAGAGGGAAGGTCACTGTGGGGCCTTCTAGGGCTCCCACCCGCCCTCAGCCTGGAGGCCCGGTTATCATTCTGCACGGAGTCAGGGCTGGAGGAAGACCCAAGTGGGGTGGGGGGCGCTTGAGGTAAGCCTCAGAGCGAAAAGCATGTCAGGGTCAGAGATCAGGGACCAAGCTGGCTGTGGGGGGAAGCAGAACCTGCACGTGTTCCGCTTCCCCAACTCTTGGCAGGCTGGTAGTATTGGGCCAGGGGGGACCAGCGGGAGGTCGGACCAGAATCGTGGAGAAGCCTGCCCTAGGGTGCTGTTGGGGATGGGGAAGTGCGAACAAACAAACCTGAGTAGTTCGCCCCTGCGTGTGGGGCTTTGGGGTGTGGCCTCTCCCTTGTTCCACAGCTGTGTAATTGGAACCTTGTCTGCCCGACTCTGCGCCCCCGCCCCCCCCCCCAGTGTTTCACTCTTTAACGCAGTCTCAGGGCAATCCTCTTGTTTCACCCCCGGAGTTTTGGATGACAGCAGCGAACCACATCCACAGCAACAAAAACTTTCTCTTCAGACTCAAAAGAGCAAAGTTCCTGTTGTGCGGCAGGTGGGTCTCCCGCTCTTGTCCACTTGCTCGCTCCACACACACAGGTGTCCCCAGGACACGCCCAGATCCCGGCCAAGCCTGGGGGCTTCTGCCTCGGTTCCGCAAGGAAGAACGAGGCTCCAGTAGATGGAGGAGCCTGGGGAGCCCGGCCCCCGGGGCCCCGCTGTTTACCTGGCCACCTCCCCCTGGCTCTGATGCAACCCGCAGGCTCTGGTTACGTGAGGACTGCAGCTGCAGCAGGGCCCCTGTGCTAGGAGGGGGTTGGGGTGGGGGAACGGGACTGGACGGGACAGGACAAGGAAAAGACCCCCACAAAGCCACTCCCCCGCGCGCCCACAAAGGTCGCCTGCTGCCCTGGATCCTCTTGATCCCATCTTGTCAATATCCCTGGAGGATATTGACAGTCAGTCACCGCCTCTGGCTATTCAGGTGAAGTGTGTATCCAGGAGGAGCGTGAGGAGCGCTGAAAGCAAGGGCTCTTTTTTTATTGGGCTTTGTTCTGGGTTTCTTTCTTTCTTTCCTTTCTTTTTTTTTTTTTTTGTCAGAGCCTCCTGTTAAGGCCTCAAATTACTTATGCAATAATAACAACCCTGAGCCTGGCGTGATGACCAAAGCCTTAATCCCAGTACGAGGAAGGCAGAGGCAGGTGGATCTCTGAATTTCAGGCCAGCCTGGTTTACAGAGTGAGTTCCAGGACAGCCAGGGCGACACAGAGAAACCCTGTCAAACAACAAAAACTAACCAAACAAAAGAGGGATAACCCTGAACTTCTGATCCTCCCACCTCCACTCACCATGTGCTGGGATAACTGGTGTGTTCCAGCTTGCCTGACTGTTTGAGACCGGGTCACACTCTGCCTGTCTGGGTGACTTCAACCTAGCAGCCAGCTGGGCTGCGACCCAGCAGGGAAGAGCTGAGGCTTTCCAAGGGCCACCTCTCCTAGGGTTACAAACCCCTGCCCCTTTGCAGGCAGGGTTTGCTTTGTGACCTCTGGCTGGCATGTCACCTCTCTGAGCCTCTGCGAGTGGAAAAGGTAGAGACAAAAGCCACAGGTTCTGGGGGTGGGGGTGGGGGACCCGGTGCCCTTCACATTCTGAGAATCTCCTCCATCCCATATCTCACCCACCCCAGCACTGGGGTGTGTACAGGAGACTCTATGTCCTCCGCCTATGCACAATGTGTCTTGGATCTCTTCAAGACCTGCAGACCCCACCGACAACCTGTGAAAAGGGGCAGAGCTGTGTCTGGGGCACACGCAGGTCTGTTCCTAGTTTGGATGGGTTTCCGGGAGGTCGGGGGTTGAGAAAGCAGGAAATAAAAGATAGGCTTAGGCTAGGGAAGGGAGCAGATGGACGGCCAGAGGGGCTGGGGAGGTGACTCAGAGGGGAAGCCTGCATCCTGTTTTTGTAGAGTTCCATTCTCAGCACCCACAATGGGCAGCTCACAACTCCAGCTCCAGGGGATCCAGCGCCCTCTTCTGGCCTCTGTGGACACCTGCACGCCCACTCACAACTAAAAATAAAGTCAATCTTTTTAAAATGTAAAAAGCCTTATTTGTACTTTAGAAGTTAACTTTTTTTTTTTCAAAAGCTGGCAACACTGGGCCTGGTGGTGCTGACTGTGACCAGAAGTAAGGCGGTTGAGGCACAGGATAATTCATGACCAGCTTACCTAGGAAGAGCCTGTCTAAAAGGAAATAATCCAAGGTTTATAAGATGCCTCAGTGGGTAAGGGTGCTGTCTCCCCAGCCAATAACCCTGAGTTTGATCCCATGATGGAAGGACTCCCCAAGTTGTCCTCTTGGGGAGTCCACCTCCACACATATGCCATTATACTAATGCATCCCCCCTAATAAAAGTTTGTTTTTTACAAAGGTCACCAGAGACCACTGTTGTCCCTTTCCGCCCTGACACAGGCCTGGAGGAGCCTGTGTTTCATTCAGGTCAGACCCCTTTCAGGTTACCCTAGTCACTGGGGGGTGGCAGGTCCCTTCTTGGATGCCCCATGGCACAGAAAGGTCACCACCTAACTCCAGGTTCTACAGTTAGGTGTGAGCCTTGGTTGGGGCAGATATAAGCCTTGCTGAGTGACTCAGTCCCTTGGAGGCTCAGTTCCTCCTGAAGGACCAGGAGCCTCTGGCTGGTTGTGTTAAGTAGGCAGGACTGTGTACCCAGACCAAGGCTCTGTTCTTGTGGGGGGAACACAAATGAAATGTAAATTAGCCATGGCCCTGGGAGGCCTGGACAACAGGTGCTGAGGTGGGAGACAGACTGTTCTGAAACCTCTGAAAGGTGCCGGCTGCAAGCTGAGACGGGTGCCCAGGGGCTGTGGTGCCCCAGTTCCCTAATGCCCAGAGCACCCCGGTGCTTCAGTGGCTGGATCCAGGGAGTACTTTTCACACTTACTATTTATTCATATGTATGTATCTACGGACGTAAATTTGTGTGGGTGCTGGGCTACAAGCTTTGGCCACTAAGCCTGGCTTTTTTAATGTGGGTCTGATGGTCAGACTCTAGTCCCCAGACTTGTGAGGCAAGCACTTTGCTGGCTAAGCCATCTCCCTAGGTCCTAGCATGTGTAGCTGGCACAGGGCTTCTGTCTAGCACACAGCTGGGTTTGATGAACACTTCCTGTACATGGGCTCAGCTAAAGTCTTTTGGGGTGGTAGTGTAGATAGTATTCAAGAGTAGAGAGAGCCGGGCAGTGGTGGCACATGCCTTTAATCCCAGCACTTGGGAGGCAGAGGCAGGCGGATTTCTGAGTTCGAGGCCAGCCTAGTCTACAGAGTGAGTTCCAGGACAGCCAGGGCTACACAAAGAAACCCTATCTCAAAAACCAAACCAGAGAGAGAGAGAGAGAGAGAGAGAGAGAGAGAATGTGTGTGTGTGTAGGGAGGACTCCCTAGGCCCCTCCTGTTATTATGAGGTCTGGGATGGAAATTGTGGGGGAAATGCTCAGTGTTGGAGGTCAAGTTGGTACAGGGACTCCTTAGCAACCAAGGGTTGGTCGGTCTGTCTGTCTGTCTGTCTCTCTTGCTCTCAGTGTCCTTGCTGGGGTGGGTAGCCCAGGGTTTCTTACTCCTTGGAGGCCATGGGCTCCACCACCCTGTTTCAGGAGAGGTCTTAAGCAGACCTGATACTGCTCCAATGACCTTGGCAACATTTTTTTGGTTGTTGGAGTTTGTGGTGTGTGTGTGGTATTCTGGGGACACAAACCAGGACCTAGTGTAGGTAGGCCAGGCAAGCACCCTGCCCCGCCATGGTCCACGAGATGGAAGCTAGTGGTCAAGCCAGGGTCACAGGTCTTGCCCTGAGTGGAGGTGGGAGATGTCTTTCCAGAGGCTCCTATGTGTTCACCTCAACCTCAGAGAAGGGAAGCACCCAGCGCTGCATCACACACATAGGTTATGTGACCCCAGGATGGAAGGAGATGACTTCTGGACAGTCAGTATATTCAGTGCACAAAGATTGTCACGTGAGTACTACTGGAACAGTGACCCTAATTTATGACCAAGGGGGACAATTATGACTGAACCAGTAGGCAGCAGGTACTGGTCACCTTGCTAGGTCTTCAGTTCTCGATGAGTCCTCCATGTGCTGTCCGGGGAACCTCTTCTGCCAGGACCAGGAGGCAGGGAGCTAGGGCAGAAGGCCAGAATGAGACTCCAGTGCCTGCAGGGGCTGGCTCTCTCACTGAGCCAGCTTCTACGTACGTAAAATGTGACTGTGTTGGGTTCTCAGGACTGTCAAAGAGGATCTGACCCCATGAAGGTCAGTAGTGACCTTGAGCAGTTTTGGAGGACAATCCCAGGAAGGTAAAGCAGTCTGTAGAGATGAAGCTGGGATGAGGGAAGTCCAGGATTCCGTTGGGTGTGCAGTGCCGGAGACAGACTCATGCAGGGTTGCCCTTGAGCGTGTCCAGACGTGGGCTGGGCTAGGGGTACGGAGTGCACCCAAGGTTGACAGTATCACAGTGCACGCACCGCACCTGCGAGCCCTTCTAGCTTAGGGTCTTCCCAGATGCCCCATGGGACTCCCAAGTGAAGAACCGGTCATCTTGTGTTGGGGGTGACAGCCAATGAGTACTCAGAAACCTATCAAGCTCAGACCCCCAGTAAATGCCCACTGTGGTGCCCAGTAAGTGCCCGATACCCACGGAGCTTGAGGAATGGGCACTGTCTAAGCAAAGTGCCTAATTAATGCCCGATGATCCTGTCACCCAATCGACCCTCTCTACACCGTCCAGGAAGTGCACCCTGCTACGTCTGTGCTGTGGGGCTCTAAGGCATCTCCGCCCAGCCCCTGGGCCTCTGCAGAGGCTGCTCTGCACCAGTGGGACCCATGGGTGAGCACCTCTGCTTGAGGGGTGCGGAGACCTTGCCCTCACCCAGCCCCCCAGGCACAGCAACCGGCAAAGCCAGAGGAGACACCCAAGAGTGCGCAGCGTGAAGCAGCACCAGGGCCTGGCCAGTTTATAGGACTGCAGAGGGCAGGAGTTTGGATGTTTCTCTCACCTGGACACAGCTGTCACAGAGGCATAGTTAAGGGAGGGCATAGCCTCAAGGTCACACAGCAGCTGAGTTTGGGTACAGAGGGCGGGCTTCAGCCAAAGGGAATATGAAGCAACAGAGGCCTGAACAACTGCAATTCAAAGTGGGGCCCTCGAAGCCGACCCCCCGAAACCTCCCGGAAGACCAGCTAGGAAACCCAACAGTTAGTTAGCAGGTCCCTGCAGGGACGCAAAGAAATAGGTTAGCCCAGCAGCGTGCTGGCCTCTACACTGACCTGGGCAGGGAACCGGTGGCCCTGAGGCTTCCAGGGTCAGGGTCAGGCCAGGGAAGGAGGAGGGGACAGTTTCTCCTGGCTGGAAGGAAATATGCAAACGTATGAGACTGAAGCCACAGGCCAGGAGGCTGCTCAGCCGGGCTGGCTAGAGGGGAGTCCCACTCCGGGCCCCCCAAGACGCATGGCCTAAGCTCTTGGGTTTGCTGTAAGGGTGGGATCAGCGATCAGTTCAGAGGCCAGGCAGGCCGTCAGGGCAGATTCGTTGACACAGACTCAGCAGGGGTTGACAGGGGTCTGCAGTCATTTATTCTGCTGCTCTTCTCTTTCCAGTGACAGACACGTCAAAGGCTGGCTGGGGCTCGCTCGCTCGTGCAGGCCAACTATGTTTATTGAGTTAGAGCCAACACAGAAGAGGCGGAGGACAGCAGGTGCTTTCCACCGCACTGGGCCTCAGCCGAACGCCTCTCATGGGGGTGCAGGGTGGAGAACCCAGCTCCAACCTCAACCTCCCAACTAAATCACTCCCCTTGCTCCTTCTATGGGCCCAGAGTGCCAGCCTCAGGGCCCTTGCTCTGGTCATGATCCTGGGGATACCAGGAGGCTCCTCGTCACCCACGCTTCCTCTGAACCGTGTCTCTCAGTCACTGTCCCTCTGAGCCCGGCACCATTGTGTTCCTCACACCAACTGGGTTACAGGAGATGGGTGCCACCGATGCCAAAGACGACCTGGACGGCTCAATGGTCAGGGCAGGGTGGGGGGCAGGTGGCCAGGGCTACCTGTGGCCCTGGGCGCTGGTGTTCATGTGGTCCCGGATATTGATGGCCTGTTTGAGCAGGCCCTCCACACTACGGAAGTACACGCTGCTATCCACCAAGCTCTTCACCGCGCTGCAACAGAAGGGTGTGAGGGTCAGCGCCCACCCTGGCAACAGCAGCAGCCTAGCATCCCTCAGAAAGGGGCTGCGGAGGCGGCTCAGCCTTCCAACACTGACGGTTGACTAAAAAAGAGGTTTCGTGCCTGTAAAAAAAACACTCATTCTGTCTACCCGAGACACTTCCCTCCTGTTCAGGGAAAGACTGCCTGGGTGCGGCATCCCAGGGATGGAACCGCTCTTACCCTGCTATTTTTAAGGTAGGGGAACTGCTGGGGACACTGCTTTTATGACTTCAAGTGTACAGAGCAGGCGAGGTTGTCCTTGCACGCCTTCCCAGGACTGGGAGGCTGAGGCCGGAGGGATCCCCTGAGTTTGAAGCCAGCCTGGGCTGTACAGTGAGACCCTATCTCAAAATTATACAAATCCCTTAAAACAATTATTTATGGAGGTGATGCATCTTCAGAGGTGTCCACGGAGGTGACAGGGCACCCTGCAGGAGTCAGTTCTCTTCTTCCACAATGTGGAAGGTCCGTTTACCCACTGAGCCATCTCACTGGCCAACAACCCTTCCCGTAAGAAGAAGAGGTAACCTGTGTTGAGGGGATCATTACTCTCATGTCCAGAAAATCCCGCAGAATTGTGCAAATCAGAGGATCAAATCCCTGTCAAAAGCCTGTGAGCGTCTCAGGCAACCAAGAGTGTGCACGTCAGAAGCAACTGGCTGTGTGCTTCTACACTGTAAGTGAGATCTGAGTGCTTCAAGAAGCAGAAGATCCTGGGGTTGGGGATTTAGCTCAGTGGTAGAGCGCTTGCCTAGCAAGCGCAAGGCCCTGGGTTCGGTCCTCAGCTCTGGAAAAAAAAAAAAGCAGAAGATCCAGAGTGAGCCGGTGTGCCCAGACCGGACGGGAGGAGGAGTAGAGAGAAGAGCCGGGCGGTGGTGGCACACGCCTTTAATTCCAGCACTTGGGAGACAGTGGCAGGAGGACCTCTGTGAGTACGAGGTCAGCCTGATCTACATGGTGAATCCCAGGACAGCCAGGGCTATACAGAGAGACCCTGCTTCAAACAAAACCAAAACGCGCAGAGAGGAAGATGGAGTCCTGCATATTCCACGAGCTGAGGCTTTTGGACATAGCCAGTGCGCACAGCACAGACGTACAGCACAGACGCACAGCACAGACGTGAGCGCACACTCACAGAGCCAAACAGGAGGGGGCAGAGACCTGAGCTCGATAGACAGCACACGCAGAGATTCCTGTGGGCTGTCCTGATTTCCATACACGTACCATGGCACAAGTGCACACCCCACACCCTCACACACACACTAAACACTGGATAAAATCCACAAGTGAGTAAGAGTCGTGTCAGAATGGTCTCAGCTCCTTGGGAGGCTGGAGCAGAACTGTTTAAGCCTGGGTACTCGAGGTTAGCCTGGGGTGTACAAGACCCAATTCAGACGCAGTGGGACAGGCAGAGGCGGTCAGCGTGCTCAGCACCTGCTATCTGGGCTCTGCACTGGAGGGGACAGCACTGGGTAGCAGGCAACCTGATGCTGCTTAACTGTGGTCGGGCCAAGGCTTTGTGCAGCTGGGAGTGAGCTGAATTTCTGTGTCTGTGTGGCTTATAGGAATGAGTGTGTTTTTGTGGGCGGGTGGTTGCATGTGTGTGCACACCTGTGAGTGTGTGTGTGTGTGTGTGTGTGTAGGCCAGAGGCCGACGCTGGCATGTCCATCAGTGGCTCTCCACCTCACTCTTCACACAAACATCCTATCAGCTGAGCCCTAGGCCCTAATTGGAGGCAAGAGTCTCTCACTGAACTAGAAACTCACCCATAGGACTAGCTCTCTGGAGCATTCTGCTGACTCCACCTCCTCAGAGCTAGAATTACAGGTGCACATCAACTGTCAACACGGGTGCTTCGGATAGCACTTTATCTAGTGAGCCATCCACGACGCAAACTCCCCAAGAACACCCGTGAGGGACCCATCCGCAGTGTCACGGCGATGGAGGTTGGAGATTGGGAATCCATGTCCCTCTGCCCCATGGCGGATGTGGGTCTCACCTGCAGGCGTACTCCACGGTGTAGATGGCACCTTGGCTCTGTTCTTCCCATCTCTGCATATCAGCCTGCAGGGGTGGGAGAGGGTGTTAGGAGGGAAGGTGCTACGGGACCCAGTGCTATATCCTCCCATTCCCCCCCCCCAACCTGAGTCCCCCACTCCTACCAAGCCTTCCTGAATTCCCTATCCCCCTAGGTATCTTGGTAGGGGCCTTCCTACTCCTTGCTTAGACCACAGAGCCTTTTCTTCTTATAGCCCTCTCCCATGGGGCTCTGTGTGACTGGAAGGCCTCAAGGTCTTTGCAATGGCTATTCCTTCTGCCTGGCACACCCTTCCCTGGGCTCTTCCCTCACCTTGCTGGTCACTAACACCGTCCTCCTGATTCAGCTGCTACAGTCCATCTCGCCAGGGTCTCTGCTTTGACATCAGCCCCTCTCTGGAGAACACTCCACTCCTGCTCAGGAGCTGTGAGTGGACCTGGGGAACATCCCCGGCAGGGCTGGCAGAACTCACCTTGTGCTGGGCCAGCTCCGGCAGTGAGCGGCGCACGTGTTCCTGCAGCCGGTACAGGGCTACTGATGGCTCGTTGGCAAGGACATAGACACTCTCGGTGAACTTGTCTGTCACTGTGACATGGTGGAGGTGGGAATAAGGGACAAGTGTTAGACCCACATATTTATTTATTTAGTTTTTTTGTTTTGTTTTTTTTGTTTTTTTTTTTTGAGATAGGGTTTCTCTGTATAGCCCTGGGTATCCTGGAACTCACTCTGTAGACCAGGTTGGCCTCGAACTCAGAAATCTGCCTGCCTCTGCTGCCCAAGTGCTGGGATTAAAAGCATGGGCCACCACTGCCCGGCTCCACGTATTTATTTTATTTTGAGTTATGTGTATGTATGTGTATCTGTGTGAGTGTACATGCGTGTAAGTGTCAGTCTGAGGCTAGAGAGCTGTACTTACAGGAGGCTGTGACCTGCTCAATGTGATCTGTAGGAACCAATCTCCAGTCCGTAAGATCACTAAGCCCTCTTAACCACTGAAACAACTCTCTAGCATCTTAGGGGAAAAAAAATAGGGTCTCTAGGCCATGCTAAACTTTAGTTTTCTGTAGGCAAGGATGACTTTGAATTCTTAATCCTCTTGCCACTATCTCTTGAGCGGTGGGACTGCAGATGTGTGACACCACACCTAGTTTATTCATGTAACCCAGAGTTTCATGCATGCTGGACAAACACTCTGCCTGCTGAGCCCCGCCCACATTAGACCCCTGAGAGGAGCTGCCAGGGTGCACCACTGTACAGAAACTATCAACCCAGGGTAGACTTTGACCAACACCTTTCCCAGTCAGGAAGTCTCTATCCTTCCTGCCCCATTCATCAAGGATCCTGTTGCTTCCAACTGCAGTTCCCCACCACCACCACCATCACCACCATTCCTTCCTGTACCAGACAAGCTCTGACCAGCTACAGGTGGCAGATGGCACCCACTCCTCTTACCACCCAGGGCTCCCATCAGCCAAAGAAAATAACCTACTTGTCTGGTATTTAATTATTTTGCAGTGTCGAGAATCAAACCCAGAGCTTTGAACACACTGGTCAAAGTGTTTACGACTGAGCTAAAGCCCCAGCTCTTCTCTCGAGACTGAGTTTCAATGTGTAGACCAAACTGGCCTTCAACTTCTTGCCTCTTGAGAAAAGAGGATTAGAGTATTGAGCCACTGAACCCACATACTCGTTTACGTATTCACAGGCTAAAAAACATATTACACTGAGCAGGGACCTGGATGGATTCTGTTTTTAATTCCAATTCTCAGAAGGCAGAGGAGTTTGAGACCATCCCGGTTTACATAGCGAGTTCCAATACCTTATCTCAGAAATAGAAAGAGAGAAAGCCTTTTCCTGCCCCGGATCATTATTACACCAGATAAGCTCCCGGCGGGAAGACACCGGCCTCCCTTTTCCGCCGAGCCCTGCAGGCCGGGAGGTCTAAGGCGACTCTTTGTCATGTACCTTCCCGCGCTGCCCTCTCTAGGCCCCGCCAACCCCTCTGGGGTCCCGTAACACCTTTCTTTCCCTTCAGCTGTATCTCTGGTTCTTCCATAGCGAAGGCAACCAAGCAGAGCCCAGAAATCGGAACCGGAAGTCAGGAGGCTGGGACGTTTAACCAAACGTTCCGGGTGGGGTTCTGGCGTCCTGTGCGCTGGCTCTTCTTACGTGCCAACTTTTTCTATTTAGACACGAGATAGGGAGGAAGGAGGCAGTCCTAGGCGAGCGTGTGTGGAGGATAACGATTTCTTGATGTTCTAAGATACCTAGTCAAGGACTCCCTGCTACACGTACAGATAGTTCTCAGGGACCAGGGCAGGGAAATTGTTAAGGACGATATGACAATACTCTGTCTCTTTAAATTTGACAAGTCCCGCCCATGTGTCTCCGCCCCCGTCCGGAGAATGCTCCGCCCCCCATCATATGTGGATCCGATTGGGGAAGACAGGAGGGGGCGGTGCGTGGGACGGGCAGCACAGGCGCAGTGAAATCCTCAGCGGGTCTAAGACGCCTTCAGCCCTTCACGACGGATAGTGCGCGCATGCGCCGCTCTACTCATTGGCCTCCGCGGAAGCCACGCTCCTCCCTCCAGTCTTAAAGGGCTAGAAGCTGCTTCGGGTTTTTATTTTGTATTTTTCGGTACTTTTGCAGGGCAAGGGTGCGCAGGCGCAGTGGAGGAGTTCTCCAGTAGGAGTAGTCGTCGCGTTTTAAGTTGCTGCTTTATGTTCCAGCAGAGGAAACTAGAGGACTCAGCGTCCGGTCACCAACTTGCTCTTCACGAGATCTACTGGACCAGAAAAGTTTGTGAACAGATCTTCCCGAGTTTTGGGAGACCCAGACTGGCAGCGTAGGGGCACGAAGGAGGCTGGAGGGAGGTGAGTGGATCTTCCACGTCGCATCTTTTGTTGAGTCCTAAGTCATTTTGGGGGACTCCGATCCAAATAACCACAGCGGGACATTGGTAAGTTTGACATTAGTATCTTTCAATGCTGTTTTCTGATATGACCTCTCTGAGGCCACACATTTTCACCTTATTAAGGAGGAAATAAGGCTCAGCTTAACCATAAACCAGGTTTTCATAGCTTGTGATTGGAACCCAGACTGCTGCCAGAACCCTGATTTTATTGCCTTGGGTTCTGTTGTTAATTTATTAACAATGGTAATTATCTAAAGCCACAGTTTCCTCAGCCTAATCATGCAAGGCAGAATATGCAGACCATGCTCTGTGTGTGTGTGTGTGTGTGTGCGTGCGCGTGACATAGGGTCTCTCTAACATAGCCATGGCTGTCCTGGAATTCACTATTTAAACTAGGCTAGCCTTGAACTCAAAAGGATCTGCCTGCCTCTGCCTCCCAAGTACCGGAACTAAAGGTGTGCACTACCCTGCCCCACTTAACCAAGCTCCAGCCCCTGATAAGAACTCATTTATTCATTTATTTTGGGGCCAGGATGTGCTATGGGGTTGGTGTGGAGGTCAGAGGACAACTTTCTAGAGTCAGTTCTTTCCCTCCATCATATAAATCCCTGGAATCAAACTCAGGTCATCTGGCTCGGTGACAGGTGCCTTTATCAGCTGAGCCATCTTGGGGACCCCTGAGCTTTGGCTAATTACTGTCATCTCTTCACCCCAGCTTCCTCCATGGAGCCCACTCAGGTTGCAGAGAACCTCATCCCAAACCAGCAGTCCCCTGCTCCTGACCTTGAGGATCCTGAGGACCCCAGAGATGAATCCCCAGATAGTTCAGACACTGTCGTCCTCAGTCTGTTCCCCTGCACCCCAGATGCTGTGAATCCTGAAGCAGATGCCAGTGCATCCTCACTACAGGGTGAGAACCACTCTGGGCTCTGGTGAGGGAGACTGACAAGTTCCAGACCACATCTCTGTCCTCATCGCTCTTCCCCTCTCCTGCCTAGGTTATTTTTATTGTGTGTGTGTGTTAAGGTGATATCTGTGTATGTTCCTGAGGGTGTGTGCATGTGTTCACAGTACTGCATGTGCATATGTGTGCACATGCATGGAGACCAGACATTGACATGTTGTATTCTTTAATGGCTTCTCTATCATATGTATATGTATATGTGTGTGTATAATATGGTACATGTATCTATAAGCATATATAAAATATGAAAATATGTATTCTTTAAAGATTTTCCAGGTATGGTTGGCACACGCCTTTAATCCCAATACTCAGGAAACAAAGGCAGGTAGCTCCCTGGGAATTCAAGGCCAGCCTGATTTATATAGGGAGTTCCAGGACCACCAAGGCCTCATAGAGAGACCCTGTCTTCAAAAGGGTGATGGGGGTGGGCAAAGAGACAGTTGAGTTGTTTAGAGAACTTGTTCTTTTAGAGGACATGGGTTCAATTCTCAACACCCACAGAGTTGCTTATAACCATCCTAACTCCAGTTTCAATCCACAGTTCCTCAGAGATCCAGTGACTTTCTCTGGCCTCTGAGGACACCAGACACACAGGGTACACAGACCTACATGCAAGCAAGACACATATGGAACAAACTAAGTAAATATAAACAAAAAAAGTTTTAAAGTATTTTTAAATGTTTTATGTGTGTGAGTGTTTTGCCTGCCTGCATGAGCATCATGTGTATACAGTGCCTGAGCAAGCCAGAAGAGGGCTCTCAGTCCCTGGCAATGGGGTTGTTCATGTCATCAGATCAAATCCGGGGCTCTCTTAACCGCTGAGCAATCTCTCCAGCCCCTGCATTATTTATTTAACATGTGTATGTGCGTGTGTCTGAACATGCCATGGCACACATGTAGAGGACAGGAGACAACCTTCAGGAATTAGTTCCCTTTCTCCACCTTTTGGTCCTAGGGAGGAGGTATCAGCCAACAGCAGACGCCTTTACCAGCTGAGCTATTTCTCTGCCTCTACCTTCTGTTCAAGGCGTGGTCATTAACTGGACCCGAAGCTGTTTCAGCTAGACCTGCTAGTCAGTGGGCTCTGGGGCTCTGCCTGTCTTTGCCTTCCAGTGCTGAGGTTACACAGGCAAGTCTCTGTGAATTTGAGGCCAGCCTGATCTATGTAGTGAGTTCTAGGCCAGCCAGAATTATATAGTGAGTCTTAAAAAAAATGTTTTGTGTATACTTTGTGTATGTGTGCATACACACACACACACACACACACACACACACACACACACACGATGTAGGCGCCAATTTGTTATAGTAAATCTCCAACCCCAATAAGCCCATGCAAAAACACACAACTCAGTTACAATATCTATAAGCTATGTGCCTAGATTGGGCAGATTTATCTACTACACACATGCATATACATACTCTTTTTTTTTTAAAGATTTATTTATTTATTATATGTGAGTACACCATAGCTGTCTTCAGACACACCAGAAGAGGGCGTCAGATCTCATTATAGATGGTTGTGAGCCACCATGTGGTTGCTGGGATTTGAACTCAGGACCTTCCGAAGAGCAGTCAGTGCTCTTAACCATTGAGCCATCTCTCCAGCCCCACACATACATATACATATATTCTTTTTAGATAAGGTCTATTTGGAGCCCTGGCTGACTCTTTCTATGTAGACCAGACTGGCCTCTGCCTCCCCAAGTACTGGGATCAGAAGCATGGACCACCATCCCTGGCCATTTACCATTTGTGTACTGTGACAAATACATACAGCATCTACTATGAGTATGACTGCAGTGTAGCCAAGTGGACTATGGCACCCTCACCAGCTTGTGCATGTGGAGTTCCAGAATTCCACCGTGACTGCAGTGGGGAGCTCCAGTCCCCGGGGAAACCACCCAGACGTTCTAGCACCCTTACCTGCCTTTTCTCTTTCCCTCTTTTTTGCAGCAGGGTCTCACTGTGTAGTCCAGGCTAGCCTTAAATTTGTGATTCCTCATGTCCTGAACCCTATTTGTTCTCTGGCCTTTTTACCTCTCTCCTGGAACTTGCTCTGTAGACCAGGCTGCCTCTGCCTTCTGAGTACTTGGATTAAAGGTGTACACCACCACTACCTAGTCTCATTTACTTATATTCTTTAAAAAGATTTATTTTTATTTAAAAAAAAAAGTGTATGTATTGTGTTTTGCCTGCATGTGAGTAGCACTTGCCTGCCCAGTACCCACAAAGGCCAGAAGAGAGCACTGGATCACTGGAACTAGAGTTACCATAGATCATGAGGCAATGGGTGGGTACCATGATCCAAATTCAGGTCCTATGGAAGCACAGCCCGAGTTCCACCCACTGAGGCACGCCCCCAGCATCTGTGTTTGAATAGTGCCGGTGTGCACAGAGGCCAGAGGCAGCAGGTGCCCTGGGGCTGGAGTTACTTACAGGCAGTTGTGAGCCACCCGGTAAAGGTGGGAACCAAATGCAGGTCATACAAGCGCTCTTGACCAGTGAGTGAGCGCCAGTTCCCTTCTCTTGGTTTCTCCGTTTGGTTTGCACTGGGAATTCAACCAGTGCCTCACGTGTCAGCAAGGGCAGGGTCACCACACTGCATCACAGCCCTTCCGCCCCACCTCCTCCTCCTGTTCCTTTGCCATAGGACTCCATCCTGTGGTCTCAACTTACCCAAAATTCCCTGAGTAGCCCAGGCTGGAAATGCGGCCTTTCCCTTCATTTAAGAAGATCATTTAACTTACTGTTAATGTCTGTGTGTGAATGTGGTGTGCACATGGAGATCAGAGGGGTGGTCTTCTTAAGCTTGGAGCCTGTAGCATCTGTCCAAACACCCTTGGGACAAGCCCAGACACCAGGGAACAAGCCCTTCCTCTCCCTGCAGGAAGTTTCTTGAAGCACTCCACAACCCTCACAAACCGGCAACGTGGGAATGAGGTCTCGGCCCTGCCCGCCACCCTGGACTGTAAGTAGAACTCAAGTGGGGGTGGGGCTAGAGGATTCCTTATAAGCTCCCTGGTGCTCCATGGCCCTGCACTTGGGTCAGGAAGTCAGAAGTTCAAGGTCATCCCTAGCTACTTATAGAATTGGAGATCAGCCTAGGTTACATGATACCCTATTACAAAAACCAGAAAGAATGAAAAGACCACAGAGGTTGGGGAATGTAGCTCAGTGGGGTAGAGTGCTTATGGCTCAGTGGCTAGAGTACTTGTAGCTCAGTTGTCTCAGTACTTGTAGCTCAGTTGTCTCAGTACTTGTAGCTCAGTTGTCTCAGTACTTGTAGCTCAGTTGGTAGATTGCTCAGCTAGCGTGCACAAAGTCTTGAGCTTTATCTCAGTCTGCTCATAAACTGAGAATAGTAGCACATGCTTGTCATCCCATATCATCTTTGGCTACACATAGCAAACATGTAGCAAGTTGCAGGCCAGCCTGGGCTACATGAGATCCTATCTCAGAACAGAAAGAGGATGAGCAGGGTAAACTGAGGCCTGGAGAGGGATGGAGTGGGTGAACACTGCCTGTCTCTACCCCCCTCTCCATCCCCCAGCCCTATCTATCCACCAGCTTGCAGCCCAAGGGGAGCTGAGCCAACTGAAGGATCATCTGCGGAAGGGTGCGTGTCCTGTGTGCACATGCCCGTCTGGTAGGGGAACCTGTGCGTGGGAGTGGCTTGTGTGTGCGTGTATGACCTGTGTCATGTGACCCCTAAACCCCGCCCACTTGTCAGGTGACAACCTGATCAACAAACCCGATGAGCGTGGCTTCACCCCTCTCATCTGGGCCTCAGCCTTTGGAGAGATTGAGACAGTTCGCTTCCTGCTAGACTGGGTACGTCCATCCTGGGGACGCATGGACAGGCCGGGGTCTCAGCTTCTGAAGCTGCTGCCTTGGAGATGTGCCTTCCTACTTGGGGACCCTGGGGTTTCAGGGTCCCATTGCTATCCTTTCTGTCTCCCAGGGTGCTGACCCCCACATCCTGGCCAAGGAGCGGGAGAGCGCCCTGTCGCTTGCCAGTATGGGAGGTTACACGGACATTGTAAGGTTGCTGCTTGACCGTGACGTAGACATCAACATCTATGACTGGGTGAGACACTGCCAGGCGTATCTGTCAGAGCCTCCTGGCTTCCGGCGCGAACATGGATGGGGTCCCTGCAAGGTGCCAAGCCTGTCCCAGTTCTGGGAACACAAGACAACAGTCCTCACACCTGATGAGCGTTCCCAGTGCAGGGAAACAACAGAGAGAGATTAGTGCTACCATGGCCGGCTCACAGGCAGCCGAGGAAAGTCAGGGCGGGCTTCCTAGAAGAACAGGCATGTTAAGAGTCACAGAACAGACAGATAGCCCAAGTGGTGGGCAGGAAGTAGGTTGAGTTGGCAGCCAGAGGGCAGGGACAGGGCACTGAGATGTACCTTGGTTTTCACATGATCTTATCCCACAGAATGGGGGGACACCACTGCTCTACGCTGTGCGTGGGAACCATGTGAAGTGCGTGGAGGCCTTACTGGGTGAGTGGGAGCCCATGGGGCCCTGCAGGAATCACGGACTCCGAGTGTAGACCAGAAGTGGCAGGGAGGGTAGTGTGAGGGTGTTTGTGTCGGATCCTGTCGGCCGTGATGAGCCTCCTACCCTCCACGCCTCAGACACTCTAAACCCTGTTCTTTGGGTAGAGGGCACTGAGGTATGGCCACTGTCCTGTGTCGGTGGACAAAGGGCAGACCTGTAGTTCTACTGGGGGTGGGGAGGTAAGAGTCACTCCAGCCCTGCCACGGGCTCCTGACTCTGAGTGCCCTTTCCTCTTCACAGCCCGGGGTGCTGACCTTACCACCGAGGCCGACTCTGGCTACACCCCAATGGACCTCGCAGTGGCCCTGGGATACCGCAAAGGTGGGCTTGGGATACTATCGCGGGCTGAGGGGCTATGGATGTGGTGGCCACAGAGGGGCACACAGGGTGTTCCCCATGGGTGCCCAATCCTGGTAGTAAACATGGGACACTAGTGCATGACGAGAGTGGACGCTACCCTGGGGGAGACACAAACACTTAGAGACGTTGGGGGGGGACAGAGACACTGTGGGGGGAACACAGATACTCAGAGACACTCTGGGGGGGGTACAGACACTCAGAGACACTGGGGGGGACACAGACACTCAGAGACACTGGGGGGGGGACACAGACACTCAGAAACACTGGGGGTGGACACAGACACACGGAGACATACTGGGGGGGGACACAGACACTCAGAGACACTCTGGGGAGCTCACAGACACTCAGAGACACTCTGGGGGGGGACACAGACACACAAGAGACACTGGGGGGGACACAGACACTCAGACACACTCTGTGGGGAACAGAGACACTCTAGGGGGAACACAGACACTCAGAGACACTGGGGGGGGACACAGACACTCAGAGACACTGGGGGGGGACACAGACACTCAGAGACACTGGGGGGGGACACAGACACTCAGAGACACTGGGGGGGCACAGACACTCAGAGACACTGGGGGGGGACACAGACACTCGGAGACACTCTGGGGGGACACAGACACTCGGAGACATTCTGGGGGGGGCACAGACACTCAGACACTGGGGGGGCAGACACTCAGAGACACTCTGAGGGGGCACAGACACTCAGAGACACTGTGGGGGGGGGACACAGACACTCAGAGACACTCTGGGGGGGGACACAGACACTCAGAGACACTCTGGGGGGGACACAGACACTCAGAGACACTCTGGGGGGGGACACAGACACTCAGAGACACTCTGGGGGGGGACACAGACACTCAGAGACACTCTGGGGGGGACACAGACACTCAGAGACACTCTGGGGGGGACACAGACACTCAGAGACACTGGGGGGGGACACAGACACTGTGGGGGGGACAGACACTCAGAGACACTCTGGGGGGGACACAGACACTCAGAGACACTCTGGGGGAGACACAGACACTCAGAGACACTCTGGGGGGGCACAGACACTCAGAGACACTCTGGGGGGGGACACAGACACTCAGAGACACTCTGGGGGGGCACAGACACTCAGAGACACTGGGGGGGGACACAGACACTCGGAGACATTCTGGGGGGGGCACAGACACTCAGACACTGGGGGGACACAGACACTCAGAGACACTCTGAGGGGGCACAGACACTCAGAGACACTGTGGGGGGGGGCACAAACACTCAGTCACACTCGGGCGGGGGACACAGACACTGGGGGGGAACAGACACTCAGAGACACTCTGGGGGGGACACAGACACTCAGAGACACTCTGGGGGGGACACAGACACTCAGAGACACTCTGGGGGGGGACACAGACACTCAGAGACACTCTAGTGGGGGGGACACAGACACTCAGAGACACTCTGGGGGGGCACAGACACTCAGAGATGCAGACAGCCCCAGCCCGGGTCCCAGGGTGGGTGAAGGTCTTAGTCATCACCTCCACATCTCTCCTTGTGGTGGGGTGGGCATCCCAGACTTCTGTCTCTGTTGCTATAACAAAGGACCACAGTTAGGGTGATTTTATTTTTTAAAGTTTTATTTGGACTCGTGGTTCTGGAGGCAGGGAGAGCTACAATTCGGAGGGTGGGCGGGATGCAGGGAGTGGGGGTGGGGAAGACAGGCAAACCCTGCCTTAAGCAACCTATTCTCAAGAACAGCCCAGCCCGGCAGGAGCAGAGGAGCACTTAGCTGGACAGTCTCTCCTGCTTACATCTCAGGCCGAAGCATCTTCTTCAGTCCCCTCTCCCCGGCTCACACCTCCTCCTTCCTCCTCCCACAGTGCAACAGGTGATGGAGAACCACATCCTCAAACTGTTCCAGAGTACCCTGGGGCCTGTGGACCCCGAGTGAAGACGGCCTGCTGGGAACCCAGGCACTCAGGGACAACCCGGTCAGCCCACAACTGGCTTGAAAGGCAGCTCCTGGACCGTGGTGGGAAGGGCTCTCCGCGACGGCAACCAATAAACCTGTGCAGAACTTGAAAGGCTTCTGGGTGCCTCCCAGGGGGGCTGCCTGGAGGAAGTAACCGCGTATACTTCTCATCCTGTCTTCTCACCCAGCACCCGCAGGTGGTAGATGACTATACGGCCAAAAAAGTCGGTAGCATCCTCGAAAGTCAACTTCAGCCGGTCCACCTCCACGCTGGGGATGGAGAAGGTGTGACCTCTTGCAGTCAAGGAAATAGTGGCTTTATCTCTGATAATAGTGGCCTCACCTTCCCAGTCCAGAGACCACCCAACGGGCTAGTGACTGCAGGCTCCTGATGCCTCTCATACCCAGCAAGAAACCAACAGCACCTTCTTTTTCTTTCTTTTTTTTTTTTTTAAAATAGGGTCTTGCCGGGCAGTGGTGGCGCACACCTTTAATCCCAGCACTTGGGAGACAGAGGCAGGTGGATTTCTGAGTTCGAGGCCAGCCTGGTCTACAGAGTGAGTTCCAGGACAGCCAGGGCTACACAGAGAAACCCTGTCTCGAGAAAAAAAAAAAACAACAAACAAACAAAAAATATACAGGGTCTCAGGTAGCCCAGGCTTGCCTTAAACTGTGTAGTTGAGGATGACCTTGAACTCCTGATCTTCCCATTTCCACCTCCAGGGCACTAAAACCGAGCACTAGCTCCTACTCAAGTGTAGGAGGCCAAAGCTTTCATTCTTTTGAGGCAGGGTCTGGTCATGTGTCCAGGCTGGCCTGGCATTCTAGATCCTTCTACCCCAGCCTCCCCAGTGCCTGTACCCCCACACCCAAAGATCCAAAGCTTGTAGAAAACCAGGTCCCTCCCACCACAAGACAGGCAGGATATCTGAAGGGCATTGGTGTCCTCAGGGTAGAAATCTACAATCTTGCTGAGGGCCTCCCCGCCCCGTGAACCTGCAGTAGAGAAATGGGGAGCTAAGAATCCAGGGGACCCCGCTGACACCCCACCTCTCACAGTCTTCCAGTACCTTCCAGGCGGCTGTGGCGACTGGAGAAGCCACCCTGGAACTGCACCTGCAGCTGTGTGATCTGAACACACTGGGGAAACTCGAGTGACACCCACTGGGAGGGGCCCTAGAAGCAGATGGATAAACTGAGGCACTTGGTAACTACGAGGTTAGGGCCCTATGATGTTCTGTTCATCTCTCAAGTGTCACTGCCACGGACAGCACAGGAAGGGTATGAGCACATTGTGCTTCCCAGGTCTCCCCAAAGTCCTCAAGACACCCTGCAACCCTGCATCTGCTTCCCACTTGGAATGGAGGGGTGTAGAAGCACCTCACCTGATCAGAGTTCCAGCATGTCTCTTCATCCTGGTCAAAAAGGTGTTTCTTTCCAAACTGCCGGCTGTTGCGATTCAGCACAGAACTGACCCTGCAGGACAGGAGGAGCAGGGCTAGGGCCCTTGACACTACCGACTTTCACAGGTACATCCTTGCTGTGAGCCACCCCAAAGAACTCTGCCGCCAACAGCCAGGAACTGACCATCAGACCGCGCCCCCAGCCAGGGCTCCGCCCCGAGCCTGCTCCTGGCTCCTGATCCTGACCCCAGGCTAGCCGCCACCTCGGCCTCACCTCCACAGCTCAACTCCCAGTTCCTCCGCCCCCGCGCCCAGATCTACACTCCCTGAATCTCACCTGCTCACGGTCTCGGGACAAACCAAAGACTGGGTCATCTCGGTCGTACGCTGCCACGCGGAGCGCGAGTTCGAATTCCGGTGGTGTCACTCCCAACTTGACCCAGCGGACAGCCTCCTTACCCCTGGTCACCCCTATGTGACAAGGCGTGCTATCTGGGAACCGGAGGGAGACAAAAGCAGCTTCTTAAACCAGCCGAGCAACAGCGCCTCAGCAGATCTGCGAACCCGGAACCGCGTGCGGGCAGCGCACGCGCAGTGCAGCACAGACGCTGTCCGGTTCGCCGGGCCTGGGCGGAGTTTATGGCACCGCCCCTTCGCTTCTTAAAGGGCCCGCACTCTGCGGTTTCTGGTTCCGTTGTGCAGGAGGGAAAGTGTCTACTACACACCTCGCGGTTTCAAAATGTTCTCACGGCCTTCCTGTGATCGTGTCTGCCTGCAGAAGGCCTCGCTCGCCGTGGATGCAGCTTGGGAGCCCTCCTAAGAGGCCAGAATAGACATTGAAGAGGACGTGCTACCGGGAGCATCAGTCACCCCCAGCCCGTACATCCTGCACGGACACCAAATCCAGCTTCTGCAGGGTTTATGTTTCATGCTAACATGGACAGTTTGCCAGATCTGCCTAATACATTTTTTGAGACAGGGTCTCATGTAGATTTGGCTGCCTGGAACTTGTGCAGGTAATGGCCGCCTAGACTCCCAGAGGTCCTCCTGCCTCTGCCTCCTAGCCCTGGGATTAAAGGCATGCACCTTCACGCCCTGTATTGGGAGTAACATGTTTTTTTTAATTAAAAACACTTTTATTAATGTGTAATGAGTGTTTTTGCTTGAGTGTTTGTATACCATGCATGTCTGGTATTTGTCCATCCAGAAGAAAACTTGGGATCTCCTGTACCACTTCCAGTGAAACTGCTGGGAACTGACTGTAGGTCCTCTGCGAGAACAGGTCCTAATTCTTTTATTACTTTTATTTATATGTGGAAGTCAGATCATAACGCGTAGGAATTGGTTTTTCTCCTTTTACCGTGTGGGTCCGTCCTGGGATTGCATTTGAGGAGTCAGGGTCGGTTACTTCACCAACTGAGCCATCTCCTCAGCGAAGGAGATAGCAGGTTGCCCAGAAAATGCAAGGCACTGGGTCCCATCACCAGTGGTCGAATGAAGGATACATCAGTCTCTCAGCAAATGCTATCCTAGCACGGTATGGAAGGCGTGTTCAAAGAATGGTATGAGATGGATTTCATAGGATGAAGAGGAGTGTGTCCCGACGGGAGCATGCGAAACCAGACATAGATTTCCCAAACGTCCGGGTTCGGGGAGGAGCCCTGGGAACAAAGACCGAGGAAGCAGGGAATCTTTCTGAAGGAAGGGCTTTCTGGGAGGGAAAGAGCTGACAGCCAGGATTAGCAAAGTATAGAATCAGGTGACAGCCTACAGGTTTGAAGAAGGGCTAAGGAACCCCTTCCCACTGGTCTGCAGCAGCAGCGTTGGGGAGAGGGAGGACCTCCAGTCTGCTCTCTTAATGAAGACTCCCACAACAGAGCAGACTCTGGGTTGAATGGCCTCTGATCGTTCCTCTTTCTGTGAGGGCCAGAAGGGTTCCCTAGCATCCTGCCGGTGTCTCCCAAACCCACCCCAGGAAGCAGGACTGGCAGGGTAACTGGGTCACATCAGGAGGGCTGCCCTGCCAGCCCATGAATGCAAGGACTTCCTTGCCAGGCCTTCAGTTATGGGTCCAAGCCATCCCAGATTCAACTTAGCATGTGTCATTAAAAGTTTGGCTATGTTCTCAGACAGACCTTTAACCCCTGAGCTCAGCTTCCTGCCTGTGAAAAGCAGGCCCTTCGGGTTGACGCCCAGTAACAATGACACTTGAGACACTGGGGCTCACAGACAAGTCTGTCTCTAGGCACGAACTCATCATTACCCTGCCAATGGCACTCAGCACAAAAAAAGTGGCCGTGGTGCCTGAAGAGTCTGCTTAGACTCCCAGCCACCATCCTTCCTGTATTGCTTCTGGCCCTGGCATGAGGTGGCCTGGCCCCCCTGGGACGCCGCCAGCTCCCTACCCTCTTCCCGCCTCCTCACCCCACTGGCGCCTGAGCATGAAAGAACCTCCTGTTTCACCGGGGAATTAGTAGCTTCGAGTTCCCAGTGAGGCAGCCAACATGGTGCATTCATCCCCCTGAGTCAGGGAGCCTGAGAGCCGCCTCCTTCCCACCCCTCTCCAAGTCCTGAGGCAGGGAGGGTCCCATATAGAGGACTGTATCCCTCTATCCCATCCCCGGCCCTGTTCCTTGCACCCCTGACTGTTTGTCTTTCTCCAATTGGTTTTTTGTTTTGTTTTGTTTTGTTTTTGTTTTTTGTTTTTGGGGTTTTTTTTTTTGGTTCTTTGTTTTGGAGTTTTTTTGTTTTTGTTTTTTTGAAGACAATGTCTCTCTGTAGCCCTGACTATCCTAGAGATCACTATGGGCTGGTCTCAAACTCACAGAGATCCACCTGTGTCTGCCTTCCGAGTGTTGGGATTAAAGTCATATACCACTATGCCTGGCTTTTCTATTTATTTATGTATTTGTTGGGGTTTTCTGTAGCCTGGGACAGCCTCAAATTTACCATGCAGTCAAGAAAATAGTCTTAAAGTCTCAAACCTCGGATGCTGGAGAGACAGCTCAGCGGTTAAGAGCGCTGACTGCTCTTCTGAAGGTCCTGAGTTCAAATTCCAGCAACCACATGGTGGCTCACAACCATCTGTAATGGGATCCGATGACCTCTTCTGGAGTGTCTGAAGACAGCGACAGTGTACTTACACATAATAAATAAATAAATCTTTAAAAGAAAAATAAACCAAAACTTTCAATCCTCCTCAGGTGGTTGGTGGCATTGTATATGACTATCCATGAATAACCTTGACTATATTCCTGTACAGGGACACTGTCCCTGGGACCTGGCTGTCCAGGAGTTTCTAGCCACCCATGTGACCCCCCAGTCACACAGCTCTCCCTCACCTCATCTCCTGATGGTAACCTCAGGGTGCCAGTGACAGAGAGGGACTTCCAGGCTGGAGGTGGGGACCTTCTAGATCCCAGAGTGGGCCTATAAATAGCTCTTTGAGCCTTGCAGATTCCCAGGCAAGGTCCCCTCACCCCAGGCACAGCACCAGCAGATCTGGGCCCTGGGCCAGTCCCCCTTTTTAGTCTTGGCACCAGCCCAGGTTTGGGGTTGGTGAGGAGCCCAGGGTCAGCTTGGCTGTGGCACCACAGAGCAGGCCTGTGAAACTTCAAGCAGGGCATCCCATCTCCCTGAGACTCAATTTCCCCAGCAAACTCCAAAAAGAACAAAAACAAGATGGTAACCGGCTGGGTGTGGTGAAGTATGCCTCACCCTCAGGAGGGTTAGACAGGAGAATCACAAAATCAAGCTCATTCTCAGCTACTTAAGAAGCTGTGGGCTAGCCTGGGCTGATACTTGGCCTCAAAAAATACAAAAACAGTAAACACACACACACACACACACACACACACACACGTGTGCACGCGCACACACTCGTTGGCTTAAATTTTTTTAAAGTTACTTTTAATCAAGGTTCTTAAATGCTTTAACCTCCCTTCTAGCCCACCACTCACCAGAGGTTAAAGAAAGGTTATTAGGATACAGGGGAAGTAGACCTGTTTAGAAACTGTTCTTTGAAGCAAATCCCATCTGCTTGTCAGGATATATACTAGCAGTCTAGTTCAGTAGAGTCGGGATAGCAAACATGAATCCGTAGAGGTGGCACGGCCTAGCAGAGACGACTAGGCTTCAGCCAAGTTGGCATAAGTCTGCAGGAGATACCAGGACCAGCAGGGACTTGAGAGGGTCTCTGCCGTGCCTTTCTCAACAAAGTGAAGATCAACGAAGATGAAGACGAGAGACCAATGAAGCGCTACAAGGCCAGCTCTGCAAGCCCCCTTTATACTCCTTCCACACATCGTGTGCCCTCCCACAGCTCTTGCCTCACCGCGTGAGTCTGTCTCAGCAAAACTCCACGGGAGTCTGTATCAGCCGATGTCACTCTGCCAATCAGCCCGTGTCCTCGGAAGCCGCAAGCCACCAGAACACCACCAGAAGTTTTTTTGGTGCATTTCTTTCTGTGAAGTCAGGACACGTGATGACCATGAAGGAATGGCAAGGCGTACCGGACCATCCAGCATCATCTGCGTCTGTCGTGTCCTTCTTGACATCATGTGTCTTTTTACGTGCTGGCTTTAGCAGAACATCGTCTCACCTGTGTCTGCTTCAGGAAAACATGTCTGCCCCAGCAAAACACCAACCAACACAACTGACTTTCCAAAGAATCCATAAGTTCCCACATCACACATACTTCTTGTTTTATTCTTTTAGCAATCCATACAGACCATTCATACTCTCTGGTATGGATAAACTGAGGCACAGGAGGATGAGACAGCTGGCCTGCATCTTTAGTATCTGTTTTTATTTATGAGTCAGGGTTTCCCTATGTCCTGGAACTCACTCCGTAGACCAGACTGTCCTCCAACTCAGAGATCCGTCTGCCTCTGACTCCCAAGTACTGGGACTAAAGCCATATACCACCATGCCTGTCCAGTTCATCTTTTTTTTTTTAAAATTTGTTTTTAAATGTATTTATTTTGTTTCATGTGTGAAACTGTTTTACCTGCATGCATGTATATGCAACATGTGTGTGCCTGGAGCCCTTGGAGACCAGAGGAAGGCATTGAGTCCCACGGAACTGGAAACAAGCTTAGATCTTCTGCAAGGGAAGCTGGAGCTCCTAATCACGGAGCCACCTCTCCAGCCTAGGAAGGCAGATCTTATACTTTATTCTATCTAGTACTGAGGATAGAACCTAGGCCCTTCCCAGATCAAGCAGGCGTTCTGGCCCTGAGCCACACCCCTGCTCCTCTCCGGGATTCAAGGCAGTTCTATTACTGATCTAAGCTCCCAACCTTTTCCCTTTGTCTCCATTTTTTTTATTTTCAAGTCAGGGTTTCCCTGTGTAGCCCCAGATATCCCAGAACTTGATTTGTAGACCAGGTTAACCTCACACTCAGAGACTCTCTGCTTTTTCAAAGTGCTGGGACTAAAGGCTTGATGCCTACTGATTGTTTCCTTCTTCCCGCTATGTGTTTGGACCTTATCTGAATCCAGCCTGAAAATCACTGTGAAGCCCAGGCTGTCCTAAAATTATGACAGTTCTCCTCCGCCAGCCTCTTAAACACTAGGGTAGGGTGATAGTTGTAGGGTGATAGTTGTGAGCTGTCATGCCCACCCTTGTATGGTGATAACATTCAAAAGATATGTAATTTGTTCTACTGGGGGCGGGCAGCACATTGAGGGGGGAACGAGGAGAGAAGGGCTTATCTCGATTTGATTGTCAACTTGACAGGCTCTAGACTCGCCAAGAAAATGTTTCCCTAAGAAAACAAACATTTGGACATATGGGAATATCTAGATTAGTTAATTAAGCGGGAAGACCCACTCTGAATGTGGGCTACACCATCCATGGGCTCAGAACCCCCTCAGATTGCTGAGCCCAGTGCTCATCTGCCTTCCGCATTGCAGATGCCCTGCGTGCCTGTGTGTGCTTCCCGCCGTGACGGACTGTATCCTAGAACTTGTGAGCCACAGTAAACCCTTCTCCACGTGGGCTTTGTCAGGCTTTGTCAGCTACCAGAGAAGTAGTGAGTGCCTCGTGGGATGTGCACAGCATGTACAGCATGGGTGTGTACAGAGTGGTGGTGCATACTGTGGGAGTGTGCAGTGGGTACTACTGGGCTTGGCAACTTTTATTCAGTCCTGATTCTGAGCCCATGGACTCAGTGCATGCAAGTGCTTCACCCCAGGGCCATGTTTGTTGATAGGCAATATTGTTGTCTATTGGAGGGGGTGTACCCATGCCACAGTGTGAATGTGGAGGTCAGAAGACAACCTGCAGGAATCGGCTCTCTCCTTCCACCATTAGGGTCCCAATTCAACTCAGGCTCAATGCCTTTACCTCCCAGAGCGTGACCGCTGTGTTTTATTATTTCATTTTATTATTTTAAAAGAGCTTTAGTGGGGGGGCAGTGGTGGCACACGCTTTTAATCCCAGCACTTGGGAGGCAGAGGCAGAGGCAGGTGGATTTCTGAGTTCAAGGCCAGCCTAGTCTACAGAGAGAGTTCCAGGACAACCAGGGCTGCTACACAGAGAAAACCCTGTCTCGAAAAACAAAACAAACAAACAAACAAAAAAGATAGAAAGAAAGAACTGTGTGTGTGTGTGTGTGAGAGAGAGAGAGAGAGAGAGAGAGAGAGAGAGTTAGATTTGCTCTATACCTAATCCTGTCTCAAGAGCAAACCAAACCAAGGCTAAAGGGCTTGTGGGTAGCGTGCTGGCCTAGCATGCTTAAAGTCCCAGGTTCCATCACAGCACCACACATAACAGGCATGGCAATGTATGCAACTGCAATCCCAGCGTTTGGGAGAGAAGAGCTCGAAGATCAGGAGTTCAAAGTCATCCTTGGATACATAGGGAATTAGAGGCCGGCCAGGGCTACATAATAAGTTCCAGACCAGGTTGGGATTTATGAGACCCTCCTCCCTCCTCCTTCTTTTCCTCCCCCCTCCCCCTCCTCCTCCTCCTCCTCCTTCTCCTCTTTTTTCTTTTTTTCTTTTGGTTTTTGAGAGTTTCTCTGTGTAGCCCTGGCTGTCCTGAATGGAACTGACTCTGTAGATCAGGCTGGCCTTGAACTCAGAAATCCACCTGCCTCTGCCTCCCAAGTGCTGGGATTAAAGGTGTGCACCACCACTGCCCGGGCCGCTTCCTCCTCTTTTCCCTGTTTTGTTTTTTAAAGGAGGAAGCCAGTGCTGAGACCCAGCTAGACAGGTTAGAGCACTCGCTGCTCTTGTGGAGGACTCAAGTTCGAATCCCAGCACCCTTGTACAGCTGCTCAAAACTGCCTGTTACCTCAGTACCCCTGTTACTTCAGGGGGTCTGACTCCTTCTGATCCATGGGCCTTCACGTGCAAGGACGCACAATCCTACACCTAAAGAGAAGCAACTCCTGTGAACAACCACAAAATCAATAAAACAGTAACAAGTCTGGGCGTGGTGGAACACATCAGAAGCAGAGACGGGACCATGATCTGAAACTGAAATCCAGCCTGGGCCTCAGCATCATAGCCAGTCCACACTGGCCAGGCTTATATATTGAGCCCTTGTCTCAGAGTAAGCAAACAACAAAACCCAGCAGTCAGTAGGTTAGTGGGTCGTGCAGCGAGGTGGGCTCAAGGATGGTTCTATCGCCGTCTCTTCTCCTTCTAATTCATCTTCACTCCTTGAGAGGAAGCCTCTTCCCACAGCAGTCCCTCACAGCCCGGCTTTGTTTCCTGTCTTTGTGGGTTGGGCAGTTATGGACATTTTCTGTCTTGGGACCCTATATGATACCTGACAACTCAACATCACGGTTTCCAGGTTTATCTCGGTTTTGTTGTATACAGGATTTTTCGTGGCTACATAATATTTTACCACAGAGCTCTAGATTTGTTCTGTTTCCTTTGGAGAGACGGTTTATAGTCCAGACTGAACTTGAATTCCCGATCCCCCTGCCTCAGCCTACAGCATGCCGATTCTACCCGCAGGTGCCATCTTGTCAGGATAAGATCTGAAGCTTGTGGGGAAGAGCACATATTCTCTCCTGTCCATGTGGCGGTGGAGGTCAGAGGTCAACATGGAGTGTTTCTCTCCAACCGGTTTGTTTATCCATCCATTTGTTTTTGAGACATGTTCATCATCTTGGCTAACTGACCAGCAAGACACAGGGCTCTGGGCCTCTGGGCCAGGCAGTGGTGGCACACACCTTTAATCCCAGTACTCAGTACTGGGTACGTTTAATCCCAGCGGCAGAAGCGGAGGATTTCCGAGTAGTTCTGGGCCAGCCTGGTCTACAAAGCAAATCCTAACACAGCCAGGAGGCACGGAGAAACCCTGTCTCAAAAACAAAACAAACAAACAACAATGACACAGGCGCCCCAGCCCAGAGAGGTGTGCAGGGGTGGCTGCTGTGTCACATATGTGTCAGTAGGTGGCAGAGAAGAGTGTTCTGGTCTGACTCTGAATATCCGAATGATTAGTAGGCCAGCAGTCCCTGAATAAAGCAAGCCTGAGATGACCACAAGCCCAGCACCGTGCAGACCTCGAGGGGCAGATCAATCCCAAGATGACCGCTGACCTGCAGCATAATGCAGAAGTCGGGCATAGAGCTCCTGAGACCCAAGACACTCGGAGACCCTGGGCACCCCTCAGACCAGTAAGTAAGTGGTGGAGAAACAGAAGAGAAGCAGAAGGATGTGGGCACAGTGACGAGAGGCAGAACTGAAGACACAAAGGTAGTGAGGAAAAGGCTGACGTGAGCAGTCAGTGATGCCACCTGGGACCATGGTGAGGTCCTGGCCTGTGCTGCCACCGGGGGCCATGTCTGGGTTTGTGGCCCTGCAACGGCAGGGGTCTGTTACTACCAAAGTCGAAACAGATGTCCCTGGCCTGGACTGCTGCCCCGGACATGCTAATGTCTGAAGGATGTGCAGAACTGGCCCCACCCCTCACCTGGCCATCGTGGGAGAGCTGGCTTGGTTGGGGAGCGGAGCACCCCTGAGGGTGTAAGAGTTGGAGAGCTGATGGGTTGACCAGTTCAGACACCTCTCAGGTCCAGATCCAGGCTTTGAATGGGCCCACACCAGCATCTACCCCATTGACAACTTACAGGACTCCGTGTCACAGGGCGACAACAGGCTCTCTGAGAGGAGTCCTGGCAAGCATCCAGCATTAACAGAGTAAGAAGCCAGAGGCTTCAGACCAGACCAACAAGCCACTGCAGTGAACATTTGCAAGCAAAGAAGTGTGGACAAAGGGTATGCTATGGGACACACTGTGGCACACTACAGCTTGCATGAGGAGATTTTTTTTCTCTGTTAGGGGAGGTTGCCAGGGTGGAGGGCAGGTACAGAAAGAGAGGGGGATGGGTGAGATTGGGGTGCATGATATGAAATTCACAAAGAACCAATAAAAAGGGTTTTTTTGTTTTGATTTTTTGTTTTTGTTTTTGTTTTAAAGACCGGGTTGGAGAGAAGGCTCAGCAGTTAAGAGCACTGACTGCTCTTCCAGAGGTCCTGAATTCAAATCCCAGCAACCACATGGTGTCTCACAACCATCCGTAACGAGACCTGACACCCTCTTCTAGAGTGTCTGAAGACAGCTACAGTGTACTCACATATAATAATAAATCTTAAAAAAAAAAAGACACAGGGCTTCCTTCACCTGTCTCTGTCCCCACTGAAGTTGTAGGAATGTCACTGTACACTAATCTATGTGGGTGTTTGCAGGCTCAGGTCCTCATGCTTGTGAGATAAGCACTTTATCCACTGAGCTATCTCTTGAGGTCCCCTCCCCTCAGGACTGTTTTTGAGGCTAGGATCTCATGTAGCCCAGGCTGGTTTCCAATTTGGTACGTAGCTGGGGATGAACCTTAAACTCCTGGTCCTCTGCCTCCCCCTCCCATGTGCTGGGATTGTAGTTATGCACTTCCATACTATGCCTGGTTTACGAGGTGCTGGAGGTCAAACCCGAGCTTTCCGGCATGCTAAGTGAGCACCCACCCTACCAACTGAGCCACATCTCCAGCCCCTAAAATCTTGGCTTTTAAAGAACAGAAGTCAAGATGGTACATATACTCCTGCCCAAAATAGGAGCATTGTAAACACGTGACCCTGGTGTGCACCATTAAACAATGATGGGAAAAGGTGAATAAGTGAATGAATGAATGAATGATATGAATGATATGAACAGGGCTGAGCTGCTGGAGCAGTTCTGAAGTTAACACATCCAGGTTGGGTCCCTGATGACTTAACATTTTCTATCACATTTATTTATTTGGTGTGGGGTTGTGGAGGTCAGAGAACAAGTTGCAGGAGTCACGTCTCTCCTTCCGCCCTGTAGGTCACAGGGATTGAACTCCGGTCCTGGAGCTTGGCAGCAAACACATTTACTGCTGTGCAAAGACTATTACTGTTATCTCAAGGGCTCCCTGGTGACCCTTGGCAGCTGTGTGGCCCAGTGGCTTCTCCAAGTCCATTTCTGTTCTAGGAATGGTTAACTGTCTTTAGAACCTTGGAGAGTCGGGTTTGAATTCCCACTCTGCCCTTTCCTTCTGGTTGACCTTGGCAAGCACTCTTACATCCATGAGGCTCAGTTTCCCCACCTGTAAATTGGAGCAGGCGGCCTCATGAGGCATCCTGGGGCCATTTAATTGGTTTCCTAAGAGCGCCAAGAGAATGGGGGCGGAGTCAGGTGTAGCCAGCCCCGGGTCCGTGTCCGACGGACGTGGAAGGAATCTCAGGCAAGGCAGCCTCCCTCCCAAAGCAGCTGGAGGCCAGGGGCTGCGCATGCGCAGAGCATCCCTGTGGTCCTTTATAAGTGAGGAGGCTGCGCCTGGCTTGCTGAGCGCCTGGGCTCTGGGGCTGAAGAGACACTGGGAGCCGGGCGTCGCGTCCTTTGTGCCCGGAACCGTGGAGATGTGTCCGCGCTAAGGAGCCAGGTGTGGGGGGCCGGAAGAGAGAGGGGCAACAGGAAATTGGACTTGGGGAGGTCTGACCAAAATGAAGGGGAAGCCCCCTCCTCGATGGGGGTGGGTAGGGAACGATGGGGGAGGGGAACCAAGTTTGGGGGGCCCGAGCGCATGAGGGGCGGCCTTAGGGGTGTTGGGAATGGAAGGGAGTCTTGAATGAAAAGACATCCCCATCCCTGGTAGGGAGGATCCCTGTCTGCATATAGTTCTCTGGATCAAGCGGGAGGCGCTGGGAGCTAGGGCTAGGGGAGGGGCCCCCCCGAGTTTGGAGAAAAGACAAGGGCATCCTGCTCATGACCCGGGGAATCTTGAGACTGGGCACCCCAGTATTTTAGCTGAAACACGCCGGGAACTTGGAATGGGAACCTCCAATTTACACATGAATGGAAGACTGGTGGGAAGAAGGTCCCCTAATTTAAGAGTGTGTGTAGCTTAGTCTCCTCGTCCCCGGGAAGGGAAGCCAGACAGGTCTCTGTCCTTTTACTGCATCCTGGGCTAAGAAGGAGGCTCACTCACCCATCTTAAGGGGTGATCTGTTTTTCTAACAGAGAAGGAGTTGAGGTGCAGTTCCTTTTACCAGTAAGCATGTTTGCTGTCCTGGCTAATGCTGGGTGTGGGTTCTGTTGTGCCCCAAGATGGATGTCCAGGACCTGGATGGATCATGTGGGGGGACAGGACCCCCCAGATGCCGCCCATCTCCACATCATCTCAGCCCTCCACCCGTGTGCTTCACCCCCAGTCCGCCTGTATGGTGCATTTTAAAAACTCTCTTTGGGTGACCAGGTGGTAGAAGGGAGGGGACCTGGCGCTTGGGTATAGGAGTGACCCCCATGCATACACCACAGTGTGGCTTTGTTCATTCTAAGTGTGTTTGGGATGAAGGCAGGCTGGGGCAGTCCAGGATGGGTGATGGCCCAATCCAGACATGAGGAGACCAGTTAAGAAGGTATGAATTCATACATTGTGCCATTCCAGACTCTGGCAGTCTCCGTGGCCCCTAGACATCCCTAAAGGGAGAAAGGGAAGGTTTTCACCCCAGGAATCGGGGGTCTTTGTGTGTCAACGAGCCACAAGGAGAGGCATGTCTGGGGTCTCCTGTGACTGATATAACTGCTGACAGTGTCTTTTGTTACAAAACTATGCTGGGGCCACATTACCAGTGGCCCTGTACCTGTCACCGAGGCCACATGCATCCATACCGCCCATCCTAGGGCTGGAGTGGCGGCCGGCGGGAGGAGCCAGTCCTGGCGGATGGTCGTTAGGGGCTTCAGCAGAGGGCTCCAGACTGTGGGCGTCTTTGTGTGGAGGTCGCACAGTCTACCCCGTCAACACAGGCATGGCTCCCTTTGTTAATGTCCCTGGTCCCTGGAAGTCTCTCTCTCTCTCTCTCTCTCTGTGTGTGTGTGTGTGTGTGTGTGTGTGTGTGTGTGTCTCGTGAAGAGGGAAAGGGAACTCAGAGCACCGGAGCAGCAAGGCTGGGGCGGAGATACTCACCTTGGCTCCCTTTCTTCTCCAGTGTTCTGCGCTCATGCCTGTGCACACAAATCCAGTGTGAGTCTCGGGCCAGGAGCCCTTAGTGTGTGCAAGTGCGTGTACATGAATGTGTGTGCCTTTTCCCCTCAGGACCAGAAATCCATTTGGAGCCGTTGTGCCCACATCACAGGGTGCAGACATAGACCTGCCCTCGCCCAGACACAGTACCACAGATGCACGCCGTCACACATCCAGATGACCAGTGCCCAACTTCGACTCGGTGGAGAGACAAGAGACAGGGTGGGGGTGGGAATGGAGCAGGGGTACAAACACACTGGAGCTCGTGAATGTGCCTCCCCTCTCCGCAGCAGGCCCCTGCTTGCATATGCATGAGCTAATGCATCATTCATGAGGGGGTGGGTCCAAACCTCAGCCTAAAAGCTGCCACTAGCCTCTGGTGGCCCAGGGGAGGAAGTATTTTAAGAGAAGGGTGTGGGGGTGTGAAGATGTGAGGGGAAGAGAGAGAGGGGGTGTTTCGGGAGGGAGGAGCACGAAACTGACAGTCTGTCACTGTGTCGGGCTACCTTTGGGTATTTTTAGGGTGTTCCCAAGGCTTTTGTGTACAAAGAACTGTTTTTAAAGGTGATATATCACAAGTCTTAGCTCATTCCGTTCTGATGACTTCAGAGGGTTTGTGCTAAATGAGGCTCATTTTACAGGTGGGGAAACTAAGGCATGGGGCAGCAAGGCCACTGGGGCAGAGTTGCATGGTGGGTAAATAGAGTGTGACATGGATCCCTTTTTTTTCCTTTTGGGGGGAGGTGTTTTTGAGACAGCATTTCTCTGTGTAGCTCTGGCTGTCCTATAGAAATTCTGTAAAACAGATGGTCTCCAACTTAGAGGTCCACCTGTCTCTGCTTCCCCGGTGCTGGGATTAAAGGGGTACACCATCACACCAGCTGGATTTTTCCTGTTTTTTTTTCTATTTTCTTTCCTTTTTTCTTTCTCTCTTTCTTTTTTCTTTTCTTTCTTTTTTTTTTTTTTTTGAGGCTAGGTCTCATGTAATACAGGCTGACTTCAAAGTTAAAATGAAGTTCAGGGTAGCCTCAAACTCTTGATCCTCCTACCTACACCTCCCAAGTGCTAAGATAATATGACATACTTTGACCACCACATCCAGCTGAACTCATTTATGTGGAGAGGGGTGGAGAGAAAGAAAGAATGAGAGAACACATTTTCTGACTTTTATCCCTCCTAAGATAGGGTGATCATAGGCACTAGGGTACCCCACACTGGCTTAGAGTTCCCAAATGAAGAAATGGGGACCTCCTGGATTAGCGTTAGAGTCTGTGGCATCTACAAATTGGTAGCCTGTGCTCTGCTCTGCAACCCCAAGCAAAAAGCGAACCCTCTCTGGGTACAGAGGCAGATTGTGCTCAGAGCTCAGGCATTACGCCTCAGAGTTCAGCACCAAGGACAGGTCCTCAACCGGGGTGCTCTTTAGCGTTTGTAGAAACGGGGAGGGCTGAAGGGAGCTGAGCTCTTCAAGGCCTCTAGAGACTCCACCCACTTCAAGGCTCTACTTTGATTGGCTAAAGGGCAGGTTTCCAGGTGGCCCTCAGACTGTCTCTCTCTCTCTCTCTCTCTCTCTCTCTCTCTCTCTCTCTCTCTCTCTCTCTCTCTCTCCTGACCCCTTTGAGCCCCTGTAAGAGGCCTGAGTTGAGAGAGGGGCAAGGTTTTGTTGAAGATTCCTTGGGATAAATGAATTTCAGGCACCCGAGGTAGACCTTGCTTATAGTAAGTGCTCAATAACTGCCTACTGTATACCAAGTGGGGCATGGCCCCTATGGAGGGAATAGCCCCCAGGGCAGAGGGGGCCCACATCATCCGGGCCCTATGCCATTAGCTGGGAGGACTGAGCTTGGGGGGGGCCTGGAGACCCCCAAAAGGATGAGAACCCACTGCTTCCCAATCTGATGGCAGAAGCCGACTTGCAAAACAGGACTTCAGACTTGACAGTGCAAAGTTTAATGACAATATTAGCCACAGCTAAAATGTTCTCCTTCAAGCCAAGTTGTTCAAAGCATTGTGTGTTAAGTTGACTCATCCATCCCTTCCAGTCAGCTGTTGTCCTTATCTGACCCATAAGGAAAGAGCGGCAGAGAGAAGCTAAGCTACTTGCCTAAAGTCACACAGCAAGGCAGAGGCAGAGGCAGAGCAGAGGACCTGCTGTGCTCATCAGGTTGGGCTGAAGCTGCCTCCACCCCTCCAGGGCTGAGATGTGGGACCATAAGAGTGAGTCACCAAGTCCAGTACGGGAGGCTATGCAGGACTACAGTCTGGGCCTCACAGATGCTCAGCCTGGGGTCTGAGGCTAGACCTGGGGGCCTCACAGGAGTATGACAAGGGCTGGGGCCAGAACCCAGGGCCCCCTTTGAGCTCGGCGGGTGTGCCATGATTGTGAAGTGAGAAGCTCTGGGCACAAGTCCTGCTTGGCCCCTGTTTTCCTTACTCTGTGGCCTTCAGTGACACGCTGACCTTCATGAGTTCTGGCTCTTATTCTTCCTGGGGCTGTCTGGTTCCTCTGTCTTCGGGGGGCTGTGACTCACCTTCCTCTCCTTTGCTCCTAGCTCCGGTATGGGGACCGAATCGGTCTGGGCCTCAGGCCTCCTGGTGCTGTGGTTGCTGCTCCTAGCGGCTGGGGATGAGGGTGAGTGGGGTTTACAGGGAGCGGGGAGTCTTTTCAGTCTCCTGTCACAGCCATGGGTCAGCGGGACGGGACGAGGCTTTTCATCCTAGAACCTTTCCCTGCTGTTCCTTAGCTGGGTCTACAGTATAAAACAAGAATAGCTGAAGCCAGTCTTTGAACAGTCGAAAGAGAACAAGATACCTGAAGGGGTTATTTTTAGTTATAACCAGCAGAGGCTGGAGGTTCCCGCCTCTCACTGCCTTCTGCTGAACTGATCTGAAAAAGAAAGGTGGGTGACAGAGACTAACACAGGGAGGGGGGTTGATTGTCTGCCATGGGTGGGACTAGGGAAAGAAGATCTTTGCGCCTCTCCCGGAGTCTCCCCAATGATGGCAAGCGGTCAGACTTTATGAATCCCTTACTGAATTTCTCTGTGGCTGTAGGCAAGAATATTTGTTTCTCTGATCTTCAATTTCCCCAGTGTCCTAAAAGAAAACAAGACATTTCCACTGCACATGATTATGGAAGTTCAGGGACTTGATTGCCATCACAGGACATAGTGGTGAATGCCTGTAATCCCAGCACTTGGGCAGTAGACCAGGAGCATTATAAGTGCAAGGTCATCCTTGGCTATAAAGTTTGAGGTCGACCTGTGCTGCACAAGACCCTGTCTGAAAACAGAAGGGGAAAAAAAAAACCTCACAAATTCTGCTTCTGGTGCCTGCAAATACCCCACCATCACAGCTTCCAGTGTGTGCCTCTTGGCTTAACTTTTGAGGATCAGAGAAGGAAAGTGAGTTGCCCAGGGCCACACAGCAAGTCAGTGATGACTTCATAGTCTACTCATATAAGAAGCCTGGAATTCACTACCGTGTGAGGCAGAACCATGAATGGTCCCAGGAGTCCCTTTTGCACAGTGACATCGTGTGGGCAGTCTGGCCTCGATGGCCTTGAGCCCTCTGTAAAGAAGTGTCTATGAAGCTAAGTGTGGTGGCGCGCACTTTGAATCCCAGCACTGGGGAGGCAGAGGCAGAGGCAGGAGGATCTCTGTGAGTCAGAGGCCAGCCTGGTCTATATATGAGTTTCATTGTATGAGTTCCAGGACAGCCAGGACTACATAGTAAGACACTGTCTCCAAAAGGCAAACAAAGTATTAGGGAAAGAAAAGAAAAAAGAAAAAAACAACATTAAAACAAGAAATGTGTCATTAGGCTGGCCCCTGCCTCTGACTCAGGTCCTCTCTCTCCAGACACACAGGACACCACCGCCACGGAAAAGGGGCTCCACATGCTGAAGTCGGGGTTCGGACCGGTCCGTGCTGCCCTGGCTGAGCTAGTGGCCCTGCCCTGCTTTTTCACCTTGCAACCACGGCTAAGCGCCCTGCGAGACGTTCCTCGGATCAAGTGGACCAAGGTTCAGACTGCATCGGGCCAGCGGCAGGATTTGCCAATCTTGGTGGCCAAGGACAACGTGGTGCGCGTGGCCAAGGGCTGGCAGGGACGGGTGTCCTTGCCCGCTTACCCCCGGCACAGAGTCAATGCTACCCTTCTGCTGGGGCCACTGCGAGCCAGTGACTCTGGGCTGTATCGCTGCCAAGTGGTGAGGGGTATCGAGGATGAGCAGGACCTGGTCACCCTGGAAGTGACAGGTGAGTTGAGGACAGGTAATGGGCTGGTCAGATATGAAGGGGGAGGGACCTAGAATGAAGTGGAAGGGTTGAGGCTGAGAAGAGGGGCCTGAGAATCGGGAAATTCTGAGAGGGAGGGAGGGAGGGAGGGAGGGAGAGAGAGAGAGAGAGAGAGAGAGAGAGAGAGAGAGAGAGAGAGAGAGGATCTGAGGATGGAGAGGAAGGTGCCTAGGACAGGAGAGGAACCAAGGATGAAGGGGGAGAGACAGAGGATGGATGGGAGGGGCAAGTGTGGAGGAATCAGAGAAATAGCGGAAGAGTCAAGGGTAGAAGGGGAGGGGCTAAGAAAAGGGGTGGAGCTAAGGTGGTTGGGGACGGAGTTGGACTGGGAAAGGAGGGACCAAGATGGAAGGGGAGGGGCTAAACCAGGACAGGATGGAGTACGTCTGAGGCTATTGGCGTTCACTCTAGAAGTCGCTGTGTGTAGGGCTCCTCTCAGGTTTTCCGATGCTCTGGATCTAGGCTCCGCCCCTTCTTAGGCTTCTTTTTAGCCGAGAGGTGCCAGCCCTGCTGCAGCGCCTTCGTCTCAGCTGGATGTAACCCCTTTTAAGACCCTTTACGCCAGGCAGTGGTGGCGCACGCCTTTAATTCCGGCACTTGGGAGGCAAAGGCAGGCGGATTTCTGAGTTCGAGGCCAGCCTGGTCTACAGAGTGAGTTCCAGGACTGCCAGGGCTATACAGAGAAAACCTGTCTCGAAAAACCAGAAAAAAAAAAAGACAAGACGCTTTACACTCACTTAATTTACTTAAGCCAAAATTATTAGCTTTCCAGCAAAATACGAATATGTCCATATAGTGGTGCACCCACCCTCTACGTTCTAGAGTCTGAGGCCAGCCTGGAATATGAGACCCCGTCTTAAAACACAGTGATGCCAGCCCACTACGGGTTTGGTGATTAAAAGTGCTTACTGCTCCTCTAGACATGAGTTTGGGTCCCAGAACACGTCAGGTGGTTCCAGGGACTCTGCCCTCGTCACGCATCACCCACATATATGCTCACTCACAAACACATATACACAGAGACACATACACAGGCACATATACACTTGCACACACATGCATAGCACACAAGTGCAAAAGATGGAAAATGCAGTGAATTGGGGCAGGAGAGAGATGGCTCAGAGGTTAAAAGCACTTGCTGCTCTTCAGAGGGCTTGAGTTAAGTCCCCACATAGCAGCTCACACCCACATAATTCCATTGTAGAGGGCCCAGAACCTTCCTCTGGCCTCTTTGTGCACTAGACACCAGCATACACTCAGACACTCATATATATGTGTGTGTGTGTGTGTGTGTGTGAGCATATATATACATATATATGTATGTATATGTATATATAATAAAGAAAGTAATTAGCCAGGTAGTAATGGCGTACAACTTTAATCCCAGCACTTGGGAGGCAGAGGCAGAAGGATCTCTGTCAGTTCAAGGTCAGCCTGCTCTACAGAGAGTTCCATGATAGCCAGGAGTAAACAGAGAAATGCTGTCAAGAAATCAGGGACGGGGGGTGGGGGGCTGGGGAGATGGCTTATTGGTTAAGAGCACCAATTGCTCTTCTGAAGGTCCTGAGTTCAAATCCCAGCAACCACATGGTGGCTCACAACCATCCGTAAAGAGATCTGACACCCTCTTCTGGTGTCTGAAGACAGCTACAGTGTACTTACATATAATAATAAATAAATCTTAGAAAAAGAAAAGGAAAGAAAGGAAACCAGGTGCAGGATGGAGGGGGGCGGGGCCAACAAATGTTTTAAGAGCACTAATCTCTTTAAAAGGCTAAAGTGAGCCTATTTTTTTTTTTTTTTTAGTTTTTCAAGACAGGGTTTCTCTGTGTAGCCCCAGCTGTCCTGGAACTCACTCTGTAGACCAGGCTGGCCTGGAACTCAGAAATCCACCTGCCTCTGCCTCCCAAGTGCTGGGCTTAAAGGCGTGTGCCACCACTGCCCGGCTGAGCCTGTCTTTAAAATGTCAGTTAGCACATAACTTCAGGAGACACCGTGGGTAAGAGTGTGTCTACCCAGATTTTCTGCTAAATTCCACTGTAGTTTCTGTTTTCCCAACAGAAAAGAACAAGCTGGGTGGGCAGGGGTTGTGGGTGGTGAACTCAGGAAGCAGCAGCCGATGGAGCTATGTGAGTCTAGGCTAGCCTGGGCTACACAGAGAATGCCTGTCTGGAAAAACCGACTAACCAACCAAACAAAACCAGAAATAAGGGCTGAGAAGGCAGAAGGAAGGAGTTCAAAGTCATTCTTCACTACATAGGCACACACATGCACAGCACACAGGTACACAAAATTTTGCAGTAAGTCAGGGCTGGAGAAAGTTAGAGTTGGAGGCCAACCTAGGCTACATTTTTTTTCTTTCTTTCTGTGTGTGTGCGTGTGTGTGTGCGTGCGTGTGTGTGTGTGTTTCATTGTTGTTTTTGTTTTTTGTTTTTCGAGACAGGGTTTCTCTGTGTAGCCCTGGCTGTCCTGGAACTCACTTTGTAGACCAGGCTGGCCTCGAACTCAGAAATCCTCCTGCCTCTGCCTCCCAAGTGCTTGGATTAAAGGCGTGCGCCACCACCGCCCGGCCCTCATTGTTGTTTTTGTTTTGAGACATCTTCGTTCTGTGTAACCCTGGCTGGCCAGAAACTCACTCTGTAGACAAGGCTAGCCTCGAGCTCATAGATCCACCTGCCTCTGCTTCCCGAGTGTTAGGATTAAGGGCGTGTCGTTTGAGACTCTGTCTTTAGAATATGTGCTCCAGGGAGGTCCTTTCCCTAAGATTCCACAAAGCCCCTCTCCGGCCTCGTGGCTGTTACCCCACAGGCGTCGTGTTCCATTATCGGGCGGCCCGGGACCGCTATGCGCTGACCTTCGCTGAGGCCCAGGAGGCTTGTCGCCTGAGCTCCGCTACCATCGCCGCCCCACGGCACCTGCAGGCTGCCTTCGAAGATGGCTTTGACAACTGCGACGCGGGCTGGCTGTCAGACCGCACAGTCCGGTGAGGGGGTGCGCGGGAGGCATGGGACTGGGGGGTCGCTCCTGGAGAAAGAGGCTCCAAGAACGCACGGCGATAGCCACTCCCCTTGCACGGCCAGGTACCCGATCACTCAGTCGCGTCCTGGTTGCTATGGTGACCGCAGCAGTCTGCCGGGTGTTCGGAGCTATGGGAGACGCGACCCGCAGGAACTCTACGATGTCTACTGCTTTGCCCGCGAGTTAGGGGGTAAGGCAAGGCGCGTCTGGGACCCTGTCGCCACCCATCCTTGAGTGTAAGGTGCTATCCCAGGCCCCCTATTTCCCTAAGTCTACATGAATCTCTCCGAATTCTTTTGTGCCCCCCAAAGCTGCACGTGGGACCCTGAGTATCAGGTGTTCTTCCAGCCCCCAAGTCCTGCTAAGTTCCCTCAAAACGCTCCAAAGTTGGAGCCAGGACTTGGGCCACCCGTCTCCTGAGCTTCCTATCCACAGGTCCGTGCGACCCTCCTTCTCCCCACCCTTCTGACCTCCACCTTTTTCCTCTCGCAGGCGAAGTCTTTTACGTGGGTCCCGCCCGCCGACTGACCCTGGCGGGCGCGCGGGCGCAGTGTCAGCGGCAGGGTGCAGCGCTGGCCTCCGTGGGGCAGTTGCACCTGGCCTGGCACGAGGGCTTGGACCAGTGCGACCCGGGCTGGCTGGCAGACGGCAGCGTGCGCTACCCGATCCAGACTCCGCGCCGGCGTTGCGGGGGCCCCGCTCCAGGTGTGCGCACGGTGTACCGTTTCGCCAACCGCACCGGCTTTCCTGCGCCCGGAGCCCGCTTCGACGCCTACTGCTTCCGAGGTGCGTTCCGACGTGCCCCTGCAGGTCAGGCCCCAGAGCCATCGTCTTGGCCACTCTTCGTGGGTGTGGGCCATCCAAACAGGTCAACAGTCGAGGGCGGCTGACTGAGCCATGACCTTAGGTGTGGTCCTTGCCTGACTACACACAGTTTAACTTCTGCAGCTACTCCTTGTGCGCGCGCGCGTGCGTGCGTGCGTGTGCGTGCGTGTGCGTGTGCGTGTGTGTGTGTGTTCCCTTGCGATCACAGCCCCACCAGGAAAGCTTGGTTATGGCTATGCCTCACATCACCCGACCCCTGAAAGTGCATAGTGAAAGCCACGCCTCTGTGGGAGTTTCTCCTTCCAGACCACACCCCCTAATCTGCATTGGGCGGAACAAACCACATCCTACTATTGAGTTAGGAGTATATGAAGACCACATGTCCTGTAGGTCCTCTCCAAGTCATGTCCCTCGGCAGGATCCTTGTGGGGGGGGGCACATCTCATGCCTTAAATCCATAACCCCTACGAGGATTGTTGATGACGAGCATGTTCCATGGGTGTGTCTCCTGTGGCCATGCTTCTAGACACGGGCGAGCGAAGCCACATCTCTACCAGCATTTATTATTTATTTGTTTATGTATGTTTTGCTTGAGCCCCGGCTCTCCTGGAGCTCATGGGGATGTGCATCTGCCTTTGCCTCCCAGGTGCTGCAGCTCTTGCCCCCATGCCCAGAAACTTTCCTTTCTATTTGTTCTCGGGCTATGGCTGCAGCTCGCTTGGTAGAGCACATACCTAGCAAGCACAAAGGCCTGAGTCCCATGTCAATCACCAAATAACGCCCGGTGTGGGGCTGAGGGCCCGGGAGGAGGAGGCAAAAAAAAAAAAAGAAAAAGAAAAAAAAATCGGCCGGGCAGTGGTGGCGCACGCCTTTAATCCCAGCACTTGGGAGGCAGAGGCAGGCGGATTTCTGAGTTCGAGGCCAGCCTGGTCTACAGAGTGAGTTCCAGGACAGCCAGGGCTACACAGAGAAACCCTGTCTCGAAAAAACCAAAAAAAAAAAAAGATTCATTACTGGCAGAAAAAAAAAATCAGAAGTATTAAGGTCATCCTGGGCTACGAAGTTCAAAGCCAGCCTGTGCTACATGAGATTCTGTCTCCAAAAGCCATAAACAAAACAATAGATCATTCCCAAGCTGAGTGGAAACCATGTGACAAGCCACGCCCTCTAGGAGAGACTTCACCCAAGATGGGTCTTTCCTTAGATGTGGTCACTGCTGGGCCACTCTTATACCCAACATTTGGAAGGCTGAGGTGGGAGAATCTCTGAGGGTTTGAAGCAAGCCTGGGCTACACACTGAATTCCAGGTTGGCTTGAGTTACAGACAGAAGATAGAGAACTAATGGGCGGAGCTCTGGTGAAGGTTGCATCCTCCCCTATAGGCTCCGCCCTGGGTGGAGCTTATCTGTGGCTCCGCCCTGGGTGGAGCTTATCTGTGGGCTCCGCCCTGGGTGGAGCTTATCTGTGGGCTCCACCCTGGGTGGGGCTTATCTGTGGGCTCCGCCCTGGGTGGAGCTTATCTGGCTACCTGTCCACACACCATAGGCCCAGCCCGATAGAGATGTAGCAAGAACTCCCCACTTTGCCATCTGAGTTCCTCCGCCAGTGAAGCAAGCCGCCTCTGATGCTCATGCGACTAGCTGACCCTCACCTTGACCTGCACCTTTCTGGTGCAGCAGGAATGGTACACTTCCTCCTCATGGGCTGGGGAAGCTCAGAAACCACCCGGAAAGACAGACAGGTGCCCAGATGCCCAGATGCAGCAGGCTGGAATGTGCATAGACACCATGCAGCAATTTCCCAGTATGCATGGACCCACACCGCTTCTGCTTTTTCTATAGCTCATCACCATACGGCACAACATGGAGACTCCGAGATCCCCTCATCTGGAGATGAGGGAGAGATTGTGTCAGCAGAGGGGCCCCCAGCCCGAGAACTAAAGCCCACCTTGGGGGAGCAGGAGGTGACAGCGCCTGACTTCCAGGAACCTCTCATGTCCAGTGGAGAAGATGAACCCCTAGACTTGACATGGACGCGGGCATCTCAGGAGAGCCTCGGCTCTACCCCAGGGGGTCCCACACTGGCTTCATGGCCCTCTTCGGAAAAGTGGCTGCTTACAGGTGCCACAAGTTCCACGGGTGTCCCCAGCCCCAGCAGCATGGGAGTAGATGTGGAAGAGACAACACCCTCAGGCACACAGGTCGCCCCCACCCCCAGAACGAGGAGGGGCCGCTTTAAAGGGTTGAACGGTCGACACTTCCAGCAACAGGGCCCAGAAGTGCAGCTACTTGAGGCAACGGATGCCAATGCCCAGCCTCCCACCCTGGAAGTGACTGCTGACCACATGAGGCCTTCTGCAGCCACAGAGGCTTCAGAGAATGACCAGAGCCACAGTCCTTGGGCCATTCTGACTAACGAAGTGGATGAGCCAGGGGCAGGTGAGTGAGCCGAGGAGAAAGGAAGGGTGAGCGCAGCCACACCCACTGCTCTCGAGACCTCGCCCATAGTCCTGCCTCCAAGGCCCCGCTTTATTGTGTGTGCTTGAGTGTGTGCCTGTGTGTGAGTGTGTGTGTGTGTGAATGCATGTGGCTGAGTGTGTGAATGCATATGACTGTGTGAATGCATGTGACTGGGTGTGTGTGAATTCATGTGACTGAGTGTGTGTGAACGCATGTGACTGAGTGAGTGTGTGTGTGAATGCATGTGACTGAGTGTGCAAATGCATGTGACTGAGTCTGTGTGCGTACATGAGTGTGTGCCTGTATGTGTGTATGAATGCATGTGACTGTGTGTGTGAATGCATGTGACTGAGTGTGCAAATGCATGTGACTGAGTGTGTGTGTGAATGCATGTGACTGAGTCTGTGTGAGTGCATGAGTGTGTGCCTGTGTGTGTGTGTGAATGCGTGTGACTGAGTCTGTGTGTGTGCATATGTGTGAGTGGATGCGCATGTGTGCATGCACACACGCTCTCGGAGACCAGAGGTCCACTTCAAGTGTCTTCCCCCTTATGACCCTCCATCTTAGTTTTTGAGACAGGCTCTCTCTAAACCTGGCACTCAGTCTGGCTGCACTGGGAAGCCTCCTGTCTCTGTTCCCCTTTCCTTCTTTTTCCTTTTCCCCTGAACTGGGGTTAAAGCCCTGGGCGGCTGTGCCCAGCTTTCATGTGAGTTCTGGGGACCCGAACTCAGATCTTCACATTTTCCAGCAAACACTTTACCCTCTGACCCATCACCCCAGCCCCTGAGTTTTATGTTTTGAGACAGAGTCTCACTCTACCTGAGACTGACCTGGAACTCATAGCAATCCTCCTGCTTCAGTCTCCCAAGTGCTAAAGTGATGGGTGTGTGTTGGCATGCTTGGCTTTTATTGTTTGCTGGAGGAGAGTGTTAAGACAACTTCTTATGTAGCCCAGGCTGGCCTCTAAATTCTTTGTAGCCAAGGATGACTCCATATTCTCCTGCCTCCTCCTAACTGCATGTGTAGCAGGCTTGTTCAGCTACACCTAGCTAAATGTGTTTATGGAGTCTGCATCTCTATGTAGTATAGACTGGCTGTAAATGTTTGTCCTCCTCTCTCAGCCTCCTAGAAGCGAGGATCATAGGTGTGTGTCTCCAGGCCCTTCTAACTAACTGTAGCTCATTTTGATGTCACAGGCTCTCTTGGCAGCAGGAGTCTCCCAGAGTCCCCGATCTGGTCCCCGTCGTTGATTTCACCCAGTGTCCCAAGCATCGACAGTACTCCTGGCCTGAAGCCAGGGTCAGCCGAGGCCCCCAGTGTGAAACCGACCATCCACCACCTGCCCTGGCTGCCCTCAGAGGCCCCTGCTCCCTCCTCCAGCCCCTCAGAGGCCCTAAGTGTCTCCCTCGAGGCGTCCCCTGGTGATGGTTCCCCAGACTTCCCCATCGTAGCCATGCTTCGAGCACCCAAACTGTGGCTTCTGCCACGCTCTACGCTTGTCCCCAATGTGACCCCAATCCCGCTCTCCCCAGCTTCTCCACTCCCCTCCTGGGGCTCAGAAGAACAGGCTGTCAAGTCTGTCAGCCTTGGAGCAGAAGACCTCGAAACCCCATTTCAGACCACCATGGCTGCCCCAGTTGAAGCCAGCCATAAATCCCCTGATGCAAATTCCATAGAAATCGAGGAGATCGGCTCCATGCAGGCTACTAAGCACCCCATCTCTGCCCCATGGGCTTCTTTGGACTCCAGTAATGTGACAATGAATCCTGTCCCTTCTGATGCTGGCATTCTAGGGACTGAGTCTGGGGTCTCGGACTTACCAGGGAGTCCCACATCAGGAGGACAGGCCGCTGTGGACAAGGTGCTGGCCACCTGGCTACCACTGCCTGGCCAAGGACCAGACCCTGGTTCCCAGTCCACACCCATGGAAACCCATGGGGTCACCATGAGTGTGGAAACTGCAGTGGTTCTGGACAGAGGTGCCACCAAGGACCCTATGGAGGCCACCATGGAGGTGGCCTCTAGCACTACTGATGCCACTTGGGGGTTTGAATCCAGAAGTTCCATTTCTAGCACCCACATGGCTGTGACCGTGGCTGGGACCCAGGGCATGCCCACGCTGACCTCTACAAACTCTGTAGGCCACCCAGAGCCTGAGGGTCAGATGGTGACCCAGGAGTCACTGGGGCCTCTCAGCAGTCTTCCTTCCCATCCCTGGTCATCCGTGGCCTCCAGTATGGACGAAGTGGCTTCGGCTTCCTCAGGGGAACCCACGGGACTGTGGGACACCCCCAGCACTCTGATACCTGTGTCCTTGGGATTGGATGAATCAGACCTGGATGTTGTGGCTGAGAGTCCAGGCTTGGAGGGCTTCTGGGAAGAGGTGGCCAGCGGGCAGGAAGGTAAGTTCTGGATTCTCCATCTATCCTAGTGTGGCCAGGACCTGGGGACTGGAGTCTGGGGGTTCCCTGAGCAGAGGAAATGCCCTGGGAGGACTGGGATTTCCTAACAAAGGGTGATGCTGGAGGTCAGAGATCAGGAGGCAGGTTACATCGAACCTTTCTGTGTTGTGTTGTGTTGTTGTGCTATTATTGTTTGGACAGGGTTTCTCTGTGTAGCCCTGGCTGTCCTGGAACTCAGAGTGAGACCATGCTGGCCTTGAACTCACAGAGATCAACCTGTGGTATACAGCACTTTGCCTGGCTAACACTGGGAACATTTAACATCTAAAGCACGTGGGCCCCTGAGGTCGGGGATGGATTTGGAAAGCTCCGTTTTCAAATGTCCAGATCGCTTTGAAAGATGCAGGGCAGTGTGATGCAGGGGACTGGCCTTAAATGATTTTCATGTCTCGAGAAGACAGCAGGATCTGGTTGCATCCCAGGCAGGAAGGGGGAGTAGGATTTGGTCCAAGCAACATCTAGGACAGACAGGAACCACAGCTGGATCGACCCAGCCGTGGAGACAGCAGGGACAGGAGCCATGAGGAGAGTGGGAGACAAGTGTCAACTCAGTGACCAACGATACTGCTTGTTTGGCCATCGTGTAACCCAGGTTGGCCTTAAGGTGGTGGCAATCCTCCTGCCTCAGCCTTCTGAATGGTGAAATAATAGGTGTTTGCCATCATACCTAATGTCTTAGTCTTTGTTCTATTCCTGTGACCGAGGCAACTCATAAAGCATGTAACTGGGGCTGGCTTACAGTTCCAGAGGTTTAGTCCGTCAACATCATGGCAGGAAGCATGGTCCTTGAGCCGCAGTTAAGAACTGCATCCTGGTACGCGTGCAGAGAGAAGAGAACTGGGCCTGGCACGGGCTTTTTTAAAACCCCAGAACCCCAGGGACACACTTCCTCCAACAAGGCCACACCTCGTAAATTTTTCTATTTTTGTTCAAAGGGTTCCACAGCCCTGGTGACTAACATGCAAATACATGAACCCGTAGCCCATGAATTCTCATTCAGACCACCACACCTGGCTTGTTTTATAAAATCCACTCATTTCTTTATGTGCATGCAGGTGTGTGTGCATGTATGCGGGTACACATATGAACACAGGCATGTACAGCCAGGGGGGGCTAGCCTCAGGTACTGTCCACCTTCATTTGATATGTGTGTGCATGCACACGCATATGTTCCTGCTGTAACACTCTTGTGAAGATCAGGCGATGCCTTTTGGGACAGGATTTCCTCCTTCCACCATGTGGGTTCCAGGAATAGGTCATTAGGCTTAGCATTAGCATCTTCATCTACTGACCCATCCTGCCAGCTCTCTATCTTGTGTTTTGGAGACAGGGTCTTTCTCTCTGGCCTGGAACTTATATGTCAAACTGGATTGGCTAGTCAATGAGTCCCCCCACCCCCCACCCCTCTGGCTTCACCTCCCCAGAGCTGGGACTAGAAGTACATACTTAGGAGGGTTTTGCCTGCAGGTATGTGCACTGCATGCGTGCCTAGTGCCCAGGGAGATTCTTTAGAACCAGATCAGTGGTTGTGAACCGCCAAGTGGATGCTGGGAATCAAACCTCTAAACAATGTTCTTAACTGCTGAATTTTTCATTCCCACCCCCAACCCACCTTTGAGATAGGATCTCACTATGCAGTCCTGGCTGGCCTGGAACTTGCTACATAGTTCAATCAGGCTGGCTTCTAATTCACAGAAATCCATCTGCCTGTGCCTCCAGAGTTCCTGGATTAAAGAGCACGTGCCATCACTTGGCTATACACAGCTATTTTGAAGTGGATGCAAGGGTTTGAACTGAGGTCTGAGCTGTCTGCAGCTTTTCCTCTTTTTCGGAGACAGGGTCTCACTCTGTAGCCCAGGCTGGACCTAGAGATCTTGCCAATGCCTCTGGCTCAGTCTCCTGGGTGTGAGGATCATGGGCATGTGTCTCCACACCCAGCCGGCTGGGTTTAACTTTATAACGTCTCATGGGACAAGTTCTCCTATGGTTCTCTATTATTCGTGGGGAAACTGAGGCAAGGGGGAGATCTGAGCATTTAATAGGCTCATGCAGTTGTGGCTGGAACTGGATATAGAACAGAAAAACAAAAAATGGAGCTTGTGAGTTGGGCTTGGCGCGTGCCTGGCATCCCAGCACTGGGGAGGTAAAGGCAGGGGGATCAGATTTCAAAACTGTCTCAGCTAAGGAGTGAGTTCAAGGACCGTGTGGATTTACGACATGAGATCATAGAAAGGAGGGAATTGGGAAAGAGGGAGGTAGGAAGGAGGAAATGAAAAGAGAAGGAAAGGAAGAGAGAGGGAAGGAAGAGGAGCCTATGTCTTGGGCTTTAAAGATGCTGAGTGCAGAGTGTGTGATACACTGACGTCAGCCTGTGCTGTCCTGAAAGTTAATTGGAGGATCTGCAGCCAGAACTCTGGGGGCGGGGGGTGACCCTGGGTGGCAGATTGTGGCTGTGGTGGGAAGGGTATTGAGACACCCACAGCATGTGCTAATAAAGTCGAAGACACACCAGGTCAGCTGAGTCAGCGCCAGCCGTGGGCAGGTGTCGTGGCGGGGACACCTGGTGGCTGTCAAGTGTTGCATATCACCCTCTGCTCCAGACACGCTAGCACAGGGTTGTGGCTTTGGCAAGCACATCACACAGAGCCCACTGTTTCCCAATGTCACTGTCCCAGGGACAGATATCAGCCACCGCAGGACAGCCAGCTACCCCCAACTGTTCAGTTAGTAATGATTGTGTGCCTTGAAAGCTGATATTCTACAGCAGCATTCCCTGAGTGGTCAAACTGACATGCGGCTCGTAGGACTGCATGCATCATCTCGCTTTGATTAATTTAGGCATGAGTAGGGCGAGTGGCTGCCATATGGAATGTCACTGCTCTCGGGAAAGATAGAGACAAAAAGCATTAAGTACAAAAAGGAGCCTGGCAGGGCTGGTGAGAGGACTCAGTGGGTAAAGGTGCTTGCTGCAAAGTCTGAGGGCGTGAGTTCAAGCCACAAGACCCACGTGGTGACGAAGAGAATTAACTCTTACAACTTGTCTTCTGGTCCCTGGGTGAACTGATCTAATATGGCCTGGGAGAGGACTTTTCCCTGAGCAGGGCATTTCGCAGATAGAGTGGTAAGGTCTTTAACACAAAGCATAGGACACATTCATTGCGGAGGCAACAGAGGGGACTCCACAGACAAGGACCAAGTTCTGGAGTCTATGAAAGATGTCCTGGTGTCCAGTCCATCCTCACACTGCCTGTCCATCCCACAGACCCCACAGATCCCTGTGAAAACAACCCCTGCCTGCACGGGGGCACCTGCCACACCAACGGCACCATGTATGGCTGTAGTTGTGACCAGGGCTATGCTGGGGAGAACTGTGAAATTGGTAAGTGTCCCAGCCCAGAGCATTGTCCTGTCCCTGTGAGTCCAGGGGACACAACTGAAATTATCTGAGTTCAAACTAGATAGCTGAGCTGCTCAGGAGAGCCATTCCCCACCGTGAGTATTACGGGTTAGCAGGGGGGACAAGGAAAGGGTCAGATTCTCCCCAGCAAGCAAAGGGCTGTGGAGACGACCCTCATCCAGGTGCGCAGCCGTGGGTACCACTCACATTGCTCAGTATGAGATTACACTAAATATAAATGGTGTAAAATAAAAATGAATTTATCTAATTTGGGCTCAGCTAATACCAGTTGAATGAGATCCGACGCCTTCTGCTGGCCTCTGCAGGAAATGCACACAAATGGTGCCACAAACTTATATGTAAGCAAAGCATGGGCAACTGTGTCTGTGTTGGGAACTGAACCTGAGTCCTTTGGGTCTTAACCTCTGGGCCATCTCTCCAGCCCCTGTGGTGTGATCACTGTGCATCCTTTGCTTGACTTCACAACCACACAAGGAGTTATAGAGTCATAACTGACAATAGAAATGAGGGCAAGGCGTGGTGGCACATGCCTTAAACCCCAGTACTCAGGAGGCAGAGGCTTATGGGTCTCTATGAGTTTGAGGCTAGCCTGGTCTACATAGCATGTTCCAGGACAGCCAGAGCTACATATAAAGAGATCCTTTCTCCAAAACAAAGGAAACACACAAAGTAAATGTAAATATATTTTTTAAATATTGTATTTTAAAAATCCAAATGAGTGACAGCTGAGTAACATCACCCAAGATTAGCTTTTGGTCTCCCACAGATGCACCATGTGAACGCACACACACACACACACACACACACACACACTCACACACACACACACACTCACACACACTCATACACACACTCACACATACACTCACACACATAGCACACTCACATACACACTCATACACACTTACACATGTACACACACATACACATACTCACACACTCACACACACTAATACAGCACACTTAAATACATGCACACTTAACACACACATACTCACACATACTCATACACACTCACATACACACACTCATACATACTTATACACACGTACACACTAACACATACTCACACTCATACATACTTGCATACTTAACACACACACTCACACTCATACACACATACATACTCACACATACTCACATGCACACTTAACACACACATACACTCACACACTCATACACACTCCCATACTTAACACGTATACACACACTCATACACACACACACACATACACACACTCACATGCACACTTAACACACTCATACACAGAGGGGGGCACGAAAATTGTTTTAGGGGGCAAAGTGTCTGGTTCTGTTTACAAATACTGCCAGTGGGGCCCTTGCGAGTAAGAACTTTTAGGCTGCTGTACCCCGAGTGCCTGATCCCACCCTTCTACCCCATGGCACCAGCTGTCACTCATATTCACCAGCGTCATAGCTGCAGTCCCCGAGGGTGTCGAGGAGATGGTTAGAGGGACCTTGACCCATCTTTTACCTGTGGGTTGGGTTCTGAGTAGGGGCTGACCTCTGACCTCTATCCATTGTACCCCTCCCAGACATCGACGACTGCTTGTGCAGCCCTTGTGAGAATGGGGGCACGTGTGTCGACGAGGTAAACGGCTTCATCTGCCTCTGCCTCCCCAGCTACGGGGGCAGCCTGTGCGAGAAGGGTGAGTCCCCCACCTGACACACACTCAAGTCTTGCCCGAGTCTGGCTGAGTTATTTATTTTAAATACTTAAATTTTGTTTTGTTTTTTTTTTTTGTTTTTTTTTTTTTTTTTGGTTTTTCGAGACAGGGTTTCTCTGTGTAGCCCTGGCGGTCCTGGAACTCACTCTGTAGACCAGGCTGGTCTCGAACTCAGAGATCTGCCTGCCTCTGCCTCCCAAGTGCTGGGATTAAAGGCGTGCGCCACCACTGACCGGCTTAAATACTTAAATTTTAAAATTACGTTTTTTAAAACTTACGTATTTTGTGCATGGGCGCGTAGCAGGTGGGGAGCATGCGCATGCCGTCGCAGGTGTGTGGAAGTTGGGAAAGATGTTTGGGACTCAGCTCTCTCCTTTAACCGTGTCTAGTCAGCTCCTCAGGCTTGGTGGCGATCACCCTTACCTATTGAGCTATCTTGCTGGCCCTATTTTATTTAAGATTTTTTTTTAAATTAACGAATATATTTTATGTGTATGGGTGTGCACGCTCACATACACACTCACACACTCATACACACTTACACGTGTACACACACATACACATAACTGTCTGGGTGTCACGTGTGCTGTGGTAACCAGCCCCCTCATGGTCTTGTGCCACCTCCCAGACACAGAAGGCTGCGACCGTGGCTGGCACAAATTCCAGGGTCACTGCTACCGGTACTTTGCCCATCGGCGCGCCTGGGAGGACGCAGAGAGAGACTGCAGGCGCCGAGCTGGTCACCTGACAAGTGTGCACTCACCGGAAGAGCAGAAGTTCATTAACAGTAAGGACAGGGTAGTGGGCTGGGGTTGGAACTTGTCTTTTGACCAATGCACATGTCATCTTCCCAGATCTCCGTCGGGCCTGTGACTGACAGGTAAGGTGAGCGTGTCGTCAGGAAGTGACACTCGTGGGGACCAAGGAGCTTGACCATCAAGTGGATAATATTATTTTCCTTTCATTATTTTCATTTCATTGTATTATTCCATGTTATTTTTAATACTCTAGGAATTGACAAATAAAGTGGGCGGTTGGGGGCTAGGGGCCCTGGGTCTCTGTAGTGACGTGAGTGAGCGGATGGGGGCTGGGGTCCCTGGGTCCCTGCAGTGACGTGAGTGGGCGGATGGGGGCTAGGGTCCCTGGACCTCTGCAGTGACGTGAGTGGGCGGATGGAGGCTGGGGGCCCTGGGTTTCTGCAGTGACGTGCTTTAGTTATAATGGGTTTTCTCACATGGCGCAGACCCCTGTGGGTTCTCCCCTTCTTCGTTGTGTAATTCACTATGTCCACCCGGGTCACCGTCTGTAGTCTGAACTGGCTTCTGGTTCCTCTATGCTCTGTCCCTCCTGCCTCAGCCAGCGCTGCCCAGGGTGGCCCCTGTCTCCTACTCCTGCCTTTCAGAAAGCTTTGGCAAGGGCTTTGCCCGTTCTTTGCTGCATTTGTCCTTGCTGGCGGCTGGATTTCCTTTCCCTTACATCTGTAGCCGTGGCTGGACAGGGCTCCGGGCCTCCTTCACCTCCATTCACTACAGCACTCCGTAGTACACTGAAGCTGTGTGAATTGTGTGGCTGAGGTGGGGCTGTCTGTCCTCTGTCCTCCTCTTTTCCATCCCTCTAGGTCTTGGTGAGCGCCCAGTTCTGCGAACTCTCTCCCATCTGTCCCACCCAACCCCCAACTTCCGGTCTTTCTCCTCCACCCCCTCCCACTCGGGTCTCCTGACTCACAAGCCCACGCGGACAGCCTATCCATTTCTGTCTTGGTTATCCACCGTGTCCTCTGCGCCGTGATTCTCACCAGCCTGGGAAGGAGAAGAAAGTCCCTGGATGTCATCTCCCTCTTCACCCTGGGGCAGGCGCAAACACACTCTCACAGCCCCTTCTCCCAACAGGTTTTGGACATGAGAATTCGTGGATCGGCCTGAATGACAGGACAGTAGAGAGGGACTTCCAGTGGACAGACAACACGGGACTGGTGAGTGGCAGTTCTCGGGCTGCCCGATGGCCTCAGTTTACCTCCCTATGAAGCAGTCACTCACTGGTGGGCATCATAAATCCTCAGAAGCTCTGGGGAGTGGCTTGGAAGAAGAGACCCACTTAGAGTCCTCCAGTGAGGGGCTGGGACTGTAGTTCAGGGGTAGAGCACCTACCTAGAAGGTCCAGTGAGGTCACGGGGGCGAGGCTTAGCCTGTGTTCCATCCAAACACTGTAAAATATAAAGATATACATATCACCGTGGTTACTGCAGTACTTGCCAGACATCCTAGTACCTGAGGGACCGTGGCAGGACGATCACCGCAAGTCTGAGCTTGCCGGGCAGTGGTGGCGCACGCCTTTAATCCCAGCACTTGGGAGACAGAGGCAGGCGGATTTCTGAGTTCGAGGCCAGCCTGATCTATAGAGTGAGTTCCAGGACAGCCAGGGCTACACAGAGAAACCCCTCTCAAAAACAAAACAAAACAAGTCTGAGCTTTAGCCTGGGCTACAAAGTGAGTTGATCAGTCATTGTTTACACAGGGAGACCCTGCCTCAAAAAGCATCAGGAAGTTAAGCAACAGGTTAAAGTCAGCACAAGGTCAGACTCCATGAGAGGAAGCCTTTAGAGGAGCTGAGGGGTAGGGCGGGGCCCTAAGGAGGCCTTGAGAGAGGGAGACAGGGGGCGGGGCGGGGCTATGGGCGGGGCTTGGGGAGTAGGCGGCAGGTGCGACTTGTGCTGGGTGCTGGGTGCCAGGCAAGCCGAATGAGGAATTATTTTTTCCTGGATTGGTGTAGGATTTTGGTTTGTCGTGATGAAAATTCTCTAGAAATAGATACAGTGGTGATGGTTATACAACACTAAGGATGGGAGTGGCGCCACGAACCACAGCTATGAAATCCCTTACACGGGATCCAGTGAGACAGCGCAGCAGGTACAGGCTTGCTGCCCGGCCTTGTAACCAGAGTTTGATCCCTGGGAACTCACATGGTACAAGAAAAGAACAGACTTCCAAAGGCATTTCTGACCTCCAAAGGTGTGTGCATGTGTGTGTCCCTCTTCTGAAATCGTTTTCGAGACAGGGTCTCTCTGTGTAGCCCTGGCTGTCCTGGAACACACTCTGTAGACCAGGCTGGCCTTAAACCTAGAGATCTGCCGGGCGGTGGTGGCGCACGCCTTTAATCCCAGCACTTGGGAGGCAGAGGCAGGCGGATTTCTGAGTTCGAGGCCAGCCTGGTCTACAAAGTGAGTTCCAGGACAGCCAAGGCTACACAGAGAAACCCTGTCTCGAAAAACCAAAAAAAAAAAAACAAACAAAAACCTAGAGATCTGCCTGCCTCCCCCCCCCCCAGTGATGGGATTTAAAGTGTGCACCACCAAGCACGACTCAAATGAATACCTTTTTATTTGTAAATCTTATTTACGTATTTAATGTACAGGGTGTTTCGCTAGATTGTCTCTACACCGTGTACATGCCGCGCTCTCCGAGGTCGGGAGTGGGCCTTGGATCCTCTGAAACTGGAGTTACCAAAGGTTGTGAGCCACTATGTGAGTTCCGAGACTTGAACTCAGGTCCTCTGCAAGAGCAGCCAGTGATCAACTGCTGAGTCGTCTCTCCAACCCAAATTTTAGAAATGTAATAACATGTTTAAAGGCAAGACTACGCCGGGCAGTGGTGGCGCGCGCCTTTAATCCCAGCTCTTGGGAGGCAGAGGCAGGCGGATCTCTGAGTTCGAGGCCAGCCTGGTCTACAGAGTGAGTTCCAGGGCAGCCAGGACTACACAGAGAAACCCTGTCTCAAAAAAACCAAAAATAAAATAATAAATAAATAAATAAAGACAGTAGTACACAATGGCTGCCGAGAGACCTGCCCGTCCACTCTGCCGACGAGCACCCCCTCCCATCTGGCACTGACTCCTTCCCCGCCCTGGAGGCTTCGCAAGGGTTGTTCCCTGTGCTCAGAAATCTGTTCTACACCTGGTTCTCTTTGCTTTACTGCTTCCCGTTGCCTCCTCAGGGAAGCCCTCCTTTCCTTCCAAGCTGGGGCCAGCATTTCTTCAACTGTTTACCTAATGCTGATGTGCATGGGAACCTGGGGAGGGGGGAAGTAAAAGAAGAGGGCATTGGTTCTCATCTTGGAGGGGTCTGCCCACAGGAATCACACAGGAAGTGCCAAGAACTGGGTTGACAGTCAGGCACCAGAATGACCCCAACCCTCCCCCACCCTCTCTCTCTCTCTCCAAAGCAATATGAGAACTGGAGGGAGAAGCAGCCGGATAATTTCTTCGCAGGTGGGGAGGATTGTGTGGTGATGGTGGCGCATGAGAGTGGGCGCTGGAATGATGTCCCCTGCAACTACAACCTCCCCTATGTCTGCAAGAAGGGTACAGGTACTGCACACTTCCTTCCCTGTTGTCCTTCCAGACACTCGTAGTTTTTTTCCTGTGACCTGACCATTTCCCAATTAATGCCTTGAGGTTATTGATTTCTAAGAACTCTTTACATATGAAGGAAATTATTTGTATGCATTCTGTCCATTTTTCTTTTGTGCTTCAGTTTTTTCTGGTGCCTTATGCCCTAGGGAGTGTGGTGTGTCCAGAAGATTCTATCCACACAGTAAGGTGCTTCTGGTTTAGATAAAAGGCAAGAAAGTGCTAGCCACAGTCATTTGTAGTTCTATGAGCTCAGAGCTGTGCAGAGGAAGGGACCTGATAACATGTGGATGATTTTCATCCAACAAAATGTATCTATCACTGGTTTATCCTCACCTTCACCAACTTCCTTAACCCCTCTGTCCCCAGTGCTGTGCGGTCCCCCTCCAGCAGTGGAGAATGCATCTCTTGTGGGTGTGCGCAAGGTCAAGTACAATGTCCATGCCACCGTGCGATACCAGTGTGATGAAGGATTCTCCCAGCACCACGTGGCTACTATCCGTTGCCGCAACAACGGGAAGTGGGACCGGCCTCAGATCGTGTGCACCAAACGTAAGTTCCGCGCCCAATACCCTGTCCCCAGCAGGATTCCAGTCGTTTATAGCTCTTGATAAGAATGTCTATTCCACAATGGTGCGGCATCTGTAACCCCAGCAACCTGGAGACTGAGGCAGGAAGATTACAAGTTTGGGGTCAGCCTGGGTACAAGACCCACAGGAGAAAAAAAGCTAGGCTCAGTGGGTAGAGTGCTTGTAACTCAGTGGGTAGAGTGCTTGTGACTCAGTGGATGGAGTGCCTGTTTCTCAGTGGGTAGAGTACTTGTGGCTCAGTTAGTGAGTGCTTGTGACTCAGTGGGTAGAGCCAGGGTGTCCTTTTCCAGCACTGCATAAGCTAGGACTGGTGGCAACACCTGTCATTCCAGCACTCAGGAGGTAGAGGCAGGAAGACCAAGAGTTCAAGGTCATCCTCTGCTACATAATAAATTTGAGGCCAGCCTGGGCTACATGAGGTCTTGTTCCCCGCCCCCCCAAAAGTCTTCCTGCTAATAGAGCTTTACAGATAAGTGAAATATTATTACCAACCTACTTAGGGCTTTTGTTTGTATGCTTAATTGTTTGTTTTTAGAGACAGAATCTCATGTAACTCTGGCTGGCCTCAAAGCTGGGATGTGTAACCAAGCCATTCTTACCAAACTCTCAGTGCTGGGGTGACAGGTACACACAAGTCCCCACACCCCACACAGATACCGACCCTGTTCTCAGCTGCTCTGAGGCTGGTGGAAAGGGGCTACAGACCCCAGGCCAGCCTGGGCTACAAAGTAAGACACACACCATCCAGGGATGTGGCTCTTTTGGTAAACTAAGTCACATTTTCAGCCCCTGCAGAGTTGGGGTTTTGTTTTGTTTTGTTGTGCTTCTTTGGGGTTATTGAAAAGGGGTCTCACGGCGCAGCTCTGCCTTGCTCTGCTCACCTGCGCAGCTCCCCAAGGCCACTGTCCCTCTGAGGAGGCCAGTGACATCCAGCCCGCCATCTTCACCCCCTCTCATCTCTCCCATCCCTGCAGCCAGGCGGTCTCATCGGATGCGTCGACACCACCACCATCCACACCGACATCACAAGCCTCGCAAGGAGCACAGAAAACACAAGAGACACCAGGCAGAAGACTGGGAGAAAGACGAGGCGGAGTTCTGCTAAAGATGCAGACTAATCGACCACAAGTCCTCACACCTCCAGAGCATCCCCTGGGGACCCAGAACCCAGCAGCCACCAGAGAGAGGGTGGGGACATCCCAGAGCCCCACACCCCTGCGCTCAGTCCTCTGTACAAAGCTCAGTTTGCTCTCTCCTTCCTCACTGAGGTCCTCTTAGCAGGGGTAGCCGGGCCTGAGAGGCCTCTCCGGTCTGGCTGAGCCTCTAGGATCACTTCCCAGCCGTCAGAGGGTGTCCTGAAGTCTGCATCCGTGAGGGTCAACAGTATGTCTGTGTGTGCTGGGGAGGGTCTTTCACACCAGAGATTCAGGCTTAGGAAACAGTGGACCATCCTGAATCTACGGTGGAGCTCTGGCTAAACTCACTGCATTTGAGTGGAGAGGACCAGCAGAGTAAACATGATGGTCTGTGGTCCCCTGGGATCTCCCAAGGGTGGCTTCCACCCCTCCCCCCCTTTCTTCTTCCTCCCAATTCCAACACCTCCAGCCACCAAACTAGGTTGGCCTTGAACTCATTATTGTAGAAGGATGTCCTTGAAGTCTCAATCCTCCTGCCTCTGCGCCACCATGCCTACCTGGTTTATTTGGTGCTGGACATGGAATCTAGTACTGGACAAGTGCTCTCTCTACTAATCAGCCCTGGTCTTTGGTCGTGGCGCAGACCACTAAATCTAGTGTGGAACTCTTGTGTACTGAATTTTAGTGATGTCTCTTAGAGCCACTGGGCCCCTTGGCTCTCCGTGGGAGGTTACTCAGAGCGATAGGGGTGGGGAAGGTTAGTGTCTTGCCGACTCCCAGGTCTATAGGGCAATGCTGAGGTCTGGTGGTTCTGTTCTGGGTTGTTTTTGTTTTGAGACAGGTCCTCACTGTGCAGCCCTGGCTGGCCTGGAACTTGCTATATAGACCAGGCTCACCCGGAACTCGGAGATCCGTCTTCTACCCCTGCTTCTCAATTTGCTACGCCCAGCCTTCTTTTGTTTTATTAACATAGGATCTCCAGAGCCTAGGCTGGGTTTCAGGCCCCTGCAATCATCCTGAAAGCTGAGGTGACAGGCATATGCCATCATGTGTGGCAGTTTCGTGGGTTTGTGATGACAAATCTCCCACACCCGTGTGTACAGAAGTGAGATCGGTAGAGTAGAAATGTGCTGGATGCTGCCGTGTCCCTCCCCCTCCATCTCTCAGGGAGACAGACAACCTTCTGCCTGGACCAAGATGGTGCCATGTTTTCTAACCCAGAGCCTATCTTTACTAAACCCTGTCAGCAGACCTCAATAAATCTCCTGCCTCAGATCCCATCCCTGTCCCATCCCACTTCTGTTTCCACATCCTGCTTGATGGAGTTAATGCTTACAGTGTTCTTGGTCCTATGGTAGAAAGAAGAATGCTCTTAGAATCAACACACACACACATTCTCTCTGGTTTTACATTTTTAAAAAATGTGAAAGAATTCACTTTGCATTCCCTCTTCTCATCTGCACCCCAGAAAAGACTTCCCAAGCCAGGGACAGGGTCCCTTACAGAGGGATTTGTCTACAGAGCCTATGTAGTCTGGGTAGAATCTGTAAATTTGTGTTAGAACCACAATGAAGCCTGAGCTCAGCCCTGTGGGTCAAGACGCTGTACAAGCCTGAAGAAGTCAGTTTAGTCCCCAGAGCCCATGCTTCAAACATGAAAAGCCTGGCGTGAATCCTGGTCCCAGCATCCCTGTGCTGAGAGACCTCGGGAGACTTGTGAGCTAGCTAGCCTGGAGGGTCACAGGCAACTCCTAAACCCCTCCGCACACTGCAGTGTGGGTCAGTTCCCCGACACATGCACAAACCACCCCCCACACTGCACAAGCACAAAATAAATAAGAATTTAAAAAACTGTAGGAGGGGGTGGGGCAGGGCAGGGATGAGTGCACAGATATGCACAGGTTCTGGGGTCCACGCCCCCAGCTCTTCCTAAGTAAGTGTTTACTGAGCCTGCATCCCTCACAGGAGGTAATGAAAGCCTGGGGTAGTTACTGAGTAGAAGCCATGTAAAGCCTTGTGAGGCGCCCTTGAATCTTCTCAGCAGTTCACAGGGTCCTTAGTCTCCTATCTTACACATGATGGTAAGAGAAAGACAAAGTTACAATTCACTGGGTAGCTGAGGAGAACCTTAAAGTCCTGATCCTTCTGCCTCAGTTTCCCAAGTGCTAGAATGGCAGGTGTGCACTATGACTGGTGTACACAATGCGAGGGAGGGAACCCAGAGTTTTGTGCATACTAAGTACACGTTCTACACCCGAGCTCCAAGCACTCTGTCGACTGAGCTCCAAGCACTCTGTCAACTGAGCCCCAAGCACTCTGTCAACTGAGCCCCAAGCACTGTCAACTGAGCTCCAAGCACTCTGTCAACTGAGCCCCAAGCACTCTGTCAACTGAGCCCCAAGTACTTTGTCAACTGAGCCCCAAGCACTCTGTCAGCTGTGCTTCGAACACTACCAACTTAGCTCGATTCCTAAACCCTGGTCTTGATTTGTGGTCCAAATTTTGCTTTATGTTTAAGGGAAGAGAGCTAAGCCTCTGACCCGCTGTCACACACATGAACACACGAGCAAGCTTGGGAAATGGTTGAGAAAAGCAAACTGGACCCTAATCCCTAAAGGTCCCTGTGGCTGGAGACACAGCTTCTTCTTAACATTTCCCAGTTCAGAAGGAACCACACCAATCCCCTTCTGGAGGGGCTGGGGGGGTGGCCTGCTGGGGCGTGGTCTGTTGGGGGCGTGGCCTGCTGGGGCTCCTTAGTTGTTCCCAGCCCCAGCACAGCCTGTTCCACGAAGGGGAGTGCTTTAAGCTTTTCTGGACTGGAGTCTCACCTTCAGCTCTTTCCCTCCCTGGTGTGTGTCTGCTTGGACCACGTATGCGGGAGGAGTGTGAGTGTGTGTGTGCGAATGGCTACAGGTTCTGCTGGGGAATTTTTTTGTTTTTCTGGGAGCTTTGATGTTCCGTGGATTTGTGGTATCTGACACTGTGGATGTTAATGTACTTCTTGGACATTTTAATAAAAATTTTTTAACAGTTCATCTTGTCTGTGGCCCCCTGAGACTGTCCCTCGCCCATTCACTTGCCTGGCTATTCACTGAGAACCTGTGTTTCTTTGGCGTGATGACTCACATAACCCAGGCTGGCCAGAATTCCCTCTGCATTTGAGGATGATCTTGAACTCCTGACCAGTTTTTCATTTTGTTTTGTTTTTGAGACAGGGTGTCTCTATGTGGACCAGGCTGGCCTGAAACTCTGTGATCTGTCTGCCTCTGCCTCTCCACTGCTGGGATTAAAGGAGTGAGACGCCATATTTGTTTTATGGGGTGCTGGGAGCTTTACGAATGCTAGGGGACACTTCGTGAACTGGGACACAAACACTCCACTAAATGAGCCACTGCCACAGGCCCTGAGCCCTTATTAGGAGCCACACACTGTGCGGGGTCAGAGGGAAAGTAGGGAACCGCAGGAGAAATAGAAAGTATCTTTTCTGATTTCTTCCCTCCTTCCTTCCTTCCTTCCTTCCTTTCTGCTTGCTTCTTTCTTTCTTTCTTTCTTCTTTCTTCCTTTCTTTTCCTCTTTTTTTTCCCCCGGAGTCTCACTGTGTGTCCTAGGCTGGCTTTGAACTCAAGATCTTCCTACACCAGCCTCAGATATCCCACCAGATTCCAGGAGTATGTGCACGACAGAGGACAGGCATGGTGGGTGAAATAACGAGTTGGACTGGGAGGGAAGACATGGCCATAGTTTTGGACAAAGAAGAGAAAAGACTAAAGTTATCCTGAAAAAATAAAACCCACAAAAACCATGATTTATTTGAAATCAGCATCGAGGGGTTGGCAAGATGGCTCTGCCAGTGAAGGTGCTTGTGGCTTGTGGTTTTAGTTCAGTTCCCTAGAACCACATGGTATAAGTACAGAACCACAAAATAAAGCCACACACACACACACACACATACACGAAAACTGGGACAAAACAAGGGGACTGTCAGCATTTGTCACTCTGCTTCTTTCCTGTGGGCACAATGTGACCTGAGTGCCCCTGCCATCATGACATTCCCACTGTGACAGACTATCCTCGAACTGAGAGTCTCATGACCCTCCCTCCCCTAATTTGTTCTGTCGGGGAAACTGGTCACAGAGAGAAAAGTAAGCAAGGCAGACATCTCCAGATAAGAAACAGCAGGACCAGTGCATGCCGCATGCCTCTTCCCAGTGTTGCAGATGTGAAGGCAGGAAGACTAACCTGGGCAACAAACAGACAAAAGCAGGAGAGGAAGACAGATACATTCCTGGAGAAGTGCAGCTATGAGCTGCCTGCCAGAACTAGCTGGCTATCAACTGTTGGCCTTACTCTGTAGCTCGGGCCGGCCTTGGGTTCACAGCAATCTTTCTATCTCAGACTACTGAGTGGTAGGATACGAAGTGTAAACCAAGCTGGTGGTGGCAGCACATGACTTTAATCCCAGCACTCCGGAGGCAGAGCCAGGTGGGTCTCTGAGTTCAAAACTAGTCTGGTCTATAAAGCGAGTTCCAAGTCAGCCAAGGCTATACAGAGAGATACTGTCTCAAAAAACCAACCACCACCACCACCAACAAAGAAATGCCCATCAGAGTCACAGCGCAGATGTGGAAGTCAAAGATTGCCTGGGAGTCAGCTCTTGGCTTCCGAATGGGAGTCCCGGCGGTCAAACTCAGGTCACCAGGCAACAAGTGCCTTTATCCATTGAACCATCTTCCCAGGCTCTGAGGTAGGCATCCATCAAGACAGCAGTGACCTCATCGGCAGCTGGGGACAGTCGTGCACGGAGGATGGAGGTATGTGTTCCAGTTGGCCTTAGTGACGAGGGGCACATACCAGAGTGGCAGATGGCAAAGGGGTTTTCTTGGGGAGAATAGGTGTTTTATTTTTTGAAACAGGGTCTCACAACATCACCTTAACTGACCTGAAAATCACTCTGTAGAACTGTGGTCCTCAACTTTCCTAATGCTGAGACCCTTTAATATAGTTCTTCATGTTGTGGTGACCCCCAACCATAAAATTAGTTCATTACTACTTCATAACTATAATATTGCTACTGTTATAAATTGTAATGTAAAGTTCTGGTATGCAGGAGATCTGATGTGACCCCCAAAGAGGTCGAGACCCACTGCTGTAGACCAGACTGGCCCTGAATTTAGAGAATCACCTGCCTCTCAGAGTACTGGAATTAAAGGTGTGTACCCATCCACTCCCAGTTTATTTGGGGAGGGAAATTGGAACATTGAAATAAGATGTATCCTGGTGGGATTGGATTTCTTTTTTGTCTTTTTCTTTTTCTTTAAGATTTATTATTATATGTAAGTACACTGTAGCTGTCTTCAGACATACCAGAAGAGGGTGTCAGGTCTCATTACAGATGGTTGTGAGCCACCATGTGGGTGCTGGGATTTGAACTCAGGACCCTCAGAAGAGCAGTCAGTGCTCTTAATCTGCTGAGGCATCTCTCCAGCCCGGGATTGGATATTGGATTTTTGTTTTATTTATTTATTTATTCATTTATTTATTTATTGTATATGAGAACACTATAGCTGTACAGATGGTTGTGAGCCATCATGTAGTTGCTGCAAACTGAATTCAGGACCTCTGCTAGCTGCGGCCCAAAGATTTATTTATTATTATATGTAAGTACACTGTAACTGTCTCCAGACACACTCCAGAAGAAGGCATCAGATCTCAATACAGATGGTTGTGAGACATCGTGTGGTTGCTGGAATTTGAACTCAGGACCTTTGGAAGAGCAGTCAGTGCTCTTAACTGCTGAGCCATCTCTCCATCCCGGGATTGGATTTCTAGATAAATATTTTCAATCCCTGAAGTGGGGTCCAGCTTCTGGGTTTTCTTTTTCATGTAAAGTTTCCTATTTTCATTGAGTGAAAGGAAAGGGGATGGAACTATCCCTTCCAGCTCAGCCAATAATGGTATGGCCCGTTTCCCAGAGTAGCCTTGATTGGTCCAGGACTGCATGAATGCCAACCACTGAGAATTGGCTCTTGTCCTCTAACCACTGGTACACATTCCCATACACTAAAAATAAGTGAATAAATAAAGTTTACAAACAAAAATTCAGGGCTAGAGAGATGGCTTAGTTGACTAAGATGCCTCACTGCTCTTACAAAGGACCGGGTTTCAAATGCAGCAGCAAGACTATCTCTAACTCTAGTTTCCGGGGTCTAGCTCCCTCATCAGGCCTCCAGGGCACCAGGCACACACAGTGCAGACAAAAACCTTAAAAATAAATAAAAACTGGCCAGGCAGTGGTAGCTCACGCCTTTAATCTCAGCACTTGGGGCAGGCAGATCACTGAGTTCAAGGCCAAACCTGGTGTTATGTAGCAAGTCCCATGAGAGCCAGGGTTAAACAGTGAAACCCTGTCTCAAAAAACCGAAATAAATAAACAAATAAAAATACAGATTTTCACAGCCAGATCCTACTTAATATTTTATAAATTACTTATATAGTTACTATGGCTTGTGTGTATGCACGCATGCCACAGGGCACGTTAGGAGGTCAGACAGGGTCTCATAGGCTCCCGGTCTTGACGCCTGGTAAACTGTTCTGCCTTTCTATGTTGAGGTGGGGAGCACTGAAGAGGGAGAGGAGCCTTCTGAACCGGGCCTGAGAAGCCCACTGCACTGATAGAGGGACCGTAGCCTTGTTTCGCATTCACCAGAAGGAACAAAGGTTTATTGAACCTGGGTTGCAGAACAATCCTAGTCCAGAGAAGAGCCTGGATACGTTTTTGGTTGCACACTTTAGAACAAAAGGTGTGACTGGAGCCCACAGCCCCTTAGCTTCCAGACTCAGGGGTGGAGTCAGCCGAGAGAGATGGGGCGGGCAGGGAGGTGTGTGGGCGAGGGTATTTGCTGGTCTCAGCAGCACCTGAGACCTGGAGGCTCCTGCATTTGGGTTGGTCTTGACCCTTGTGCACACAGGGGTCCTCAGAAATGGGTTGAAATTGGTGGTTTCGGGGAGAATCCGCCCGCCTTGATATCCAAGAAGGAAAGGTCGGCCTTTGTGCAGCACCACAGCCTCAGTTTCCTCATCTGCAGAGTGAACATTTAAAATGCTGGAGGGGGTTGCAGCGCTGGCTCATGCGCAGCGGCTGGGTGGAGTAAAGTTAGCATGCAAATGGATGGTGCAGACAGCTGCCCCTGAGGCAGGGTCCTGCATGGACCCATCTGAAGACGGAACATTTGTCAGGTGCCTGAGGAACACCGTAGGCAGCTCCAGTCAGAGGTACTCTGCCCATAGCAAGAAGTTCCTGAGCGCTGCAGGTCAGTTGTCATGGAGACACTGATGGTCTCTATGGCAACGGTTGTTCAGGATGGAACCCGGAGGGAACGCCTTGAAGGGACAGGTGTTCTGTTACTTTGGACACCGGTTTGGTCTCCATGGCAACAGTCCAGCGCTTCAAACTGTCTAGGGGCGGGGCTTGGGCAGCTGAGAGAAACGGAAGGTGCTTCGGGAAAGGAGCAGCTGTTTCCATGGAGAGGCCTGGAGGACTGAATGCTGGGTTACCCTGAAGACACTCAGTGGGGAAGTCTGTCTTCACAGAAGTCCACCAGGGCAGCGACAGCCAAAAATGAAGTGATAGGTGTCTGGGCTTTAGGCCAGTGAGAAAGGAAAAGTGTGGTAACCATGGTCACAGAGGAAGGCAGAACGTGCCATTTCCGTGGGTGTAGTGGGCGAGACGGGTAAGGCTGCACTGGTGGCCTGTGCGACCTTAAGAAGCCGAGCAGCTTGTCTCTACAAGTCAGATTTTTAGGGGTTTCTGGTCTTGAGGGAATAATCTCTTTGGTGACATGCCCCAAGGAGCCCCGGGGATGGGACATTCAGGCGAGTCTACTCTCTGACCAGAGGAAATACCTGAGGGATAGGCATGACCACTGTTCCTGGGAGCTAGAGGAGTTGGGTCTGTGACCTGGGGACAAGGTATGTTACCTTGGAAACGTAAAGAAACTCTCTGGAAGAGTGGGAATACCCAGCCTCTGGGTCACCTGCCCGCCCAGGGAACGGTCACCTTGTGACCTGCAGTTTTCTGTCTCTTCACTGGGCGATGGGGAGACGTCACTGTACAACTGACTATCCAGACCAGTTTTCCAGCTCCAGGAAATGTAGAGGGTCTGGGGGGCAGGTCTCCAGTTAATCCTGGGGGTCCAGCCTCCAGGTGACTGAGGGGGAGCGTCCATCTGTTTTTCAGGAGGCCATAGAAGGGTAGTTCATCTTTAGGAAACCGTAGAGTTCTGCTGGTCTACTGGGATCCTGGGAGGTGGGGGAGAGCGTGACTCTTCTAGACAAAGTCTGAAAGATGAGACATCCACTATCCAAAGAAGTGGGCTTGGCCACTATCAGGGATCCTCCCAGGGTAGCATAGTCAGTGACCAAGGACCACAAGTGGGTCAGCCTGCAGCTCACGGCAGGGGTGTGTCACGTATCCAGGAGACCTTAGGTGTGGTCAATGTCCAAAGACCACAGGTGGCTATCACCCTGCAGTGCACCGCAGGGGTGTGTCCTATGTCCAAGGGATCTCTGAGACGTGGTCGGTATCCAGGGGGTGCATGAGGTCACCGGATCAGCCACCAACACCCCCAAACGCGCATCCTCACACATCTAGACACGCAGCGGGGTCCAGGCAGCTGGATCCCTCGACCCTCCAGCCCAACCTCCTCCGCCGGCCCAACCCCAGCCCCAGCCTCCTGGAGCCGGGTCTGGGGCACCCGGAGCGCGGTAGCAGTAGACACCGAAGAGGCGTCGGGAGGCGTCAGGGAAACCGAGGCTGCGCACGCCGGGCCGAGGACCTCCGCAGCGAGTTCGCGGATTCACGATGGGATAGCGCGCGCTGCCATCCGCCAGCCAGCCTGCAGTGCAGCGGTCCAACAGTTGCAGCTTCCACGCAGCGAACAGCTGCCCGACCTTGGCCACTGTAGCACCCCTCGCCGCGCACGCGCGCACCGCCCCGGCCAAGGCCACAGGTCGCAGGGGCTTCAGGAAAAACACGCGGCCTGTGGGACCCAAGAGTGTGTTAGTGCCGGGCCAGGGCTGGGCCCGCCAGGCTCCAGCGTCCTGGGGCTTCCTGCGCCTAGTCCAACCCATTCCCTGCAACCTGGAACCTCCGCTTCCGCCAGGGCGATGCGGGTACCTTGTGGCTTTTCACTGCCCCCCTGTGGCAGATCTGGAAAGCCAGCTTCATAGAAGCGGAGGGCAAGGCCGTGTGTGTGTGTGGGGGTGTGTGTGTGCTCACTTTGGGGGTGAGGTGGGGTGATGGTTTGGAGAAAGGGTCTTTGCACTTCAGGGAGATCTCTGTCCATTGGGTAGGCCTCCTACTTGGAGCGGGACTCTTGTTCGGGGAAGGTTTTCGCCAGTGTCCTTATGTCTTAGCATAGTGTCTATGTCCTTATCTGTGTTCTTGTATGTAGGGTCTACACTCTTGAAACGGACCTCCAACCACGGGGTAGGCTCTATGCCTTTCGTCTTTCGGACAGGTCTTCCTTGAGGAGGCGGGAATGGGGGGCTTTGGGCTTAAAATGTGCCTATCTCCTTGAGGCGGAGCTCATGGAGGAAGTCTTCCCTCAAGAGAGAAGGCGCCTATACCCTGAGGGATGGGACTATGCTCTCATCGATGTTTCTGAGACAGACTTCTTCCCTCCACCAGCCGTGCCCTAGGGTTAAGCGGTTAAGGTCAGTCTTCCTCAAAGGGTTGGAGACCAGGCACTTGGGGTGGGTTTCTCCCTAAGGGGAGGGCACATGCGCCTGGGGCGGACCTCATTCTAGGGGATTGGGACTATGTCCTCATGAGTAGGACCAGGCTCCATGCATGGGAGTCAGGGCCTGTGCATGTGGGGCAGGTGTACCTCCAGGGAGAGATCTTTTGAACTGGAGGAGTGCGTCTCCTTCCAGGGAGAGGGCATAATGTTTAAGAGGAAGAAGAGAGAGAAGGGTCCCCTTCAGGGAGAAGCCTATGTATTTAGGGTTGGGGACTAAGCCCTTGGGACCGGTCTCCTTCAAGAAGGCGGGGAATAAGTGTTGGAGACCCGCTTCTTTAGAAAGGGCTTAACTCACCCGGGAGGTTGGATGTGAAGCAGAAGGCATCATAGCGTTCCTCGGCGTTATGACGATATCCATAGTTGCGCACGCCCCCGTTAGGGCCGCCACCAGCCCCAGTGCTCCCAGCCCCGCCACAGGGCTCCCGGGCTTGGCTCACCGGGTACTGCACGGAGCCATCGCGTAGCCATCCCGCATTGCACCAGTCCAGGCCATCGCGCCAGGCGGCGTGCAGCTGCTCCGCGGACGCCAGAATGCCGTCCTGTTCGGCACAAGCGCGCTGAGCTTCCGCGAAAGTCAGCTTGTAGCGGCCTCCGCGCGGGTGATAGGGGAAGACCACCCCTGGGTGGATGAAGAGGAAGGGGAGTCTGTCTGGGTCGTCCCCTCCGCCCACCCCACCCCCCACTCCGGATTCTCCATGAAACAGAACCTTCCAGTTCATTCTTCTCTCTAGCACTCAGACCTAGCCGCACCTCTAGCCCGCTCACGCCCATTATGAATCCTTGGGATTCAAGCTTGGGATGTGTTCCTCCTCCTCCTCCTCCTCCTCCTCCTCCTCCTCAACACATTTTAATCACATCTACTCTTCTATGTCGCAGACCTTCGCTCATGTTCTTTCTATCCTTCTCCAGTTGCTTAAATCATCCATTAAAACTTAACTCTTAATGTCCTCTGTCCCAGTGTTCTGACAATCCACCAAAACTGAATTCTTCCCAAAGTGACCACTGAGCTGGAAATGCCTGTTCCTAGGGCAGTAGTTCTTCTTCACTCTGCGCCCTGAAAGGGTTGGGCAAGGTGTCGAGCCCTTTGATTTGCCAGTATTATTTAAAGTATTTCCCTTCCAACTGACTCCATCTATAACTCTAAACTTATTTCTCACTAAACTCGCAGTCAACCCAACTCTGGAGTGTTTCTGTGGTTAGGGACAGGGTTTAGGCTGACTCTCATGCTGGTCCTTATTCCAGGACAGGATGCAAACACCAGCTATGGTGAAGCCCTAGAGCTTTAATGGACAGGAAGTCGAATCTCGGCCACGCCCCTCACCTACAGATGCCCAGGGCAACGCCATGGCGTTCTTGAGGCAGAGCTCATCTCCAGGTTAATAGCTGTCTACCTTGGGGATTTGAGGAAATTAAATGAGAAGCTCCAGAGAGCCCTTCAACTAAGTGGCTGGCAAACAGAAAGCATCTAATGAAGACAGCTACAACTTACACTGTTAAAATGTTCAGAGATAGCTGGGCAGTGGTGGCGCACGCCTTTGATCCCAGCACGTGGGAGGCAGAAGCAGGTGGATTTCTGAGTTCGAGGCCAGCCTGGTCTACAGAGTGAGTTCCAGAACAGCCAGGGCTACACAGAGAAACCCTGTCCAAAATAATAATAATAATAATAATAATAATAATAATAATAATAATAATAATAATAAATGTTCAGAGGTGTCAATAAAATGGCTCGGAAGGTAAGGGCATTTGCCACCAAGCCTGACAAACTGAGTTCTTTTCCAGGAGAGAATCCATTCTGCAAATGGTTGTGATCTCCACACAAGCACCATGGCAGGTGAGGGTGCACTCATAAGCACACACACATAAGCACACACACCAAAAATTCAATAACTTTTCTTTAAAGCTCATGAGTTCAAAGCCAACCTGGGGTGTGTTAAACCTTGTCTTAATCATAGAGCTAGGGCTGGAGAGATGGCTCAGTGGTTAAAAAAAAAAAAACTTTCACCACTGGCCCTCACCACTGACCCCTTCACTTGAGAGGCAGGCCGATCTCCACAAATTCAAGGCTTGCCTAGATTTTATTAAATTAATCAGAAGGTACTTTAGGCAAACCTTCACACAGTGTACAAAAAGAGTCTCCCAACAAAGGCTACCGTGGGCTATGTAGCGGGTTCCAGGACAGGGCTACATGGTGAGACCTTGTCTAGAAGAAAAAAAAAGTGTGTGTGTGTGGGGGGGGTTGCTTTCTTCTTGGTTCCTCCTCCAGCCAAAAAGAGTTCTGTTCCCCACACTGACACCACCTGTAACTCCAACTCCAGGGTATTGGAGGTCTCTTCTGGCCTTAACCACAGGCATACAAATTATATATATATATATATGCTGTAAGTTTTAAATGAGCTAGCTATTCCCCCTGCCCAACAAAATCTCTACCCCGTCAATTTGATTCAGTTTGCCCCGCACTGTACCATCTCTCTCTGCGGTCACCTTCCAGATCCAGCTTGACCATGCCGGCGTCGTCCTCCAGCTCATTGGTGACTTCGCACTCGTAGCGCCCGTAGTCCTGCAGGGTGACATTTCGGAGGACCAGGGAGGCGTCCCCCGGTCCGTCGTTCTGCAGTTCGGCCCGCCCTCGGTAGGGACCGAAGGCTCGGTGCTGGGAACCCAGAGCCACGAAGACATCGGTGAAAGCCAAAGGGTCTACCACTTTCGTCCACTTGAGGCGGACGCCGTCGTGACCGTGGGTGGCCGCCTCGTAGTGGTAACGGCAGGGTAAGACAATGGTGCCACCGCGGTGGCTCACCACTTGCCCCGGCGCAGTCTGCACCACCACGGAACCGGACTCGCCCTCTGTGGGGCGACCAATCAGGGGTCAAAGGTGCGGCAGGGAGGGACCCAGGGAGGGCATGTAGGTCCAGCATGGGAAGGAGCTCAGAGGAGGTTGAGTGTAGGGAGCCATGGCTATCCGCCACCCCATCCCACTCCCATCGTTCATTCTAGGCCATCGCTGTGCGTGTGATGTGTGTGCGTGTGCGTGTATTGGGGGTCGGAGGGGATGACCAGAGCTTCGCACAAAACTCACCCAGCACGTGCACGACTTTCTTCCTGCCACGCTGCGCCCCTGCGAGCACGGGGACCAGCAGCAGGAGTCCCCAGGCCACGGCCCAGAGTGCGCGGTGACCAAGGGATCCTGGAGCACACGCCTGCGGGTACAGGAGCTGCTTCCAGCTGTACTGCCCCGACCGCCCCTAGCTCTGCCAGCCCTCCCCAAAGGGGTCTCAGCCGCGCCTCAGCCGTGGAGCTGCCAGAGGGTCAGGCGATTCCTTTCGCCTTCGCTAAGTCCCTGCCCCCGTTACGGGAGCGCACGGGAGGGGGAGCAGCAGGGCGGACCGGGGCCGCAAGGTTATCTGCGCGCCAGGAGACTGCAGCAAGCCCGGCAGCACGAGCGGGGGTTGGGGATCGAGGGACAGGATTGGGGAGGTTGAGGGGCAACGGGCTCCTGAGCCAGGCCAGGAGAGATAGAGGGAGCGAGATATGAAGACCAGAGTTAAGACTCAAAGACAGAGACCCAGAGACAAGAGACACAGGAACAGAGGCAGAGATAGAGACCCAGAGACAGACTCCCGGAGACAGACGCAAAGACAGAGACCCAGAGACTCAGGGACAGAGACGCAGAGATGCAGAGACCCAGAGATAGAGACGCAGAGACAGAGACTCATAAACAGAGACGCAGAGACAGTGACCCAGAGACACAGAGACTCAGAGATAGAGACTCAGAGACAGTGGCCCAGAGACGCAGAAATTGAGGTGTAGAATGAGAGATGCAGAGAAAGACTCAGAGGTAGAGGAAGGAGAGACTAGTGGGGAGAGACACGGAAAAAGAATAAGTAAGCGCTCTTCTCCACCACCACCCCAAACATGGGGAGACATTGAAGAGGCAGAGGAAGGAAAAGTGACAAAGAAAGAGAAAGAGGAGGCAAGAGGAAGAGAAGAGAGGGAGGAGAGAGCAGAGAGGAGACAGACAGAGACAAATGTGAGATTCGAGAACCCAGCGCAGCGTGGCACTCACCATCCTGGTCGCGGCCCCCGCTGAGCTGCCAGTGCGCTTCCCGACTGCGCATGCGCACCGCGGACGGGCCAGCTGGTCCCGGGGGCCGCGCAATCCCGGCGTCTGCCTGCAAGGAGAGGAGGACGCATGGGGCATTAAAGGTGCCGCGCGCGTGTGCACGCACCGCACGGGGTGGGGGTGGGGCAGCCCCGGGCACAAGGAATTGAGAGCACTGTGATAATGACCCATCGCAACCTCTCACCCACGAGGACTAACCTGGCCAGTCTCACTGGACTGAGCTGGTACTCCACGCCTGGGAATGACAGGCGTGCTGCCGCATAGGAGTCTCATATAACCACCCAGGGAGTAGATAGGTAAACTAGGATGGTGGGCTAAGCTCCTTAATCAAGTCTTCCAGCTCCCGCCAGCACAGGAAAAACTCAAGTCCACTAGCCTCCCTGTCACCCCAACACACTTCATTTTATGGTAGTGACACACAACTGTTACTCAAGTACTCTGGAGAGGGAAGGAGAGAATAGCAGTTTAAAGTCATCTTCTGCAAGTTCAAGGTCAGCCTGGGATGAGAAGGTAAAAAGGGAAGAGGTTCGGAGCCACGGTCTAGGTCTATAATCTCAGCATTAAGAACCTGAGGCAGGTAGACTGAAAGCTGAGACTAGCCTGGTCTATACCCGGGCCATGTATTAGCTGGAGGCTGGGCCTGAAGCCCAGTTGGAAGAGAATTCGCCCAGCATGGCTGAGGTTCTGGGTTCCATCCCCAACACCGCACAAAAGCGAGGCTAGTGTATACATCTGTCATTTCAACACCAGAGAGGCTGAGGTGGGGTTAGGAATTCAAAGTCACCTTGGGCCAGTTGTGGTGGTACACGCTGGTAAAACATGCCAAGAGGCAAGAGGCAGAGGTAAGAGGATCATGAGTTTGAAGCCTGGCCTACGCATTTGGTGCTTCTGTGGTGGCACATGCCTTTAATCTCAGCACTTGGGAGGCAGAGGCAGGCAGATCTCTGTAAGTTCAAGGCCAGTCTGCTCTATGTAGCAAGTTCCAGGACAGCCAGAGTTGTGTAATAGAACTTATCTCAAAAAAAATCTAATTGAGGAAGGTAAAGTTACCTTGGGCTACAGTGGGAACTTAAGGCCTGCCTGGGCTACATAGGACCTTGTCTTCTACAGAGTTCCAGGACAGCTAGGGTTACACAAAGACCTTGTTAAAAAGGAGGACGAGGAGGAGGAGGAGGAGGAGGAGGAGGTCAGGGAAAGCTGGGCATGGAGGTATAGGAGAGGCTAAGACAGAAGGATAGCGAGTTTGAGGCTAGCCTGGGCTCCATAGCCAGACACTACAGCTTTTCTAGGAGAGAATGGAGTAAGCCTTCTCTTCAGTGGCAACAGCATAATGGCTTGGTTAAGGGGCTTGGCCTGCCAGTCTTGCTTTCCCTATCTGCTCACTGGGCAATCACCCAGGAAACCTGGGACCCAGGGGGACAGGTCTAAGTTCCACTCTTCCCCTTGCTGCCTGAGGCAGCCCTCTCAGCCTGCACGGGTCTCTGGGCAAGGCAGGGTCTGTGTCCTGCCCAGGAGCTCAGGGCCCCAGTCATCTGCAAACTCCACTCTTCACCCAGTTTCCAGATTAAAGACAAGAAATGGAGTCCCATTTTCCCGCCCTTTGTTGCCCAGCCAGACTCAGTTGCCCTGGAAAGTAAGGCTGGAGGTCCATTCCTAACTGAGCTGTGCCAAGGTGTGACCTTGGGTAGAGTCGTCTCTAGATGCCTAACTCCGCTGCATGGGTTAGTTATGCTTCACCCCGTGTGGTGGTTTGAATAGATTTGGCCCCTGTAGACTTATGTAGTTTATGCTTGGTCCACAGGGAGTGACACTTTTAGATGTGTCCTTGTTGGAGTATGTGTGGCCTTGGAGGGAGTATGTCACTTTAGGGGTAGGCTTTGAAGTCTCATCTTGCCAGAGTCAGTCCTCTTCTGACTGGCTTTGGATCAGAATGCAGAGTTCTCAGCTCCTTCTCCAGCACCATGTCTGCCTGGACGCTGCCATGCTTCCTGACGATGATAATGGACTGAACCCCTGAAACTGTAAGCCAGGCCCAGTCAAATGTTGCCCTTATAAGAGTTGTCTTTGGTCATGGTGTCTTTTTAGAGCAATAAAACCCTAAGACACTGTGTGTGTGTGTGTGTGTGTGTGTGTGTGTGTGTGTGTGTAGTATTTGTATTGTGCCTTTGTGTGACAGTACAGGTGTGTGTATGTTGTAGGTCAGAGGTGAGCATTAGTTGTCTTCCACACTAGCTGTCAGCCTTTTTTCTGTCCGCCTGTGTGAGAGAACATTGACTGATCTGGAGTTCACTATGTAGACCAGGCTGATCTGGAACCTATAGAAGATCTGCCAACCTCTGCTTTCTGAGTGATGAGAGTAAAGACACCTTTACCATTCCCAGCTTCTTTTTGATTTGGGGGCAGGGTATCTCACCAAACTTGGAGCTGGCTGGCAGTGAGCTCTGGAGATCCTGCCTTCCTTCCATGCCCCAGTGCCAGGTTATAGGTATGTCCCATAGCTGCTGGCTTTCATGTGGGTGTTGGGGATTTGAACTCAGTTCCTTATGTATTTACTGACTGCCATATTGCTCCTGACTCTTTTACGTGTGGAGGGGTGAGAATGTAGTCTAGGCTAGTCTTCAATTTGCTATGTGGCCAAAGGTGACCTTGTGCTCCCACTCCTCCTGCTGCTGTCTCTGCGGTGCAAGGACAACAGGTGTACACCAGCTCACCCAGCTCATGTGGGGCTGGGAATGAACCCAGGGCACTGATGACTGTTCGGCTACCAAGGGACCTACATCCACAGTCCCCATTGTGCTGTGACTTCTTCCCCAGTGTGACCCTTCTGAGCCCTCCTCCCCTTCTGTGGGTTACAGGGCGGGGGCCTGCGACCGGCCAGTGCTAGGGCTACTGGGCAGGCAGATGCGGGGAATTCAACTGCTGTGGGAACCACAGCCACGGAACCACCGGGCAAGCATCAGGCTGTGGGAGGCCTCAAGACCTCGCGCCAGGGTTGGAGAAGGCTCAGTCTTGGGGTTCTCAGTCTTGGACATCCCAGACGCCACTGGATGTCTCGGAAGAGCTGAGAACAGGGTGGGGGCTCCGGGGGCCATGATCTGACCCGGGGTTGAAAGGGAAAGGGGCAGGGAGGAGGGCGCTGGCTGGTTCCCTCGGGGGAGAGTCCCTGGTCTGGTCTGGCAGCTGCTGGCGGCTTGGCTTGGACTGGTGGCCACCGTGGCTGGGAGGCCTAAGCAGGAGGCTAGAGGGCGCTCTTGGGCAGAAGTCCCGTTTCTCCAGCACGGCGGGTCCAGATGAGAGGACGCAGTTCTCGGTTTAGATAAAGAGAAGCAGAGGTCGGGCATGGCCATGTGGAGAGAGCGGAGGGAATGCAGAGAAAGGGGGAGCAAAGGGACTAGAGAGTAAGAGAAGAGAAAGAGGAGGGGCAAGCACCCCCCCCTTTAGAGTGGGCCAGCCTACCCGGCTGTTGCCAGGTAACCGTGGGGAGGAGCACACCTGGCTGTTACCAGGTGACTGTGGGGTGGGGTCTAGACAGAATGCGTGACTGATGGCCACAGAATTACGGAGAGCTGAGGGCTCGTGTCAGAAGCCCAGTGTCTGCGGGCATGGCCAACGGGTCCGTCCCTTGTAGAATATCTACGGGGTCTCCGGGGGTTCAGCCTCCCTCAGCCAGAACACAGACTGCCTTTCACAGTCCCACACACTTCTAAGCCTCAGTCTCCACATCTGGAACATGGAGTTGTGTATCCCGCTGGAAGGCTGACTTTGAATGTCCTGACCGCTCTGATTCCAGATAGTCACTGTGGCTATGAGCACCCCACTTTCCCCTTGTGGAGTACAAGAAGATGGTCCCTTGCACCAGGTCCCCAAAATATTTAGGTGGTGATGTTCTAGACATCAGAAGGGCTTTTATTAAAAGGATGGGAGGAGGTGAAGGCTAGATCCCAGGAGAGGGCATTAGAGTCCTTGTGACCTTTGGGGCACAGTGACGCAGCCAAGCACACCTATGCTCCTTTCTGGCCCGGATTGCAATTTCTCCACATGTCCATAATTCCACGGCCAACCCACTAGTGGAGGGCAGCGGCAGCTTCACAGGCAGATGTCTTAGTGGAGAGATGCACATGCTCACTGCTGCTTCTTGCCTTGGTCCTGGGGCGAAGATGCCGGGGCTGCACGCAAGAAGAAGGCAGGCCGCCACAGGCAGCGGAAGGCCAGCAGGTGGGGACCCAGCGCGAACAGCAGGTTGCTCAGAAAGAAGGTGGCCCACGTGTCCTCTGGCACTCGGTAGGTGAAGGGTGTGCGCAGGTGCATGGAGGCGCCCATGTGTGAGAACTGGGCCTGGCGCGGATGCAGGGGAGCGCAGGTCAGGCTGAGGCGCCCAGGCACTGCCCACTCTCATTCCTGCCGCTGATGCTATCCTTCCTCCTCACAACTGTTACCTCCCCCAGAGATTCCTTCCCGGGTCCCCTTCCTTGGCTGGGTCTAGCTCGGGTCTCTCCACTGCTCAAACAGCTCCGTGGCTCCCGACCTCCTCCTTCACATGCTCGGAGCCAGAGTTCAAAACTGTCAACGTCTAGCTCCAGTGTCTCTCGTCTCTCTTCCCCTCAGTGGTTTCTTTACTGCCTTTCGATACTGTTGCCACTCGCAGAGGCCTTTCCCTTTATTTATCTTCACAGGTCACAATCTTTCCACCCTGCGGTCCCTCTCAGACCCTGTCCCTCCTTCCCTCCCCGCTTCTGTTTGTTAGTTAGGTTTTTTTTTGTTTGTTTCTTCAGGGCCAGGGAATGGAAGGTGTGTGCTTGCACATGCTAGGTGAGCATTGTACCCGTGAGCCATATGCGTTATAGTTCTCTCTAGCTGGGACTAGGGTGCTTGGGGCTACCTGTGGCTAGGGGGTATGTACATCAAGTCATGTCCCCCAGACTAGGGAATGCTGGGCCTGGGTCTGTCGTCACTACCCCTATCTCATCCCCACCCCTTACCTGGCCAATGGCTCCAGCAAATACCAAGGCCCAGTCAGGCAACCAGGAGCAGCCGGGGACGGTGAGGGCGTAGGCGGCCAGGCAGTAGAACGGGAGGGCATAGAACAGATACACCAGCATCTAGGGGAGACCGCAGCCCGTGAGGACGCAGCCCGTGAGGATGCAGCTGGGACATCTGCACTGGGACGTCTGCACGAGGCTCCTCTCTGTCTCTATGGGGTCCATCCCTTTACTCACACTAAGTCTGCACTCAGCTGCGGGACTCTGGCCTATTTCCAAGGCTAACATGATTGACAGGGGCATGAGATTCAGGCTGGGCTAATCAGAGTCTGAATGAGACATGTTCTTAAATCCTGGGGTGACCAAGGGGGTGGATGAAACCCTGGCGTGCTTCTGGGATGTGTCCTTAGGCGCCTGGATCTCACCACACCCAAAGTCCGCATGTGCGTCTGCCCGGCTGGCAGGGCTTCGGGCAACTGCTTCCGCGAAGCTTGGGCAGGACCACAGCCCGCACCTCCCATCTGACCTCTCACCTGCAACTTTGGGTAGGCCACAGGGTCCCGAAGGTACGGCTCGTATTGGTAAATATAGATGAAGCAGGCATCTGTGGGGCAGTCGAGTACCACCTAGGAGACACGGAAAAACACCATCCATGTCAAACGTCTCACAAGGCCCCTCCCTACACCAGCTCTCGAGCTGAGCCCACGATAATCACTCTGGTCCCTCCTAGCCCTCCCTGTTTCTCTCCGCTTGCCTTGGGGTTCACCACAAGATTGAGAGAAGAGGCTACAGGGAATAGGTGTTTGTCAGGAAACATCCGGGTCAGACTTGGTGAAGAACTTCCTTGGGTGATCAGATAGGAGAATGCTGTCCTTTCGGCAACGAGTAAGGAAATATACTTGGGAGAAGCAGGCTAAAAAGGGATATCGGAGGTGAACGAGTGGGGAAGCCAAGGCAGACTCACCAGGCCACGGAAGACGGTGAAAAGCGCAGCAAGGATGAGGTATGCTATGAGTGTCAGGTCAGCCGGGCGCTGTAGGAGACTTTTCTTCTGCTCTTCCAGTACCTGCCCCATAGGAGGAAGTCAGAGCTAGCGGGAGAGGTCGGGACCCCAGCAGATGTTCAGTAAATGCTCCTGCCTATCTTGCTGAGCACCAAGGAGGCTCTCCCAAGTATACAGTCATTTAGACATGAATTGAGTGGTAAACCTAGGTCTCCTATAGTCTGGGCGAGTGTTCTAACCCTGAGTCATACGCCTATCCCCTTCTGGGTGACTCTAGGCCGATGTCCTACTGCCAAGCCACGTTTGAGTCCCTGAAGTTTTCAGACAATCTTACCATAAAGCTTGTGCTGGCCTTGAACTCATGGTAAATCTGTCCCAGTCTCCCCAGTGCTGGAATGATAGGCACAGGCCACCATTCACGGCTTAGGTCAGGTGTTGGTGGGAGGGGGGGCACTCACCATGTCAGGGGTGCAGGAGGTTGGTTCATGGGACTGGTTGAAGATCCTCATGCCGGCCCAGCATGGAACCAGCATGTACAGGATGGCAAGGAAGAATGTAGGTCTGATCTCTGAACTGTATTTACCTGCCAGGGAGAGGAGGGAATACAACTCAGGAAGTAGCTCCTGATGGCAACTGGCCCTGCAAGAGCCCCGCCTGGACATCTTGAGTTACACTTCTCTGGCTCAAGCTTCTACCTTCATGGCTCCCCAGCACGCTCCTTACCCTGGCCTGCCTGAATGCGGACCCGACCCCTGTGTGGGTGTCTCTGCTTCCCAACTTAGATGTCCCCTGTGGGACATCTAAAACCATGCCAGGAATTTCGGTAAGGTAGAGCTGGTTGAGACCCAGAGACACGGCGGGTACACACCCGAGGCTTAGGTGACTCCCAGCTCCCTGCCAGACTCCTGACTTGGAACACGTGCCATGACATAAAGAAACATGTCCTGTGGTCACATAGGCCCCAGAGTTCTCCATGCTAATGAGGTACCTAGAGGTCCGGAGGGCTTAGCCAACAAGCTTCCCTTCCCAGTCATTCCTCCCTACAAAGGTATTTAATCTCAGGCCCACCCTGAGAAATTGAGTATGGTTTCCACCACGACGATAAACTGTCATGGAACTGTGGACTGTCTCTTTTGTCAAGATCCACACGTAAGGAACCTGGGGAAGGCCTTTGTCTACAGAGCTGCAGTCTAATTCTCCCATAGAAGGCCTCTCTGCGTTCCCAGCCACAACTGCCACCAAGCCTGCCTCTGCCTCTCACCCCACTGGAACAAGCCTACGCTCCCCGTCTCCAGCCCCAGGCTAGACGCTGTCCTCAGCCCTCGGGCCTGACTCCATTCTTTGCTCTTCAGAGACTCCCAGCAGTGCCTGGATGACCAAGAGTCTGAGAACCCCACGACCCCGGCATCGTTACAGGTCCAGGGACCCCAAGTCCGCTTCAGCTCCCCACATCTCAGACTGAGCTTTCCCTCCCCAGTAGTGGTATCTTGGAGCCTCCCTACAGCCCGGAACCCTACCCTGCAGCAGGCAGCGTGGGATGAACGCAGTCAAACTCTCTGAGTTCCACTTCCCTAAGAGGCTGTGTGTGCCTGTGGGGGAACGGTCCCGACAGTCCCCCTCCATCAGTATTTTCTGAGTCATTTCAACACTGGGACTCATCATCTCTGCCCTGTCTTCAAAAACCTACTTAGCAAGCCTTCACTAAACTCCCTTCCTCTGTGAAGAGCATTCTGGGAAACCCTAAGAGGAATCAGGATTAATGCCATCTTCCCTTTACTTCCATGTGGAAAGGGAGTAAACAGTGCACTGGCTGCTGGCCAAGATTATTGAGACATGTGGAGGGCTGGAGTCTCAGAGTCTATGTCCTTACCAAGGATGTTTCCTGGGAGAAACACCAGGAGGCTCATGGCGAAGGACCCCAGCCAGTAGAGCCCAAGGTTCCGGTACCTTTTCCTGGGAAGGGAAGGGGGAGAGTTGTGGCACACTGACCCTCCGCCTCAAGCCCTTGCTGGGGTCCAGAGGCCACATTGGATCTTAACCTCTGGGCTACTTATTATTTATTTATTTTTGTAGCCGGAGATGGACCGTGGGTCTTGAGTGTGTTCAGTATGTGCCTGGATGGTACCCACACAGTAAGCACTGCGAGTTATATCAATGGTCCAGAAGATGTGGGCCTCCAGCTGGCCACACCTGTTGACAGGTTTCTCTAGCCATCCCCGGGTGATCATACCTCCTCTCAAACACTTCTGGTTTCCCAGAGACCTGGGACCCACTCCAGGAATCAGCCTAGGAACTCCTCCTGGGTTCCTAGTCTTCTGTGCCCCCTCACCTTTTGTGGATGGCACCAGCCATCGTCAGGTAGAGCAGGTAGTGCACAGTACCATCCCAGTAGCAGCTGAAGATGCCGTGTGCTGTACGTAGGTAGGGCTCACCCTGTGGGCAGGAGTGGGGCTCAGGAACATGCACGATGGGGCCAGGAGCACACCCAGCCGTCCCACACTACCTCCTTGGTGTAGAAATCCATGAGGCCCGTCATGTAGCCATCTTCTTGGAGAGCAATGGCAAGGTCCACCACCGAGGTGAAGGAGAAGATCACAAAGACTGCAGACAGAGAAGGCGGGACTGAGCAGACGAGTGGGGTTGATGTAGGTACGACAGGGCCAAGCATGGGTATGGCTAAAGCCAACACAATGACAGTTTGGGCTTGGGCAATCTCAGGATCTGTTCTTTTGACACAGGGTCTGTAGCCTAGGCTCTCCTGGGACAAATGAAAATCCTCCTGCTGCAGATTCCCAAGTGCTCGGATCACAGGGTCTCAGCACCACACTAGCTTTTAGTTCAGCTTATAATTGGGCTTGAAATATCAAGTCCAGCCGGGCAGTGGTGGCGCGCGCCTTTAAGCCCAGCAATTGGGAGGCAGAGGCAGATGGATTTCTAAGTCTACAGAGTGAATTACAGGACAGCCAGGGCTACACAGAGAAACCCTGTCTCAAAAAACAAACAAATGAAAAACCAAAAAAGAAATGTCAGGTCCAAGGCAAAGTGACCAGGCCACACACACATCATAGCACCCATCCTACATATGTGATGAAGGAAGTCTGATGGAACTGGACAAAATGTCATTGTTACCCCAGCATTCAAACTCAGGTAGAGGCAGGAAGATTAGGAGTTCAGGTCAGCTTGGGCTACATGAGTCCTGGGGAGGGAATAAGGGATTGAGACATAATTACTTCTCTCTGAAAGAGGACACCCTTTGAGGTTCTCCAGTCTAATGGTATTCCAGGCCTTCGGAGTTCCACAGTTAATGGGAACCATTCAAAGACTAACAGAGGCCTTAGGTTGGTCCCAAGTCTAGAATGGAGGTCTTTGCCCAGAGAACCCTGCTTCCCAGCACCTCTCAGTGACTCACCAGCATAGAGAGGGTCATAGGTGATCTCCCCATGAGATAGGCTGTAGACAGCCATGAAGAGCAGACCCAGTATCAGAGCACTCGTCAGCACCACACACAGAGGCCTAGGGGGAAAACCGAGGGCCATGGTTTTATGGGTGAGCCCTCCTGGAGTAATTATTAAAAAAGTACCAGCAAAGGAGAATGAAACGACTTCTCCAGCAGTGGCTTCTTGGTTAGGTTTCCTACTTGGCAAACCCCTACTCATCCTTCAAGGCTTATTTATCCATATTGCCCCTTCCTGGAAGCCCTCTCTGATTTCCCTATCCATTTCTGTTCCATCATTAGCTAATACTCATTCCTTTGGATTTGCCTGGTCAATCATCGAGTCTCATCCTTCATGTGGTCGGGCTCTGATGGGGAGGGAATCTAATATTCCCCGAGGCTCCCAGCTTCTCCCAAACTGTCTCCAATTGGTCTTCCCTACTCTTGCTCAGTTATATAGCCGAATAAGACAGGTCAGCTAGCTGCATAGATAACAGCAAGTCAGGGCTTCCCTTTACACAGCTGGACAAGCAAACCAAAACCCAGAGAGGGGAATCTACCTGTCCTGTGCCACACAGCAAGTTTTTGTCCAATTCTCCTAAACTGCCCATGCCCACATTTCATGAACTCCAGCCTGGTTTTACTTAACCAGCAATGCCAACAACACTAATCTTGACACTGCACAGAACTTGTGACCCTCACCCATGACTATAGTGAGACCCAGACAGATGAAGGAACCTAGGCTCCCAGAGGGCACTTGGCTCACTCAGACTCTCAGGAGACAGGTACCAGGGAGTCAGACCTATGGCTAAGGCCCTCTCTATACCACTGTTTAGGTCGGCTGAGCTTTGGAGTGAGGGACTTGCTGGACCACCAGGGTCTATCTAAAGATAGAAGTCAGGAACAGGGTGGTAATTGTTTGTAGGGGGAGTTAACTCTAGGCCTGAGACAGAGACGATGGAACAGGGCATGCGTGCCAGGGGAGTTGGGTGAGTTGGGCTTTATCTAGGAAAATACTTTGACCCTGGGCGACTTTGGAGTCAGCATAGCATGCATCCCTGGAATATCCGTAAACGCCCCAGCCCACTACAGCTCCACATCACCCTTTCCCAGAAACTTACAACTTCATCTTCCTGAAAGCGCAGCTGGAGAGGGATTTCTGCTTGCCTGGACGTTCCCCCCGGCCCATCTCCCATCCTGTGGGACTTTGCTACCCCTCATCCTCCCTCCAGCCCCATGGTCCTCATGGACGAAAACGCACTGTGAGAACGCCGAAACTTGGTTGAGCACGTAGGACACTGGCAGGGCGCAGAGCGACGTCGCCACAGTCCTGCCGGCTAGGGGCGGGATGTCCATGGCAGCGGCACCCCGACCCCGGCGAGGCCTCTAGGACGCTTGGCTCCGTGACTGCGGCGCGTCAGAGCTCTGGGTTGCCAGGAACCTGCCCCGCGCAAAGGTCGACCCGCGCAGGAGCCGTCGCCACCCTTTCCTGGGTTGGGGTTCTTGGCCAGTATGCAGGAGCCCCGCCCTGCTACTACGAGACTCCGCCCATAAGCTCCCTTTCTCTGTCCATTTATTGATTGCCCAGCTATATTAGCGTCTCTTCCAGTTTTTAGCCATCCCACGGCTGCAGCCACGCCCCCTTACCTCCGCCTAGCTTATAGCTCCGCCCCCATATCCTAGTCACCTGTGCGACGGCCCCTTCACCACGTCCACAGTAGTCCCTTCCCTAAGCCCCTTTCACAACTCCCCCAGTCCTACTCACTGGAGTGAGCTACAGGAGCGCAGCCACGCCCTACACGGCCCCGCACTCACAACTTGTACACAGCTGCAGCCCAGCCCCTGGCCACATTCCTACGTAGCCCTCCCTCAGCTCTGCCTCTCCTAGCTCCTGACTTTTGGTCCTTTTGTGCCATGCCCAAACACCAGAGCTTCCTCTCCGGATTTGGAGGGAGACACCGGGGAGGTGGAAGAGCAGAGGAGCAGGACTGGGTGCTCAGATTCACCTTTCGCCTCATTCTCTTGAGGACTTGGGCCAGCTGGAGAGGTTTGGGGAGGATCTAGAGCAGCACAAATGGGACGAGGCTGCAAAGACTGACACCAGGAAGCCACCTGCCCACCACGGACTCCAGCTGGGCTCTTGCAGCTATGCAGTGAGCAATCTCTGAGCCAGCCCCTCTCCAGGTCTCTGCCCCCAGGCCGGCCCCGCCCCCTCCGGCGGTGCCCAGGACACACCCGCATTAGGAAGTGTTTGGAGGCCTCTTTTTCCACTGCCTGGGGTAAAGTCTCCAGTTACTGTGAACTCAAGGATGAGCCTCAATGGGACTGGAGGAGGGACAAAAGGGTTTCTGGCAACAACAGGAACTGGGATGCTGGACAGATGAGCATTGGGACTTTAATACACAGCACAACACTTGTGACAACAGGGCAGAGATGGATGCCAGAACATTCCACAGTCCAAAGATGGCCGATCTGAAAGGAGACTTTGTGTTTCCAGAATATTCAGTAGTAGGGCCGTCTGGGGTTGTTCTGTGGAAGGCCAAAAAGATCAAAGGAGTGTTAGTGGAGAACCACAGGTCCTCCCTCCAGCACATTCCGGGCAGCAGAGCTGACATCCTGTGAGGGCTGGAACAGGGGCTTTGTCATCTCCCTACCACCACCAGCAGGGAGTGAGTCAGGGAAGCACGCACCAGGGGGTTCGGCCGGAAGCGGTAGGCTAGCATCATCCTCTTGCGGAAGGCCTCGTACTCATCGTCCTCCTTGGAGAGCTCAGCCGGCCGGTCGATGCCAAAGCCAGCTCCATCTATTGTGGTGGCGCCCCTGTGGAAAGCGGTCATGAGTGGGGCCAGGATGAGTCAGACAGGAAGGGCTACGGGCACTGGTGGCAGAGCTGGCAGGTCCTAGAGTCACCCAGACATGGGGTCAGAGGCCAGCTTCAAGGTCTAGCAAGGCTTCACACACTAGTGGGACCGCAGGACTTGTCCATGTGTGCTCCGAGAGCCCTGTGGCAGCACTCACTTGTTCACGGGGTTCTTGATGCCCTGGCCCTCAGTGCCTAGCCCCTCGCCCTCCTTCCAGCCCATCTTCATGAGCATCTGGTAGCCAATGTTTTCCACCGTCAGCTTAAACTCCTTGTACTCTGAGTAGTCTGGCTCTCTGCCCTCCTGCAATGGAAGAGGAGAAAGTTGCCAGCCATGGGGACTACAGCTGTCCCTAGGCCCCAGTTCCGGCTCCAGTGCCTGCCCCACTTGATCTAGTCAGCCTTAGGCCAGGCTAGCACCACCCATGTCCCCACTCATCAGTGGCTGACTCCACTGAAACAAATCTTCATCCTTCCGCTGTCTCCAAGGGGCTGAGCTTCCAGGCACTCAAGTCAAAAGGGGCAAGGTGACCTGTGACACGGCCCAGCTGGGACATTAACAGTCTACTGGCAAAGAGTAGCTCATGTTCTAAGAGCAATGTGTTCTAAATACCCAGCTTGGGAACAATCTGTCACACAGAATGCTAAACAGACATGGCTACGGGGGACAGAGAAGCCGACTCGTGTCTCAGCAGCCCACTGGTTCGTGAGCCCACCACAGTGGGGCAGCATGCAGAGCGGCACCTTTCTGCAACCGGGTGGCAGAGGTACATGACAAAGGAACAAGGCTAGCCTGGTCTACACAATAAGTTCCAGATCACCAGCTCTGGAAGTGGGATTCCCTGTGGCTGGAAGACACTGCACTACGTGTCAGTTCCCTTCTGTCAGCGCCCGCTGGCCCATCAGCCTCCGCACCTTCAGGGCCTTGAAGGTCTCCATGAACTTCTCCAGCTCATCAGGGGGCAGAAAGTCTCCGATGAAGTGCTTGCCCCGACCCATCTGTGTCAGCTGCTCCGCCCACTCTGCTCGGAGGAGGGGGGAGAGGAGAGGGTGAGAGGGTGAGAGGGTGAGAGAGGAGAGGAGAGGGTGAGAGGAGAGGAGAGGAGAGGGTGAGAGGAGAGGAGAGGGTGAGAGGAGAGGAGAGGGTGAGAGGAGAGGAGAGGGTGAGAGAGGAGAGGAGAGGGTGAGAGGAGAGGAGAGGGTGAGAGGAGAGGAGAGGGTGAGAGGAGAGGAGAGGGTGAGAGGAGAGGAGAGGGTGAGAGGAGAGGAGAGGGTGAGAGGAGAGGAGAGGGAGAGAGGAGAGGAGAGGGAGAGGAGATGGTGAGAGGAGAGGAGAGGGAGAGGAGTGGAGAGGGTGAGGCAGCCGTCCATAGCAATGGTGCTACTTCTGGACTGCCCGTGAGGATTCACCCCCACTGAAGAAACAGAGGCAGAGGTGAGCCTCTGGACCACACACCACAGCCAAGGGGTGCAGGTAAGTGGGGTTCACCCTCCTGTCATGCCCCACATACCCCGTGTCTTGTCCATCTCCATGCGTCGCAGCTGGTGCTCCCAGGTGCCCAGCTCACTGTCCACCTCTTCATCACTGTCGTAGCCATGCTGGTGCTGCTGCAGCGCCTTCTCCCACAGAAGCTGCATGTCTTGCATGGCACGCTTGTGCTGCATAATCATGTCATACATCTGCTGCATCTGTGGAGTGGACAGGCAGGCGCTCATTGAGTGTCTCCTTGCTCAGAAGAGCAGGGCAGGGCAAGAGCTGCAGCTTGTCACATCCATGTCCCAGCATGGACAGGGACTCTCAGCCACAGAGCAAGGACAGTAGCTGCCATCAGGCTGCAGGCCTGTGGCAAGGTGGGGCTAGGAGCTCTGGGGCTGTGATCCCACTGAATCTGCCCACCTGACCCCTCGATGGTGAGGTCAGACATCACTGTCTCATCATCAGGGTCCCAGAGCAGGGAAGGTGGGGAAGGGGAGAGCAAATGGGAGACCTCTCCGTAGGAACCGTCTATAGGCCCTGCCCTAACCTGGTTCTGAGGACTTGCCCGTCAGGGACTCCTCAGTTAGCACTCAGACATTGATACTCATGTGACCCTCCATCTTGGGGCAGGGCTGAGTCACCCGCCTACCTCCTGCTGCTCCTTCAGCTGCTTCTTTTGTGCATCAGACAGCTCTGTGACACCGACCAGGCCCACAGGTTTCCCCTTCTCATAGCCAAGCCCCTTGAGATCCTGAACTAGAATCAGAAAACAGAGGACAGGACAGTAAGAAAGCGGTACCCCTTGTGTCAACCCTGCCCATGGCAACCCGTACAGGGTCCAAAGCAGGCCTAGAGGAGCTCCACTGTGGTGGACGCTCTCTTGTGTTCTGGATATTCACATCTTTAGAAGGAAGCCTCCAGGAGGCTTCTCAACCCCTTAGCCACATTTGTGGCTAGGGATAAGAGCATCCTATATCCCAGAATAGAAACCTGGTGTGAGTCCTCACTCAACACCACATGCTAAGGGTGGCAGGGCAGAGGCCTCGGGAGCTATACCACGCACATGCTGTCTGGTGTAGATGCCCATTGGACTTAGTCTGACGTAAGACTCTACCAAGTGGCTCCCTCAGGGAAGATAACCAGCTATCCCCAAAGCTACTGACATTTAAATTTTGCATTATCTTTTAAACTTGGGGTGGAGCTGCACTGATCCTCAGGGAAAGTGCTGTGATAGCCAGTCTGGTTGACAGAAGCTACCAAACACCTCTGGGAAGGGAAGCCAGATCTCTACATGCTTACACACATCGTGCTCTAGGAAAGGGCTGAGTGCACCAAGTCCTCAGGGCTGGGGTCCTGCCCTTCAGAACTACCCACTAGGGATGGATGCGGTTCAGCGGGCAGGGTTTGGCCCACATACATGAAGCCCTAGGTTTCATCCCCAGCAACACTTGTGTGCACGCAAACACATTGGCCAGCATACATGAAGCCCTGGGCTCTCCTGGGCTCCCAGTGCACCCCTGATCTCTGCTTGAGCAGCTGTAGGAGCACACATGGGTGTGGGGACCCAGGAGGCTGAGAAGAAGGGACCTTTCTTTTGTTGGCCACTCCACCAGTGACAGAGACAACACAGCCCACTGGGACGAGAGCCTTGGCCTGTGCTGCTGCTGCCCTGGGTCACAGCCCTGGCGCCTTCGTGGCCCTCGGCTGGCACTGTCACGCTCAGGAGCTTTTCTCCTTGCTGAAGACCTAGGCAAGGCTGGAGATGACTGGAGCCCACCCACAGGCCAGCCCAGGAACCAGGAGAACAGTTTTCCTGTGGTCCTATGTAGTTATCTGAGAAGAGGGAATGTTGACTGAGTAAATGCCTCCATGAGATCTGGCTTTTTCTTAATTAGTGACTAACGGGGGAGGGCCTAGCCCATCATGGATGGCGCCATCCCTGGGCTGGTGGTCCTGGGTCCTACGACAAAGTAGACTGAGCAAGCCATACAGAGAAGCCAGTAAGCAGCACTCCTCTGTGGCATCCGCATCAGCTCCTGCCTCTAGGTTCCTGCCCTGTTGGAGTTCCTGTCCTGATTTCCTTCATTGATGAACAATGACGTGAAAGCATAAGCCAAAAAAATTCTTTCTTCCACACATTGCTTTTGTTGATGGTGTTTCATCATAGCAACAGTAACCTTAACTAAGACAGGGGCATTTTCTTGCTAATTGAGCGACTGGGAAGGGGGATGGTGGTCGGTAGGAGGATGAGCCAGATGGCAGGAAAAGTTCCTCAGTCACTGACTCTCAGCTTAGATGACAGAGACCACCCATGTGAGCGTGTGGCAAGAAATAAGAGATATGCTGGCTGTCCCTCAAATGGCTGTGGAGAGGAAAGGTCAAAGGTAACTGCGCTAGCTATGGTGGCTTCTTATCTGAATATGTCCTGAATATCTATGATGAATATGTAAGCCATGTGGTTCAAAGTCTAGGGCAGAGGATAGGACCATCTGTGTGACCTGGAACAGAGGCTGACTATAAACCATGCACACAGACAGACAAGACACAGACAGACATGCTTCTAGCACACACATGGTGGAACACACATCCTGGCATTTGGGAGGCAGAAGCAGACTGATCTCTGAGTTCAAGGTCAGCCTAGCCTACTTAGTGACTTCCAAGCTGCACAGTGAGACCCGGATTCACCGACTGAAAAGATCACCACCAACAAATCTACTGGGCTGGAGAGATGGATCAGCAATGAGTGCCTGGTGCTCTTCCAGAGAACATGGGGTTCATTTCCCACCATCTACACGGTAGCTCACAACCACCTGTAACTCCAGTTCCAGGGGATCTGATGCCACCTTCTTCTAGGCTTTGAATGCATCAAGTATGCATGTGGTGCACAGACAGCCTTTCCTGTGGAGTTGTATTGGCTGGTTTGATGTAGTTACTTGGGAAGAGGGAACCGCCGACCCATACATATTTAAAAAGCCTTCAAAGCGCACTAAGCAAAGGTTGACAGCACTGAAGGGGAGAGGGCATCCTGCAGGTTAGAAAGTTGTGTGCTACTTTGACACAGGCAGCCAGGGATGCTGGGGGTGGAGCCCAGGACTTGTAATGACTGACAGGCCAGCCTTCACTGCTGGGCCACACCCTAACCCTGAAAATGGATTTCTAACAATGCGTACAGCAACTACACAAAACCTCACCAAAGGCTGAGACTGGCATGGTGGCAGTAGACTTGTCCAGCATGCTGGAGAGGACTCCATCCAGAGAGCACACAAACATATAAAACAAAAAGTCTAGTGGTGAAAAGACTGAAAGCTTTCCTGGGAAACTGAGAGCAAGAGAAGATGATGCCTGCTTCTGTTGTTTCTTAAGTCATATGGTGGTGACACAGAGATCCTAACCAGAGTGAAGAAGACAAATGAGAGCCGGGCAGTGGTGGCATACACCTTTGATCCCAGCACTTAGGAGGCAGAGGCAGGCAGATCTCTTGAGTTTACGGCCAGCCTGGTCTTCAGAGTGAGTTTCAGGACAGCCAGGGCTACACAGAGAAACCCTGTCTCGAAAAACGAACAAACAAACAAAAAAGAAAAGAAGAAGAAGAAGACAGCCTAATGGGGTCCAACTCCAGATAGATAGCAGACTTGCCACCTGCAGGAGACAGCCACTCCTGGAAACCCAATCCAGCCATAGTGGTACACGTCATACTGGGAGGTGGAAGCAGGAGGATCAGAAGTTTCAGTCAATCTCAGTCACATAGTAAAAATTTGAGAACAGCTTCAGTTACATAAGACCCTATCTCAAAAAAGACTGGAGAACTGGAGAAATAGCTCAGTGCTTAAGAGCACTGGCTGCTCTTCCAGAGGACCTGGTTTGATTCTCAGCACCCACATGGGAAGCTCACAACCACCTATAACTCCAGTCCCAGGGGACAGAGTACCTTCTTCTGGTCTCTGTGGGCAACACATATATGTAGTTCACAGATATACATGCAGACAAAACACCCAAACTTATAAAAATAAATAGAACTAGTCAGAAGGGTCACACCTGTCACCTGAAAACTCAGAAGCTGTGCTGTATCAAGGCAGCCCAGCAGGCTCAAGGCCCTGGGCTTGATACCTGGCATCAAAAGCAATGCATCATTTGTCCTTCAGCGTTTCTGTGGTTGTTGGGGGGCATCTTCACTATGCAGACCTGGCTAGCCTGCATCTTACTATGCAGACAGAATTGGCCAAACTCAAGAGATTAACCTGCCCCTGCCTCCTGAATGCTGGGATTAAACTGTGTGTCATCATGTCCAGCATTCTATAACGCTTAGTCTTATTTCCTTGTCCACCATACACACCGTCTGTAGTAAAGTACTACTTATTACACTTTGCCAAGGATGGTAGAACACACCATCCCAGTATCAAGGAGATAGGAGATTGGGGTTCTGGTCATCCTCAGTTATGAGACTCTCAAAACATTGCCCACCAAACCAAAAACCACAATGAGATGTTTCACACCTACCAGGACGGACATGTGAGTATGTGTACATATGTTCTGAGACAGGACTGGCTTGGAACTTTCAATTCCCCTGATGTTGCTTTCTGGGATAAAGGGGTATGCCACCAAGCTTGGCTCTGCATATGTAACTGTATAAAAGGGCCATGGACAGTCACAGGCTTTAGTCTTGGTGTGCTCCTAGACCCAATCCCCACTGGAGACTGAGGGCCAGTTCCAGTTGCACAGATAGATGTCTATACACATATAGCCCAGAGCACCCAGCCACCGCAGGAGGGAGTAAAATGTGGCCCATGCTCTCATATAACCCCTAGGGCCACTAAGGAAGGCCCCACCTGACAGAGGTGAAGGGGAGGCATCTGTGTCCCTCTGTGCCAGTTCAGCAGGTGGAAGGTCCACTTTGTCCTCTTCAGGCCCCCACCGGCTCTTCCGCTTCCTCTTCACAGCGGCTGTGGCACTGGGCTTTCCAGGGATGGATGGAGCGGGGTTGACAGCAGGCGCTGGGGCCACTGGAGTGGGGCAGGCAGTGATGGGGGGCACAGCCCCTGACAGGGCTTCTGGGGCAGACTTTCGCTGCAGGCTGGGGTTGGGAGCAGGAGCAGAAGCAGGGAGGGAGCCTGTGGAGCTCGCCTTGGCTTTCCGGAACTCCTCCAGCTTTTGCCTGTAGTATCTGTACCCTTGGCTGTTGGGATCATAGAGAAAACTGCAAAAGAAAGTAGGGGACACCATAGCTAGGTTGAGACCCAGCCCTGCTACTGGGTAGAACAGATCAGGCTGTATGCACTCAGGGTTGTAAGCATCATTGTTTCACCCAGAGGCTACTCCTGGCCACCTATCAGAGGCCATCATAGAGGCTCCTGCTGGGGATGTAACAGGCACCCTCAGAGCCTCCAGCACAGCAGAGACCTTACATCAGAAAATCCTTGGCAATTTTACACAGACCTTGGGTACCCCTCCTTCAAATCCAACCGTATCTCCTATGAGTTCCTTGGGCTGACAATGAAGGACACAGGTTGGGGCACCAGCCCCACCTTAGGGTAAGTGGCTCGGGGGCAGAATCACTCTCTTCCCCTAGAAGCTGCAGGCAGAAAGCTCACCTTTGTCCTGAGGCAGCTGGGAATACAGTAGGATTGAGGCGACAAAGAGGCCAGCTCTTCTCCACTCCCTGTTTCTCTGACAGGGTAGAACGGAGTAACTTGGCCCCATGTTCCCAGTTTCATGTGGCAAATACCAAAAAAGATCCTGGATTGAGGACAGACCTGTACCCATGAGCCTGGAGGTTGATCCCAGCAGAGCTGTATCCTAATAGAGAGCTGTGGCGCAGGTCACACAGGCTCTGCCTGAAGCCTGATGCTATCTAACTCTCTTGTGCTCAGGTACTCTGTCTCTCCTATAAAATGGTGTAGTTTGAACAGAGCCCCACATCTTCCTGAGGGCAAAATGAGCTGCAAATGACTCAGAATGCTTGAAGCAAGAACAACAGAGCTGCTCTGTGCTGTTCAGGAATAATGACTGTAGTCTGCACACACATGGCCTTTGAATGGTTTCACCATGTAGCTTGCAAAATGCTTGGTGGGGCACCAGAGGACATAGGAGATGACAGCAGAGGGTCAGACACAGTGGATTCATTTGCATAAGCCAGGACCCCCTAAAAGCCCTACGTGTCTGCATGAGCCCTTGGAGACAGCTGGAAGAAACTTGTAATATCTGCCATCTGGAAGGGGCAGGACAGGAAGAGTGGGAGATGATGGTGTCTCCTTTGTATTCCTGGGCCATAGTATAAGCATGACCAAAAAAGGCCACTTGTAAAAGAGACAAGGGGGTTGGAAAGATGGCCCTGGGGTTAAGAGCACTGGTTGCTCTTAGGTAAGACTAGGGTTTGGTTCCCAGCACCCACATGGCAGCTCACAACAGTCTAGTTCCACAGGCTCTGACATCCTCCTCTTCTGGCCTCCATCACATGGTGCACATATATACATGTATAGGGAGTGTTAAAATTAATAAAATTTCTTAAAAAAAGATTTTGTTTTTAAAAAGAGACAAAGCTATGGCCTTTAATTCTTGCATTTGAGAGGCAAATGTAGAAGGATTTCTAAATCCAAGGTGTTTCTAGACAAGCCAGAAATGCATAGTGAGACACAGGTACACCTACGTACCCACCCTAGGCTCACGCCTTCAATCCCAGCACTTGCTTGGAGGCAGAGGCAGGTGGTTCTCTGTGAGTTCTAGGCCAACCAACTCGACCTACATAAAGAAACCCTGTCTTGAAAAACAAAAACAAAAAACCAACCCCCCAAAACAAAACTAAACCAAAAAAACCTACCAAAGTAAACTAAAAGTAAGCCCCATCCTCTTCTTTGGCTTCTGCTCATTCCATGGACTGCAGAATAGGAAGCTAATCAAACTTCCTTCCTCGATAAGCCACCAAGCCTATGGACCACTGATAGCTCCAGAAACAAAGACACTATTTCAATGTTTGGGGCATACTTCCCAAACCAGGCTCCTTGCCTCCGTTTCGTTGCCTCTAAGAACTCATATCTGAGGGCTGGAGAGATGTCTCAGTGGTAAGAGCACTGGCTGCTCTTCCAGAGGTCCTGAGTTCAATTCCCAGCAACCACACGGTGGCTCACAACCATCCGTAAGGGAGTCCTATATCCTCTTCTGGTGTGCATGAAAACAGCCACAGTGTACTCACATAAAATAAATAAATCTTTAAAAAAAAAAAAGAACTCAGCGTTTGAACCAGGCTGTGCTGGCTCACGCCTTTAATCCCAGCACTCTGGAGACTGTGGGAGGTGTATCTTTGAGTTCCAGGCCAGCCTGGTCTACAGATTCAGTTCCAAAGATAGTCAGTTCTACAGAAAAACTTTGTCTCAAAAAAAAAAAAAAATTCAAACCAAACCAAACCAAAACAAAGACCTTAGTATGCCAGGAACTGAATCACTCGGTAAGAGGCTAGCTGTAGCAAGTAAGGTGCCTTTGGCTTTCTGACAGGTGGTTACAAAGGACTTTTTTCTTTTTGTTGTGTTTGAGATAGGGTTTCACGACGCAGCCCTGGCTAGCCTTAAACTCACAAATCCATCTGCCTCTCCTCTGGAAGTAAACCACAACATCCAACTCACAAAGCATTTAACTGGGATACTCAGGGGACCAGGAGTGATGGGCACACCTTCTAAGCCAGGAATGCCAACAAGCAGGTGGACGGGAATACACAGAGGTATTACCAGCAACAAGCCTACATGGCAAGCCTGGGTTTTACGGCTACCTCATATGTAATCCCAAGCATGATGGTTAGAATCTAGAATCATCTGGGAAGAGTGTCTCGATGGGGGACTGTCTGGGTCAGACTGGCCTATGGCACATCTATGAGGAGTCATCTTGACTATGCTTGTTGGTTTTTTGAGGCAGGGTTTCTCTGTGTAGCCCTGGCTGTCCTGGAACTCACTCTGTAGACCAGGCTGGCCTCGAACTCAGAAATCCGCCTGCCTCTGCTTCCCAAGTGCTGGGACTAAAGGCGTGCGCCACCACTGCCTGGCAATGACAGTTATTCTAAGGCTAGGCATCTACTGCCACACCCTTTACGCAGACAAAGGCAGGAGGCTGAGGGCCACTAGAGACAACTGAATGTCAGTAAAAGGCTGGATAGCTTGCCTCCTGAGAGTCTGGAGATCACAGTACAATCTCATCACTCTTGTCAGCTGTCAGAGAGACCTCCACAGCAAATTGAACATGAACATCAAGAGTTCAAGTTCGCCCACTTTAACTTGGAAGGTAGATAACTTTATGGGGTCTATTAGGCTGTGTGTGGCGGCACACACCTGTCATGCCAGATTCAGTAGACTAATGAGAGAAGCAGGAGTGGCTGGTAGTTCCCACTGCAGTTAGGCTCTGCTGACCCCTTCAGCCCCACAGCATACTGCCCTCTAGACCACAGAGCAGAAGGCAGACTGAGTCTGGACTTCAGGATTGGTGTAGTCACCCATAGGTGGGTCCCAAAGTGATCCAGCCCTCTTTGGGATCAGAGCACAGGATGTGTTCCCTCTCCTCACACCTGAAGACTCCTACTCCCTACTGCTCCCTCATCCATCATAAAAGACATCCCAAGACTACACTCAATATAAACTTCTGTGAGCCATGAGTCCAGCATGCCCCTGTAGTGAGCCATACAGCCTCTAGGCAAATTTCAGCTGCCTGCATTTCACCTACACGGAGCTGAGGAATTCCAGCCACACCTCCTTCCACCTGACAGATGTCAGAGCCCCTCTGGCAATACAGTTCTCAGCGAGTCGAGTCGCCATCTCCTGCTGTGTAGCAGACCCTGTGATCTTTGTTATGGCAACATCTCTCAGCCTGCCGAGACCTGCTGAGAAGACTCTGCAGCTTTGGGAGGGAGGGTCACGCCCACAGCACATATATTGTTGCTCTTGTCCCCAAAGAAATATAGAAAGATTTTGTACAGCCATGCACTAATGTCTTTGTGTCTTCTTTTCTCTCGACCCCCGTAGTTTCACCCTTCAGCTCTCCCCCACGTAGAACCCACTCGTGAGCAATTCCCGGGAAAATCCATGCCCCCAGTCAGCAACTGCCACTTGTCACAGACAACAAAGTAACTGGGAGAAAGAGACCTAAAAACCCAGTGTGTCTGCTCAGATACCACTAAGGAAACACATCCATGAGCTCTGGAGTCAGAAACTCGCAGGCTAGCCCAGTATGATAGTGCTCGGGAGGCAGAGGTAGGCAGACCTCTTGAGTTCCAGGACAGCTTATATATAGCTGTCTATAGAGAGAGCTAGTTCCAGGACAGCCAGGGCTACAGAGTGAGACCCTGTCTCTTAAGAAAAAAAGAAAAAAGAAACTCCTAGGTTAGAGTCCCTGTCTTCTGCATAAGCCATGGCTGGGGGGAGCTGAATTAGAAACATTCCCCACAGGCTAACGTTTTGAACACCTGGTCCCTTTAAGTGGTAACATTCTGGAAGGAAGGAGCCGTCAGGGGCGTCCATGAGAGGCTCGTCAGGCCATAGTCTGGACCCATCCAGGTGTTCTCTGCATTCTGGCAGTAAAGACACCGTAAGCCACTCTGCTTTCCCAGCCACAATGGAGGACGGCCTCCAAAACATGAGTCCAAACAAACCTTTCCTCCCTCCAGTCTGCTGTCCGCACTTGCACCCAGAGCCTTACCTGAAGGCCTGATTCTCACGGTTGTTCTGGAGGGCGATGGTCTCCACTTCTGGACCCCCGTCTGCTATGAACCTGGCCAACTTTTCTGCAAGGTTCTTGGCCTCTTCGTCCTCTGGGGGTGAAACTTTAAGCAGGCTGTCAGTACTGAGTTCAACTCACCACACCCAACAGCCTAATTCCTGCTAAGAGCCCCTCGGAAGTGAGCGGGGCTTGGCTTAGGAACGGTGCAAAGAGAGACAGGCAAACAGGAATCAGATTACTATTGGGACCAAAGCCAGAGAAATATCACAACTATACAATCCCACCCCACCCACCCCACCTTGAAAGGACATGGCATTGGGGGGCTCACCCTCTCTTCCTGGGGAGGACAAAGCAGAAGTGTGAAGTGATTCGATCATGTTTCACATGTCAGACTCCTGTTGCCCATCAGAGGCCCAGACCCAGAGACCCATCCTATCCACCTCCTGCTGTTTATCTAGAGCCCACCTACTTGGCCTCAGGTTACTACACCTGCCTTGGGCACATATGGAGCTAGAGATAACTAGACTGACAAGCAAATGCTCCCTTGGCCCGTTCCCATGTTTGAATATGCATCCTCACAGACCCCCAGCCCCCATGGGGCTCCTGACAAGCCACAACCCTACACCCTAGAGCCAAGCCTGATGCTCAGAATACAGTTGGGCCCTGGGGGGACCTGAAGGTATACTGGTGTACCCAGAGGGAAACTCCCATTGCCCATGAGGACATAGGTTCTGGTTGCCCACATACCACAGTGTTCCCTACCTTTCTCTGACCACTTACCTTTCTGGGTGGCTGCCTGTGGCTTTTGGGCTTCTTTCCTGATCTCGGCTACCTTCTTTCTGTAGTACAGGAATTCCCTGCTATTCTTATCATGTAAAAATCTGGAAAGAAGATTTGGACATTGGAAATGAGTTTCAGTGATAGGTGAAGCTGAGGCTTCACTGCAGAGCCCTAACAAGCAGGGCCTTCAGACAGTGCCTAAGGCTGGGCACAAACAGGAGTGAGACCCTGGAGTCTACCCAACACTTCCTCCCAGATAACAGTAATATCCTCCTTTGGGGCTGGGATGTGGCTCAACATTAAAGTCCTTGCTCAGCACACAAGAGGCCCTGAGTTTTATCGGAGTTTCACAGACAGGGAGGTCTGGCCTAGGCTGTGTCAAGTTTCCACACTTTTATGTGTGACCACACATGTGAGCAGCATGGCACTGCCCCAGCAGTACTCACGTGAAGGCTGGGTTATCCTTGTGGTCCTCCATAGCTACTTTCTCTAGCTCGGGGCCTCCTTCTGCCACAAAGCGGGCCAGCTTCTCTATCACTCTCCGAGTCTCGGCTCCCTCTGGGGGTGAAACTTTAAGGAGGCTGTCAGTACGGGGCTCCAACTCACACACCCAACAGTCACTAGGTACACTCTTGCTATAGACCGCAACGACAGAGGGGAGAGGATTGGGAGGTGCAGAAGGCTGCTGACCACCCACACATATGGCTCTGTGGAGGGGTGCTTGGTCTCCACAGCCAGACAATCTGGCAGGGAACGGGTGTCAGGGCCTCTAGTAGGTGAGCCATCTTCAAGCTAAAAAAGGGCCACTAGGAAGTCAGTCTCCCTCCCTCTCCCCCCATTCCCTCTCTGCATGTGTGGGTTAATGTTCTTTACAAAAATTATTTTTAAGTTTCTATGTATGAGTATTTTACCTGCATGTATATAAGTGTATATACAGTGACAACAGAAACCAAAAAAGGGTGTTGGATCTCTTGGAACTAGAGTTAAAGGTGTGAGATAACATGTAGGTCCTTTGATTCGAAACCACACCCTTTGTAAGAGTATCTGGTGCTTAAACTATTAAGCAACCTTGCTAGGACTTTTTTTTTTTTAATTTGCTAGTTTCCAGCATAATGTATTGATTCCTTTTGATTCTAGGCCTTCCCCATTCCCCATTCTGTTTCTTTGTGTAGCCCTGGCTGTCCTGGAAAGACTTGGAGATAAGGATGGCCTTGAACTTTATCTGCCTCCAGAGTGCTGGAGTTAATGGTGTAAGCCACCATGCCCAGGTGCTTTTAAAAGATGGTGACTTCTTTGTTATGTTTATGCAAATACATGTGTGCACATGTTAAGATGAGGTCTATGTAGTTCTTCCACCTTTTTTCTTTCATTTTGTCTTTTTAAAAGATTTTCTTTGTTTTTGAGTGTTTTGTCAGTATGAATGTCTGTGTGCCATGTAAATAGTGGTTGCAAAATGTTGTAAGCCATGCTGTGGGTACTGGGAACCAAACTCGAATTCTCTCAAAGAGCATCAAGTGCTTTCAATTGCTGAATCATCTCCCCAACCTTTTTTTTTTAATTTTAATTTCTGATTCAGGGTCTCCCCTGGAATTTGTCAAGTATACTAAACTGGCTGGCTAGTGAGCCCTGCCTGTCTCCACAGCGCCAGCACTGTGATTACAGCAATGTTACCACGTCCAGTATTTTCTTTTACTCTTCAATGTAGGGTTTGCAATCAAACCCAGCAGGTTCCCATGCTTAGGAGCCGTGAGAAAGTCAAGCACTTTTCTTGACTGAGCTATCTTTCCAGCTCTAACAACATCTCCGTTAAAAATGACTACATACTCTGAAGACTGGATGGATGGACTTCAGGTCACTATCCTGCAGCTGGCTCCCAAGCACTCTGGAGATGATCCCAGATATTTCTGCCGGACTCCCCCTTGATCCCGTCACACAGCACTCTAGGATGATCTCCTGCACCCCCACACACTCACAGCCAGCTGTTCAGCAAATGGTCTGTGTTTATGCTGGCAGCGTGCCCTCTGGGCACCAGGACACCTACCTCATAGATACAATATTACCTTTTAGTTTGTTTTGTTTTGTGACATATATTAGTTCTAGGACTAGTTTAAGGCTAGCCTAAACTCCCCATCCTCTTGCTTCAACCTTCTGAGTGCTGGGATGACAGGCCTATACCTCCACGCCTGGGCTTATGCTGTTCTGGGAATGGGACCCAGGATTTTGTACCTGCTAGGCAAGTACTGTACCAGCTGAGCGGCACCCCAGCCCAAGACAGCTCTTTACAGGAGGATTAGCTGCCTGGGTGAGGTGGGGGAACTTGCTTTTGTAGTTCTCTGTGGCCTAGTCCTAAGGCTGAGTCTGTTATAGTCACAGTAATGGATTGTGTCTTTTTATGAGTATCACAAGGAAAATAGCTCACTGTCAGCTGGTATCTGGCCATTAGGGTAGATGCTGACCCTGTAGCTAATCTCGTATTCCTAGCTGTTTGAGTGCTAGGAAGCACAGGAATGGGATAAAGAGTATAAAGGCACATCTGACCTAAGAAGAGTCCAGTGAGTCCTGGGGTATTTTGTGCAGGATTTCCTTCCAGATTCATCTCCCTCCCACTTGCACAGTTAGAATACTACCTGATTACTGTGTACAGAAGTATCAATCAATGCCCAAAACAGGTGCTAAGGCCTTGAGATGAGCAGGGAGGCCCCTTGTAGTACTTGAGCAGAGCCATGAGAAAGGACAGAACACTTAAGAAGTGCCCTCCAACCTACTCTGGGGACCTCTATTCAGAACAGGTTGACATGTCATAGCTAATGATCACTCTATGCTCTGTGTCAGGACGCACAGCCAGTTCTCCATAGGGTCTTGCTGTCTGTCACAGGGCCTTGTTCTTTCGACAAGAATGGGTTACTACATGAGCCTCAGCACTGTCAGTCTGAGACCAGAAACCACCTCCCCATGTTGGAGTGCATCCTCCAATCTTCACATTCCAAACCTCTGGTCCAAAATGTGGAGACAGTCAAAGCAGCTCCTGCCTCAGTTTACATGAAGCCCTGTCCAGGAAAGTCTATGATGGACTAGGACAGTAGCCACTGTTCTCAGAATAGGGATAGCTAGTGTTCTTGGAAGGGCTGCTCCAAAACTTGCCACGGTGGCTTACTCTGCCCAAACTCCACAGCTTCACCTAGGCAAATGTGAGCTGCTGACCCAGTCATAGCACTTTGTTCCAAGCTCTGGGCACGGCTCCATGTTGGTGGGTGGAAGGAGGCATGGCGGCCCTATAACTTACCTTTGATTTCCAGCCACTGCTCATAGTCCTCCTCCTCCTCATCATCAGGGGACTGGAAGACACTCGGGCGGTGTGCAACAGGCAGCTGTTTGGCATGTGAGTAGTTCTTCACGGGGCCCATTGGGCTTCCTAGCCCCAGGCCCGTTCGCTTGCTGAGTAGGAGGGGTCTCTTCAAGGAGCTGGGTGTTGGCATGCTGGGAGGGGCTCTGGGGGCTGAATCTGGGGTTGGAAAAAAGAAAAGACACTGAATCTCGGCAGAGGGCACTGTTGTGGGCACACTGCCATTATACAGACACCACAAACATCCTAGATGACTTTCAGGGTTCCACGCTGGAAGACAAGCCAGGACTTGGCAGGTGGCGGCTCTTGCTGGATATGCCTCTGCACACCACATCCAGAGTAGAAGGCAGGTCAGTTCCTAGGTGAGGTTCTAGTCTCTACATTCCAGATCATAACCTTTCTTTTAAAGAATTATTTATTTTATGTATGTGAGTACACTGTAGCTGTCTTCAGACACACCAGAAGAGGGCATTAGATTCCATTACAGATGGTTATAAGCCACATGTGGTTGCTGGGAATTGAACTCGGGACCTCTGGAAGAGCAGTCAGTGCTCTTAACTACTGAGCCATCTCTCCAGTCCAATCATAGTCTTTGCAAATTGGACCTGAGGCCCTGAGGGTAAAGGACATGTCCTCCTCTGACAAAGGTTGAAGTCAGTTTTAAAGTCTTTCAGTAACAACAAGCTCCAACTAGGCTGTGCAACTTCCTGTGCCTGGATATCCACCCACCAGGGTAAGCTGGAGGATGCGCTGGGGTACACAGGGTCCCCTCCTAAGATCCCACATGTAGACAGGGCCTGGGGTTGAAGACCTATAATCCCAGCTATTCAGAAAACTGTGGCAAAAGGACTGAGTTCAAGACCAGCATGGGAGACAGAGTAAGTTCAAGGTCCAAATGGGAAACTTAAGTCTTATCTCAAAATGAAAAGCCAAAAGAAGGTTCCTTTATGGTAGAGCACTTGTTGGACATTTTTGAGAACCCAGGTTTAATACCACTCCTCCCAACCCCCCCCCAAAAACAAAACCAATGCCATAGGTGACAAGGCAGAGAAATGGAGCTCCCTGGGGAGCATGCTGCCACACAGACGGGCAGGTGGGTTGAGGCATAGGAGGCTCCACACTCCAGACTTATCTTCCAAAGTCTCAATTTCTAAGTATAAAATGGGTTCCTGACCACACGATGCCTCAGAAACTGAATGCAGCCATAGATCTGCAGGTTCCCTCTGGGTATAAAGAGAATCCCTTCTCACAGAAAAGCATCCAATGAAAGAGGCTATCCCAAACAACGATAGACACTGCTGAGGACAGGACAACCACGGGACTCTCAGTCACGACCTGCAGCAGTGGGCTCCTATCAGGCGGGGGTGAGGGTGGGGACGATGCCACATTTCCCATGTTTTTTTCATTCCTAAAAAGATCCAGTGCTGAAGAGGTGGCTCAGCAGTTAGGAGCACTTACTGCTCTTGCAGAAAACCTGGATCCAGTGCCCAGTACCCATATCAGGTCTCTGGCACCTAAGGGCTTCTGCAACCACAAGATGCACATGAACTCACTCATACAGGCCCACAGGCATATGAATAAAAATCAAATCTAAAAGTCTTAATGAAAAATGCCAGGTAGTGCACACCTTTTATCCCAGCACTTGGGAGGTAGATCATCTCTGTGAGTTTGAGGCCACCCACTACATAGAGAGTTCCAGGACAGCCAAGCCAGGACTGCATAATGAGATCCTATCTTTTTTGCTGGCTGTTATTTATTTTAGATTTTTATGGCATGAGTGTTTTGCCTCCATTTGTATCTATGTACCATGTGTGTGCCTAGTATTCCCAAGATAAGTCTGTGCTGGATACCCTGGAACTGCAGTGAGTGGTTGTGAACCACCATGGCAGTGCTAGGAGCTGAACCTTGTTCTCTGCAAGGGAAACAAGTGCTCTTAGCAGCCCTGAGAGAATTTGTCTAAGAAAAGGAGACAGAGACAGAGAGAGAGAGAGAGAGAGAGAGAGAGAGAGAGAGAGAGAGAGAGGGAGGGAGGGAGGGAGGGAGGGAGGGAGGGAGAGAGGGAGGGAGGGAGGAGAGAGGAGAGAGGAGACAGGAGAGAGGAGAGAGAACAAAAAAGCTTAGAGGCTGGGCCCATGTCTCATTTGGCACTTCCAGGCTTGGCTGGGCCAGTGCTCGCCTAGCATGTGTGACGTCCTGGGTTCCATCCCCAGCACCACATAAAGCAGACATGGTGGTATACAGTTGCCATCTCAGTGCTCAGGTGGTGGAGGCAGGAGAATGAGGAATTCAAGATCATCCTTGGCTATACAACAAGTTGAGTCCAGTGTAAGCTACATGAGCTCCTGTTTCTAAACTTAAACATGGGAGGTATAGCACGGTAGTGCAGGCCCTTCTATCCTGGGGAGGTAGAGGCAGGTGGGTCTCTGTGGTTTCTGGCAAACCTGGTCTATATGATGAGCTCTAGGTCAGCCAGGGCTACATCGTGATACCCTGTCTCATCAAAGGCTGTGTGAGCTGAAAGGATAGTTTGGTGGCTAAGAGATGGCTTGCTATGCTCTGCAAGCACAAGGCTCCGGAGCCCCAGACCCAGACCCCGCATGAAAAACATTCTGGGGAGTCGTGGTGCATGCCTTTAATCACAGCGCTTAGGACCCAGAAGCAGGTGGAGCTTATTTTGAGGTCAGCCTGGTCTATAAATTGAGTTTGGGAATAGCCAGGGCTGTTAAAAAGCATCATCAACAAAACAAAAACAAACAAAATGGGGCAGGAGGCCTGTTGATTCAGGTAAAGAGGACACAAGCTTTGTCAACTTTAAAAAGGATGACAATGATCCTCTGCCCACAGGATAAATAAAGGAGGGAAGGAGGGTAAGGGAAAGGGCAGGGCAGTTGCCTGTGTGGTGCCAAGTGCAGGAAACACTGGCTAGATATGGCACTCAATAAACTCCTGTAGAATCCTGATGATTGGGTGACTTGGTTACCTCCAGGATCCTGCACCAGTCAGAATCTGCAGCAGGCCAGAATGTGTCATCTTCTGACACAACTTGGGCATCCCAAGCCAGTTTAGTGTTGGAGTACAACCCACTCATACCCCACTGGGAATCCTTTGTGCCCATCATGGGACATGTAGGACCTGACCCTTCTGGTAGAAGCCTGTTGGTCATTTACAGAACAGTGAGGGCATTTAATGGTCTGAGGTGGGAACTGTCACAATGTCCCAGGGAACCTGGGTGATAGAAGTTGGAGTGGGAGGGCTGGCTATACTCACCTGTGCTTGTCTGTGCCTTCTGTAACTTCAGAAACTGCTGCAGGAAGCTGCCATCATTGGCAAACTTGTTGGAGATGCAGGAATTATGTGTATCGGCAATTCTAGAACCAAAGCATAGGTGAGAGTGAGCTGTAGAGAAAGGCAGAGAGTCAATGACAGGGTTTGGTCCACTGACATTTCTGGCCCTATGCCCACTTGTGTTCTTCTGCTGAAAGGCCCAGACTGTAGCCTCAAAGATGTTAGGGAGAATAGCTGAGTGCAGGGTACAGGCACGTATGTAGTGGGCTAAGTGCACTCTGTCTTGGTGAAAATAATACATATACTTGGACAACTGCTGCTTGAGTCCCAGCTGTGTGGTCCCAGTCAATGGTTATGTTCTTTTCCTGCACAGTATGTGTTCTTCAGCTAATTAATGACCTGGCCATGTGTCACAGCTTTCTCTAAAGTAGGATGTGCATGCATTTTGTGGCTTTAGTTATCTTGAGACATGATCTCTCTATATAGTCCTCATTGTGGTAGAACTCACTATGTAGATCAAGCTGGCCTCGAATTCACAGAGATCTACCTGCCTTTGCCTCCTGAGTGCTTGGATTAAAGGTGTGCATTACCACACTCAGGTTTGTGATTTTATTTTGTTTGCTTTTGGAACAGGGTTTCATGTAATCAAGGCTAGCATTTTACTCCTAATCTTCCTGACTGTGCCTCCAAGTAGTAGGATTGCATTGCATATGCCACTGAACCTGGAAGGTTTTTTTTCCTTTAAAACCATGTCATAGGGTCTGGAGAGATAGTTCGTGGGTTAAGAACATTGGCTGCTCCTCTTGAGGCCCTGAGTTCAATCCGATGCCCTCTTTTGGTGTGTCTGAAAACAGACAGTATGCTCAAATACATAAAAATAAATAAATCTTTAAAAAAACCAAACTGTCTCACAGCTGGCCTGGAGCTCTCTATATAGCCCAAGCTGGCTTCCAAGTGCTGGGATGTGTACATGTGTTGGCATGCCTGGCTTCAGTGTGTATCCTCAACGCACACATAGCTCCGGCAGAAACTTGAGTGGATAACATGCTCACACCTACAGCAATGGCTGGTGAGAACTGAAGGGTCCCACTATAGACTGTGCTGTGGTGGCTTGCTCCTGTCATTCTGTTTTGAAATCAGGGTCTCTGTAGTCTTCCTGTCTCAGTTTCCTGAGTGCTGGGGTTTCAGGCACAAACCATCATGCCTGGCCAAAAAACAATGCCTTTTCTGTGTGTTCCCCAGGCGGGTATAGCAGCTGTATATGTGGTCCTAGCTTCTTGGAAGGCTAGGGCAGCAGGATGGCCGGAGCCCAGGGGAAAAAAACAAAAACACCAACGAGCCATCACCTTGGGACAAAGAGAGCTGCACCCGCACGGGCACCATAAGCACAGTAATAATCAGTTATGTGAAAAGCGCCCAAAGTCCAAGTGCGCTCACTGCTGACTGTCAGGGTTGAGCGACACCGACTTGTCTTTGTTTCTTCTAATTTTAGATTTCCTAACAAAAGTTACTTTAAAATATTTTTATGGGGTTGGAGAGTTGAATCAGCGGTGAAGAACACTGGCTGCTCTTGCAGAGGACCTGGCCCAGTTCTCAGCTCCCACCTGGTAGCTCACATTTATCTGTAACTCCAGCTCCAGGAGAGCCGATGCCCTCTTCCACCGTCTCGGGCACTAGCCATGCACATGGTACGCAAACATGAAAAGGCGAAACACTCATATAGATAAAGAATGAAACAAAGGGCTGGAGAGATGGATTCCCAGCATCCACATGGTGACTCACAACCATCTGTAAAGTGATCAGATGCCCTCTTCTGGTGTGTCTGAAGACAGCTACAATATACTTATTTATATACATAAAATAAATAATGCTTTGAAAAAAATGAAACAAATATTTAAAAGATTGAAATCTTATTATGCTAAATGTATGTATTCATTTTATGTGTGTGTATACAGGTCTGTGTACCATGGCAGATGTGGAAGTCAGACAACTTTCAGGATCTCCTGCCACTACATGGGTATCAGGGTCTGAACTCAGGTCACAAGCGTGGCAAGTACCTTTACCAACAGAGCTACCTTGTTGGCCCACAGGTCTTTTTCAAGTTTAACAACAAAAATATCCCTGGTTGTTCCTGGGTTCTGACATAAAAACAATAAAAGCCAAACAAACAAAACCAAAAAGTGTAAGTTTTTTGACACCGCAAAGAAGCCTGTGCTGAGAAAGCCGCCTCCTGTTTAGGGCCCCTCAGGCCCCTCACACTGCTCTAGCACCTAAGGCAGAACTGTGTGGCATTTGCATGGGATACCTGGCCACCCCCACCCCATGGACTGTTAATGATCTCTAGACAGCTTAGAGTAACTACTGTACACAGATGCTGTGCAATCAGCTGTCGGTCCGTTACTTAGCAAATAATGCTGAGAAGATAAACACAGCAGCTGGGACTGTGTAATCCCAACATTCAGGAGAGTGAGGCAAGAAAACTGTCCAAAAACCTGGGAAATCCCAGGTGAGTGCTTGCCATGAGCAAGTGAAGAAAGCCTGAAGCTCCACCCCCAGAGCATGTGAAAAAGCCAGACAGAACGGTGCAGAGACAGGAGGATCCCTGGGGTTTGGGTGCTGATTGTTGAGTTATAGCCCAATGAGAAACTCTGTCTCAAAAAACCATGTGGGCAGGCATGGTGGTGCACACCTTTAATACCAACTCTCAGAAGACAGAGGCAGGTAGATCTTTGTGAATTCAAGGCCAATTTGGTCTACATAGCAAGTTCCTGGTCAGCCTAGATTACACAGTGAGACCCAGTCTCAAAAAAAAAGATGCTGGGTGGCGGTGCTGCACACCCTTGATCTCAGCACTGGAGAGGCAAGGACAAGTGGTCTTAACTTTGAGGCCAGCCTGGTCTACAGAGTGAGTTACAGGACAGCCAGAGCTACACAGAGAAACCCTGTCTCAAAGAACCAAACAAAAAGACATAGAAATGTAAACAACTCCTAAGGAAAGATACTCGAGGTTGTCCCCTGGCTTCAACATGAATGTATACTCACTACATGTACATATGCATAACCAAACACAAGCTGAGACTTAAAGTATAACAAGCACACACATGGTCAGTACATACATGATGCTCCCGCTATTTTTGCCTCCAGTGCCACAGATAATAACAACCCAGGGCCTCAAGAGTGTCTGCAAGCACTCTACCACTGAGCCATGCTCTAGCCCATGAATAGACTTAGCACTACTGGACTACGGTGACAATAGCCATGGGCAGCATAGAGGTCTGTAATCTAAGCACACAGGATCCTGAGGGGTTTTTGTTTTTTGAAACAAGTTTTCATACAAACCAGGTTAGCCTTGAACTTAACTTACAGGCATGACCTTCAGTTCTGAATGTTCCTCACTTTACCTCCCACGCTCTGGGTTAGCAGATAAGCAGCACCACACCTGAGCCTCTTCATACCACCCTACTTCTACTGCCACTTCATCCTGTCACACTGAGACTCAGCTGCCCTAAACCTTGGAAGCCACTTACTCCCCAGGATGAGGGGGCTGTGGACTGGCCACGTGACCCTGCTTGGCCTTTTGTTCCATTCTGGCCTCAATCTCCCGCTTCTTCTGAGCAATGAGCTCTTCCTGGTGGAGGATGTTCATGTTCATCTTTCCAGACTTGGGCTGTGCCATCCCGAACCACCGGTTGGCCTTTCCTGGAGGGGGAAAAAATAGAGATCAGAAAACACCTCTGCTCCATCATAACCAACAGCAAGACTCAGGACTCAAATGGTCATTTGTTCACTTTTTCAACAAATGCTTAAAGAATAGTTGTCATGTACATAGCATTGTGCTAGGCTCTAAAGAGGACTGATGAGAGCTCTAGTCAGGTGGGGCTCACCTCTGACTGAGAAGGCAAGAGAACACAAAAACGTAACACGAAGGGCTAGCTGCAAGGGTAGTGGGACACATTTGCAATCTCAGCTCTCAGCAGGCTGAGGAAGAGGCCAGCCTCATCCACACAGCCCACTGCAAGGCTGGGATCACAGCTGGTGGTAGGGTGCTGGCTTAGCATGCCTGGATTCTGTTCCTGTAAGAGTATCAACTGGATGCGCTGATGCATGTCTATAACCTCACCACTAAGAAGGTTAAGAAAGAAGAACAGAAGAGCTCAAGACCAGGGCTAGAAACATGGCTCAGCTGTCAAGAGCACTGGCTGCTCTCTCCCAGAGGACCCAGGTTTTGTTCTAGAACCCATATGGAGGCTCACAAACACCTGTAACTCCAACTCTAAGGGCTCTGATACCCTCTGTTAGTCTCTGGCTGACAACATATTGCACATACATATACTCCACCTAGAAAATCACACAAACATAATTAAAAGTAGAAGTTCAATTATCATCCTCCAATATATGAATTTTAGACCAGCCTGGTGTACTTGAGACTTTGTCTCAAAAAACAAAACAAAACAAGAAGCAAAAAAAGTTGTCCTCTGATTTTCACAATAATTGCACAGTGGCATACCTGTTCTCACTCACCTACACTCACAATAATAAACCATACACACACACACACACACACACACATTAGTGTGCAAGGTGGGGATGATGTGGGAAGGTGGGCATAGGACAATATACAATAGTTTCAGGAAGCAATGTGGGAATTTTGCCAACTTCTAAGTTTATCTATCCTAACTGTATATTCTGGGATTGGGGAAATAAACACTGGGCCTACTGGGAGTCGGATTTCAGCCAAAACTCCTGACTTCCATGAACCCCTACTTTAACTTGAAGGCCGCAATGTTTCCTAGGCTCTGCCTGATCAGTGTCAGAAACAGCAGAGCCCAGACAATCCAACAGGCCCCCCAAAGTCTCCTAGTTTCCAGTTATCCTTGTAAAAGGCTGTAGGTCTCTGGGAAGGATGGGAGAAAGACTAACAATAAAATTCTCAGACATTTTAGCAAAGTCCTTCCTCAGGAGAACTTGGCTGCCCTTTTATTCAAGAGGTTCTGGGTCTTCAAACTGGCTCAAGTCTACAAATTAGTTTATGGGCTGAGCTTCCCTCTTGTCATGATCCAGTTCTTTCCCTCCACCATGTGGGTCCAGGAGTCAAACTAAGGTCATCGCTGTTAGCAGCAGGGCACTAAGCGACTTCTCCAGCCCAATAAATTAAAAAAATTTTAAAAGAAAATGAAATTTCAAATTATGGTAAGACCTAAAACTAGAAACAGAAAGAGATAACAAAACAATGCCTAAACTGGTAGGGTCGTCTAAAAATAACCATTATTATAAGAGAGCTCAGTTCAGCTGGAAGGGGGAGTTCTCAGGAGCCAGGGTCAGGAAGAGCCATGTGAAGGGGGATCAGGGAGGAGGAGACGTCAGAGCCAGAGACAGGAAGATGCACTGCACATCTGAGAACAACAACAACAGGCCCAGTGGGACCAGAGGGCAAAGACTGGGTGTGACGCAGACTGTCCGTTTTACTTTAGTGCTTTAGGAACTGATGAGGCAGTATTTACTAAACAAGTAACAAGATCCAGCCAGTCTTTTTGTTTAAGTCTTTATGTGTGTGTGCATGGGCATGTGGAGTACATATGTCCACAGCACCACGCATGGTCAGAGGATAAAGTGGCATATTAGTTCTTCCCTTCTACCTTGAAACATTGTTCACAGCTGTCTATGCCAGCTAGGTTCCCTGCAAGATTCCAGGGAGCATCCTGGCTTTGCCTCATATCTCCTATAGTACTAGAAGCATCAGGATTACAGAAGATGATAAGGCACCCTGATTTACATGAGTTCTGGACATCAAGCTCGGTTCCTCATGTTTGCACAGCAAGTACTTTACCCAATGTCCTCAGCCCTCCATAGGTCTTTTTATTTGTACTTATTTATTTAGATCTCATATAGCCCAGGGTGGTCTCAAACTCACTGTACGGTCAAGTATGATGTTGAACTCCTTCCTGTCTGTGCCTCCAAAGCACGGGTTCTTAACCTGTGGGTCATGACCCCTTCAAGGGGTCACATCCTGCACACCAGATATTTACATTACAATTTATAATAGTAGCAAAACTACAGTTTTGAAGTAGCAATGAAATAATTTTATGGTTGAGAGTCACCATAACATGAGGAACTATATCAGAAAGTCACAACATTAAGAAGGTTGATAACCACTGCTCTAAAGTGTTATAAGTTTGGGTTTCGTCAGTAAACTCTACTAATTTTTTTTACTTAGTTTTCATATGACCCTGGGGACAGGGTGGCCATTCTGACATAGAGAAAGTACACAAACAGCAAGATGAACAAAACAAATCACTGGCTTTGAGCAAAAATGCCAGTACCATGTGTGTAGTCATCCATCCAGTCTCAGGCAGGAGGTTCATTCTTTCTAGACAAGCATGGGCTTAATGAGACTCTCTCTGCCTCATTAGAATAGGGCTGTAGTTGGGCATGGTGGCCCAGCCTTTAACCCCAGAGTTGGTGAGGCAGAGGGAGACAGATTGCTGTGAGTTCAAGTCCAGCCACAGATATGCTGAGACCCTGTCTCAAAACAAAACAACAAACCCTAGAGTTGTATCCTAAGGATTCTCAGGAAAATTTCTGTACTTTTCTAAATACATCTTTAAAAGATTTTTTCTGTGTGTGTATATGAATGTGTACCATGTGACTGCGTGGGAGTTCTACATGCTTGTGAACTGGCATGTGGGTGCTAGGGATAAGGTCCTCTGCAAGATCAGGAAGCACTCTTAGCTGCTCAGCCATCTCACCAGCCCACTTTTCTCCTATGTAGACCAGACTGGCTTCCACTTGACACAAGCCTCCTACCTCTAACTCCCCAAGGCAGATCACAAACATGGGCTACTAAATTTCTATGTCTGTGCCAGAGGTTGACATCATGTCAACCTTTTTTTGTCCCCCTTGGTTTTTTTTTTTTTGTTGTTGTTGTTTGTTTTCTTTTTTTTTATTTTTTTATTTTCCAAGTCAGGGTTTCTCTGTGTAGCCCTGGAACTCACTTTGTAGACCAGGCTGGCCTCAAACTCACAGTGACCCACCTGTACCTGTCCCTGTGCTGGGACTAAAAACATAGGCCACCACTCACCAGCTTTTTTTTTTTTTTTTAAAAAACAGGGTCTCAGTTTGCATAGCCCTGGCTGACCTTGAATTCAAATGTCCACCTACCTCTCAGGAGTTGGGATTAAAGGCATTCACTACTGTGGCTCTGCCTAATTTTTTGGTCCAGAGCAGTTCACACAACCTTAAACCCCGTTTCGCCTACGGGCTGCTAATAAGCCCCAGGAATCCACCTGTCTCCAGCCCACAGTCCTGTGGTCTCAGGCACACAACATTATCCCTGGCTTTTTTACGTGAGTGCGGAAGATGGGGAGCCTGGTCCCCAACTTTGGGCTACAAGCACTTTACCTACCAACACCTCATCAGCCCTTAAGTTCCAAATGTTGAAAGCAAAGCTGACTCCCCAGGCGCTACCAGAGTTGACACCCCTAATTACTTCCAATTTCATTCATGACAATCTCCAAAGGGACAATCCCAGTTCACTCCGAGGCCCATCCAGCCTTTGCCTTCCCATAGACAGAGAGCATCTACTCATATCAAACATCTTGTACTCAAGAAAGACCTTTCATGGAGCTGGAGAGATGGCTCTGAGGTTGAGTGCTTTCTACTCTGTTCCAGAGGATCCAAGTTGGGATGCCCGTAAACATCCAGGTGGCTTACTATAACTCCAGCTCTAGGGGACCCGACACTCTTCTGGACTACATAGGCACCCACACATGCACTCAAAAGCCCTTCCCTGACCTTCAATATATCAGCAGCACCCAACCCAGACCTCACGTCAACAGATATAGCTCTTTGCAAAATCAGTTTCCAGGTGCACTGACACGCAAGCTTAGCAGTGCTCGGCACACGGGAAGTGCGGGAGCATATGGTGAATGGACAAATGCATCCCATCCTAGGGGCACGGCGACAGCTAAACCGGTTATCAGTGGGAAATGGTGCCCTGGCTGACCCAGCGTAGCTCTGAAACGCAGATTTTTCCACAAAGCAGGACCCAAGTCAAAGGGGTGGGGGTGGGACTGCCACCTGAAGGGGACCCGGAGAGGCAGGAGGGCAGTCCCAGGCTGGCCGCTGTGGGTGTCACCGGCCCTGAGAGCAGTCCATTGGGCAAGCCCACGCGCTTCCTACCCGGCGCCAAGGCCTTGGAGGAGGAAGACCAGGAGTGCTCCTCGGTCCCGGGCGGGTGGGCCAGCGACCCGAGTCTGGGGTCTCGGCGGAACAGAGAAGTGCACACGCAACGTTACTGTGAGCCGCCCAGGCGAGAAGTCCGCGTGTCAGGTCCGTGAGAGAAAGGAGGGTGAACAAGAGACGTGCAGTCGCGAGAACCCAGCCGGGCGCCGAAGGGAAGGCGGGGGATGTTACCTGCAACATCCCGGTTGTCCATCTTGAGACTCATCCAATCCCACAATGCTCCGGCGCCACCTGAGAGGAGGGAGGCTCAGTTATAGTACGCTTGGTCTGATGGGAAATGTAGTCCTCCTCCGTCAATCACGTCCAACCCCTTCTAGGACACCGGGCGTCTTCTCCACAGAAACGCCGGCGTCCGTTCACGAACGTGTGTTACTCTCAGTTGCGACGATGCAGAGGTATCATCCTCTCCTCAGAGTCTTCCTCAGTCGCAGCAACTTCGAACACACACCACAAGACCCAGAAGTCCTTGCGTGGCAGTTCTCGCGAGAATCGCGGGTCGCCAGGCCCCGCCCCTCAGGTGCTTCCGCCTCTCGGTGGAGGCGGCTTGTTGTTGTGCAGGCCAAGATGGCGGCACAGGCGGCGGCTGCGGCGCAGGCGGCGGCCGCGGCGCAGGCGGCCGCCGCGCAGGCCGCACAGGCCGAGGCAGCCGAGTCGTGGTATCTGGCCCTCCTGGGTTTCGCCGAGCACTTCCGAACATCCAGCCCGCCCAAGATCCGCTTGTGCGTTCATTGCTTGCAGGCCGTGTTCCCCTTCAAGCCGCCTCAGCGGATCGAGGCCCGAACGCACCTGCAGCTCGGCTCGGTGCTTTACCACCACACGAAGAACAGCGAACAGGCGCGCAGCCACTTGGAGAAGGCGGTGAGTGTGCGGGCCGGGCGGGCGGGCCGCGGGGTACTGGGGACTCGATCCTCCTCGCTCTTATCGGGCTTGCGACTTCCGAAGGCCTTGCCCTCACTTTGTCGACAGACTCGGCTCCGCCACGCCCTCTCACCCGGGAACTGGGAAAGTTGTCCCTTTGCAACCGCTTGGTCCTCGCATCGGGTGGGTGGCCGTGGTTGCATTACCCAGAGCGTCAGCCTAGAAGCACCTACCTACCTAATGTGACTGCAGATAATAGGAAGAGATAGACCCAGGCTCCCTGAGATGTAAAAGCGAGGTCTCAGGAAATCTGAAGAAGGCCGTTCCTAGTCGCTGGACCAGAACTCCTGACATGCAGGCGTCTAGGGCTCGAGTCTCCGTTCCTCGTAGCAAGGATATTGGGGAAGGTGAGGTCCTCGCTGAGCCTCTGGTTGAACATTGTTGCCTTGTGAAATGAAGACTGTAGCTTCTAGAGTCAGTTGCATCTCGGGGGTCTGGAGGTCAGTCTCGCTATTGGTGGCTTCTCCTCCCCACCATGAACCGGTCCATCTTTGAAAGAGTCCCCACTTCACCTCCAACTTGATTTGTGACGTCTTGGTGCTTCACGGAATTTGAAAAGGTGGCTGTCATTTGGCTTCTCAGTAAACAGTGGCTGTAAGGCTTATTTCTTCTCGCAGCAACTGGGTCTCTTTCACACCTCCGCCTCCTCCTTTTTTTTTTTGCCATTTTTCTTTGTTCTGATGGAAGAAGCTACTTGAGACAACTCAGATGTTTAATGTACTGATCTTCCAACAGTCTAAGTAAATTGCCTTCAGGAGGGGATCAAAATCCTTGTTTCCTAGACTGTGCAGAGTTAGAATTTATAATCCTCACTGAACCAAGTAACTTCCTTATTTCAAGAGTGAAACCATATGGGCTTAGAGAGGTGAAGTGTTTTAGCAAAGACCACACTGTGTGAGGTTTTGTTTTTGTTTGGTTTTGGGGAGGGGGGGTGTCTAGCTCTTACTATGTAGCACAGAATTGACCTCAGTTCCCAGCAGTCATCCTTCCTGGCCACCCAAGTACTGGGATTACAGGCATAGTTGCACTTACCTGTGATGTGCATGCTCAAGGTAGAGGCAAGAAGCTAGCCTCGGCTACATAGGAAGAATATCTGAAAGAAAGTAGGTCTGGTTAGATGACTCTGTGGGTAAAGGCTTTTGCAGCACAAGCCTGATAACTTGAGATTGAGTGGAAAGTGAGCACTCTCAAAAATTGCCTTCTGATCTCTGAATTTGCCTGCAATCATAACACATACACACAAATAATAAAATTAATTTTTAAAAATTATAGAGGAGCTGCGTATGGTGGTGGATGCCTTTAATCCTGGCACTCAGGAGACAGGCAGATGGATATCCGTGAGTGTGGCCAAAGGGCCAGGGCTACGTAGAAGACCCTGTCTCAGACAGAACCAGTGTTGGGGCTGGAGAGATGGCTCAGCAGTTCTGAGCACTGACTGTTCTTCCAGAGGTCCTGAGTTCAATTCCCAGCAACCACATGGTGGCTCACAATCATCTCTAATGGGATCCGATGCGCTCTTCTGGTATGGCTGAAGACAGCTTACAGTGTACTCACATACATTTTAAAAAGAGTTGAAACCCGAGCTGGGCAGTGGCAGAGGTAGGAGGCTCTCTGAGTTCGAAGCCATCCTGGTCCACAGAAGGAGTTCCAGGATAGCCAGAGCTACATAAACAAAATAAAACAAACAAATAACCAAAAACCTGGGCTCATCAAATCTGTGGGTTTAAAAAAAAAGATTTAGGGGGCTGGAGAGATGACTCAGTGATTAAAGAGCACTGACTGCTCTTCCGAAGGTCCCGAGTTCAAATCCCAGCAACCACATGGTGGCTCACAACCATCCGTAACGAGATCTGATACCCTCTTCTGGAGTGTCTGAAGACAGCTACAGTGTACTCACATATAGTAAATAAATAAATCTTAAAAAAAAAAGATTTAATTATTTTTAGTTATATGTATAGAAATATGTTCTTGAGTCCCCTGGAGCTGGGGTTAGAGTTGTATGTGAGCTGTGGTCAGTGGTTAACAGCACTGACTGTTTTTCTAGAGGTCCTGAATTCAATGGATCAACCACATGGTGGCTCTCAACCATCTGCAATGGGATCCAATGTCCTCTTCTGGTGTGTCTGAAGACAGCTATAGTGTACTCATATAAGTAAAATAAATCTTTTTAAAAAAAAGTGCTAGGGTGAGAGGTGTGCAACACCACACTTGGCTGGTTCTTAGTTTGAAATTAGCATTCTGTTCTCTGCTTCCTTTGCACTACCTGTTAACGCTCTATTGCACATCTCAGTAGCAGGTATCTTAGGTCTCAAGTACAGTCCTGCAGTGCCGTATTCAACTGGTTTGAAATAGGTACCCGATGTCCAGTCACAGTCCCTGTGTAACTCACACCACCTTAGCAGCACAGCATATAGTATAGCAACCCTTCCATAAGCTAGGGTAAGTTTAGAGCAAGGAGGTATTCTGAGGTAGAGACCATGTTCCAATGTTTCGTCCTGAAGATGGAGTTGGCCAGGCTGCTCTCAAGGGTTTGAGCGACCTCAGGCCTCTGCAGTGGACTGCAGTGATAGCTGCACCTGCCTTAGCTGCTCTGTGATGATGGCTCTGTTGGCTTGATCTAGAAAGCAGCTTCGTCTCCATGGCCAGGCCCTGCTCATTCTCTCGTTACCCTGGGGTCTGCGGTACTCGATTCCCTTTTCCTGACAGGCTCCTCCAAGCCTTCGTGCTCATTCTCTCGTTACCCTGGGGTCCGCGGTACTCGATTCCCTTTTCCTGACAGGCTCCTCCAAGCCTTCGTGCTCATTCTCTCGTTACCCTGGGGTCCGCGGTACTCGATTCCCTTTTCCTGACAGGCTCCACCAAGCCTTCGTGCTCATTCTCTCGTTTCCCTGGGGTCCGCGGTACTCGATTCCCTTTTCCTGACAGGCTCCTCCAAGCCTTCGGCTCAGCTGCAGTGGCTCTTTCTCCTTGATTTCGACCTTGTCCCACTCTACGCTGGATAGAGCTGGAATAGAAACCCACGCCAGGCTGTGGCTGCCAGGCAGAGCAGCTCCATGAACTATAGCCTGTGCTTCTCCTCTCTCACACTCTCCATCCTCTTTAACTTTAGGAACTAAAGTTAGCATAGCCTTTCAGTCTGACTCACCCTGCTTGCCTCCTCCACTTTATCCTGCCTGCAGAATCCTGTGTTCTTGGTGCTTATGCGCCAGCCCTGTGTTAAGCACCATCCTCGGCAAACCGGTGAGGTGAAGGCCTCCCGACTTCCTTCTGTAGCCTCTGTTAGTGTGTGAGTGTGTGCAGAAAGAGCATGTGTACAGGTCAGAAGGCAACTGTGGGGATGAGTCTGTTCTCTCAGGGGCTCAGGCTCGGTGGCAGTCACCTTTACCCACTAAACCATTGTGCCCACCCTTCTCTTGACTGCCTGATGCTAACTAATGTTGGCTGGAAGCTATTCTAGAGCCTTAGCTGCCTGTAGCAGGAAGTTAGGGAAGCTTCCGGTATTTCCATTCTGGATTGTTGCAGTCAGTGGCTATCTCTACTCAAGTTGATAGATTAGAAGCCCTGGGTTGGTGGGGATTTTTGTTTTTCCTAATTACTTTGTTTTCCATGAATAAGAAACCTATAAAGTAGAAGGTGCTGACTCAACCTATAATCTCTGCATGTTGAAGGCTGAGGCAAAAAAAAAAATGCTGTTAGTTCAAAGCCAGTCTTGCCTCAGAAGTGAAAAAGCACGAGGCTGGACAAGTGCTCACTGGTGAGAACTGTTGTTAAAGAATGAGGGCCCCAGTGCGGATCCCAGTGTCCCTGGGAAGGATCTGGCATGGCCGTGAACTACACCTGACCCCATTGGGAACCCAAGTGCCAAGGCTGCTGAGGAGTGGAGACAAGTGGAGCCCTAGGCATTGCTGGCTGGTAGCTTGCCTCCTCTCAGGGGAATAAGGGAATGTACAGAGCATGACGTTCTCCTCCGAGCTCCACGTTCCTCTGCATATGCACACATACACCTGCTCACACAAAGCAAAGATTGTCAGATTGGATAAGACCGCGTGCGTGCGTGCGTGTGTGTGTGTGTGTGTTTACACATTTGTTTAAAAAGCAAAAGCTAGAAGGTGACACATATTTCCAATGTCCTAGGGACAGAAGCAGGTGGATCTGAGACTTGGAGGAAGCCTGGTTCTAAAATTAGCTCTAGGCTAGCCATTAGTAAGTCCCTATCTCAAAGGGAAAAAGTAAAGACAGCAGTGACAACAACAAAAACCCAAGTAAACATAAATGACAGGAAGCACCTGACCCTGCACCTCACCTCACAAAACAACAAACCGAAAGGAAACCTCAAGGCATCCCACTGGCTTCTGGAGGCTAACAACCACCACGTACCCTGTGAACTATAGAGTTCTTTTTTAGACTGCTTTAAAAAAAATCATGAGGAAGAGATACAATTCTTGAACCCTATAAAGTACAATAGCTGAGTTAGGATACATTGTGTATTTTTTACTTTTGTTTGTTTCTTTGTGTCCGGGTCTCATTACTCATCTCAGGCTGGCTTTAAAATGACTTATGTAGGTGTGGCCTTGGAATTCTTCCAGTCCCTCTGTAAGGCTGCAGGTATATGCATGGGTGCCAAGGATAGAATGCAGAACTGCACCGTCTGAGGTATAGCCCCAGCCCAGAAGTAGGGCGATATACATAGCATGTGTATAGAGGTCAGAGAATAGCTTAGAAGAGTTGGTTATCTCTTTGTACCATGTGGGTTCCTGTTATCAAAGTCTGGTGTTTAGGCTTGGCAGCATGTACCTTTACTGAGTCATCTTGCCAGCCTTTCAAAAGTTTAGACATAGATTCATGGAGATGTAAATGTCATACCATGATCACCGTTTATAGAGTACATTTTGCTAGGTTTTGTTTCACGTTTTCTTATGAACTCATTGTTGTAGTCCAAATGGTAAACTGCTCAAAACTCCCCACACTCTTCTCGTGCCCATGGGATTTAATGTGTAGCTGGACAAGGTTGGAGAGATGGCCGGTGGTTTGTTTGTTTGTTTTATTTTTGTTGTTTAATTTATGTGAGTACACTGTAGCTGTCTTCAGACACACAAGAAGAAGGCAGCAGATCTTATTACAGCTGGTTGTGAGCCACCATGTGGTTGCTGGGAATTGAACTCAGGACCTCTGGAAGAGCAGTCAGTACTCTTAACCGCTGAGCCATCTCTCCAGTCCTGGCTCAGTGGTTAAGAACACTTGGTGCTCTTTCAGAGGACCCAGGTTCAATTCTCAGCATCCAATGGTGCTGTCTATAACTCTAGTTCCAGGGGATTTGAGTCCCTCTTTTGGCCTCTATTTACCTGGTACACAGACACACATGCAAACAAAACACTAGCACATTAAAGATGGATGGATGGATGGATGGAGCTGAACATAGTATTGTCGTTCTGCAGAAGAATTAGGAGCTCAAGACTATCCTCAGCTCTATAGTTTGAGGACAGCTATACTGCATGAGATCCTGTCTCAAGAAATTTAAGGAAGGGGCTGGAGAGATGGCTCAGTGGTTAAGAGTTAAGAGCACTGACTGTTCTTCCAAAGGTCCTGAGTTCAAATCCCAGCACCCGCATAGTGACTCACAACCATCCGTAATGAGATCTGACGCCCTCTTCTGTGGTCTCTGAAGACAGCTATAGTGTACTTACATATAACAAATAAATACATCTTTTTAAAAAAAAATTTAAGGAAAAAATGGGATGAAGATGTAGTGTCTGCCTAGCATTCAAGAAGTCCTGGATTTTATCACCTGTTACCTCAACACTTTGCAGGTGAAGGAAAGAGGGGCAGGAGTTCAGGACCAGCTTGGGCTATGTAGAGAGACTCAAGGGGAATAAATAGCTCCAGGACATCTGCAGATGGAGATGTCCATACATGCCTTTGAGTCTAGTCTCTTCAGGGAATGTATGTGAGTGGGTGCAGTTGTTACTCATGAGACAAATGTTTCCCAAGTACTTGTGGAGTGTCACCCAGAAGCAGCATCTGGAGACACAGCCTTGACAGAGGCTACACATGGGCCTCCATTGTGTATGCTGTTATAGGTTGTATAAAGACATTTCGTCAATGGCAAACTTCCTGCAAGATTATGTCACCTAGTGATGTGGCTGACTTAATCTGTAAAAGTACATGCTGGTGTTTGCATTACTGTAAAATCACCAAGCAACATACTCCTTAGAATGCGTCCCTGTCAGTTCAGCAATGCCTGAGGATGACTGCACACAGAAGGTGATGAAAGGAGCTGTGAGAAGAAGATGGAATTCCAAGAGGGGAGTGGGAGATCTTGAGAAGACTGGTCCATAGGGTGGTGGAAGACTCTGGAAAGGCAGTAAATGTCCAGAGGGGAGGGCACAGGAGAGCATGTCCACCCATCAGCAGACACCTTTGGCTCAGAAAGAAAGGCAGATGACAGCCACCAGGAAACCTAAGTGGAAAGGACAAAGAGGCCTTTCTGTAAGGAGATGGTTCAGACATGGAAGAAATTGGAGCGGTGGGTCCCCATTCCCTGGCAGCTGGCTGTGATTTCTGTATTTGAAAGAACACAGTGGGTCTGTGGTCCTGGGAAGCTCCTGAAGCTCTGAGGAGGCCTCCAGGGCTGACCAGAGGAGGCCTCCAGGGCTGACCAGAGGAGGCCACTGCTGCTCCTGCCTTCGGCCTTCTACTGGCCACAGTGCTGCCTCCTGGCCAACAGCTCCCTGCTTCTCGTTGTGACTCTGTCTTTTTTGCTGGTCCAAAAGGCAACCTAGGTGTTTCTGGTCACACTAGAGCCTCTTCTTTCCCTCTCTGCTCGTTCCTGCTCGGTCTTAAGACAGCTTCTGTTGAGAGAAGATCTTGTGCAATCTAGGCTAATATCCTTAAACCCACTACGTAACTGAGGATGACCTCGAATTTTGGCTCCTCTTGAGTACTGGGGTTACAGGCATACATGTCAAGTTTGTGAGGTACAGGGCATGAAATCCAGGGTCTTATACCTGCTGAGCAGCCATGCTACCAACTGAGTCGCATCCCTAGTCTTTACGTACCTGTACCTGAGATTGACCTTGGACTTCTCAAGTGCCGGATGACAAATACTTGTCCTAAGCCAATCTTAAAACCGTGTTGTAGGGCTGGCAAGATGGTTAAGGAGGTAAAGGTGCTAGCTGCCTAACATGATAGCCTGACTTTGGTAACCAGGACCAATGTGGTTGAAAGAAAGAACTGACTCCCACAAGGTGTGTCTGACCTCCACCCTCACACCATAGCCTATTGAATGCATCAGCATACATGTGAATAAATATGCAAATAAATAAATGTTAAAAAATTGTGGGAGCTGGAGAGATGACTCAGTGGTTCAGAGCACTGACTGCTCTTCCAAAGGTCCTGAGTTCAAATCCCAGCAACCACATGTTGGCTCACAACCCTCTGTAATGAGATCTGACGCCATCTTCTGGTGCATCTGAAGACAGCTACAGTGCACTTAGATATAATAATAAAGAAATCTTTTTTTTTAATTGTTTTTTAAAAAACAGTCTGGCCTGAACTTTGATTCTTCCCCATTGGGTCAGGCTCCACACCCAGGGGTGAGTGAACTCCCAGCCACCACTGCTATGAGTGGCACTGAGCTGCCAGCCTTGCAGCCCCAGGTATTTCCCAGGTATTGGTTCTTTTCTTGCTAGCTCTTCCGTGTGTGGCGCACCTCCTGCTTTCCCTTTCCTGCAGAGTTACATCCTACTGTAGCCTTCAAAGCTCGGCATCAAGTCCCTCCTCCTGTGTGGCCCTTTGACACAGTGGGGTGGGTGACAGCCCAGTCTACCTCTCTACACCTCTCAGGACATCCCAGAGAGAGGTCAGTTCTTTGGTAACTGATGCACCCTTGCTTGTCAGGTCAATGTTAGGCGTGCACCTAGGAGGTCCTTGAAGATCCAAATAACTGAACACTCATTGCATTGCACACTACCAACGAGTGTTCTCTCTCTTTTTTTTAAGATTTATTGATTTTATGTATATGAATATACCATTGCTCTCTTCAGACACACCAGAAGAGGGCATCAGATCCCATTACAGATAGTTGTGAGCCACCATGTGGATGCTGGGAATTGAACTCAGGATCTCTGGAAGAGTAGTCAGTGCTCTTAACCCACTTGAGCCATCTCTCCAGACCAGGAGTTTTCTTGAAACATGTAGCTTGAGACACAGTGGTTCCCTAAGTCAAAGCTGACCCTCTGAATCATTTATTTATTTATTTATTTAGAGATAGGGTTTCACTTTTTAGCCTAGGCTAGCTATGTAAACCAGTCTGGCCTCAAGCTCATAAAGACTGACCAGCCTCTGCCTCCTCAGTGCTAGGATTAGAGGTGAGCACCACCATGCCCAGCTAGTTATTTTTAATTATGTGTGTGCTTGTGTTTGTGTGTACAACTTGAATGAAGTGTTGGGAGGCTAAAGGTGTTGAGAAGCTGGAGTCATGAATGATTGTGAGCTACCCCAACATGATGGGTGCTGGGAAACAAATACGGGTCCTTTGCAAGAACAGTAAACACTCACAACAACTGAATCATCTCTCCAGGGTTGTGTTCTTGTTTTATTTTGAGACAGAATCTCTTGGTGTACATCCCTCAGGTTGGCCAGCTGTGTGCCTCTCTAGCACTCTCCTTCTGAGGCTAGCTCTGCCCACTGCAAGCCTCTTTGATATGCTACTTTCTGAGGCACTTCCGAGGTAACTCACTCCTCAGGCGAAGATTTGCTGAATGACCAGTCTTTCTGCCAGACCACCATCAGCCCTGCTAAAGTGTGGAGTATAGCCATAGTAACCCTGGGGTTCCCTCCCTTGCGTAGATGGGAGTCTTAGCCCCTCAGCTGATGTTGGGAAGAGAACTCTCCCACCCTTTATTAGACCACCATCAGCCCTGCTGAAGTGTAGAGTATAGCCATGATAACCCTGGGGTTCCCTCCCTTGAGTAGATGGGAGTCTTATCTCCTCGGCTGACGTTAGGAAGAGAGCTCCCCTCCCCCCCTTTATTAGGCCACCATCAGCCCTGCTGAAGTGTAGAGTATAGCCATGGTAACCCTGGGGTTCCCTCCCTTGAGTAGGTGGGAGTCTTAGGAAGAGAGTTCCCCCCTCCTTTATTAGGCCATCATCAGCCCTGCTGAAGTATAGAGTATAGCCATGGTAACCCTGGGGTTCCCCCCCCCTTTATTAGGCATCCCCCCAAGTGCTGTGCAGCTTCCATCCCAGAGCCAGACTGCAGGGGGCGCAATGCTGTCTCTCCCCACACTGACCTTGGTAATGGGCATGCTATGCCAGCACCAGCGTAAGCCCAGTATAGCCAGACACCAAGCATTCGCCTCAGAATTAATCCTAGATGGATGTGGTGGCTTATGCCTTTAATCCCAGTACTCAGGAGGCAGAAGCAGGCAGATTCTCTGTGAGTTTGAGGTGATCCTGGTCATAAAGTATGTTCTAGGACAGCCAGAGCTGCACAGAGAAACTGTTCCTTGTCACACAGACACCCCCCCCCCATTAATTAATCCTTTTTCTTTCTCTTTCAGTGGTTGATATCACAGCAAGTATCCTTTTCTTGTATATGTACTTTGAGGGGTGCTCATACTGGGGGTGGAACCCAGCACCTGGGTCATGCTAAGCAAATGTTCTACCACTGAGCCATACCCCCATATCCTATACTGTGTTCTTGAGGGAATGTTCTGCTTGAATGAAAAGCCCATGGTAGAAGCTGGAAACGTCCCTTTCCCTGGCATACTATGTCCCATAGCTGCCCTGGAAGCCATCCACCTCTCTCTGGGTAGCAAGGTCCTCATCCTGCCCCTTTCTGTCCCAAGTCGGCCTCCTCTGCTTGTCCTGCAGCATGGAGGGGAGATTTACTTGGAGCTGTGACCCTTTTTGAAGAGATGTCTTTGCATTGTACTTCCTTAACTGACCTTCTCCAGATCCCACAGTTTGAAGATGTTAAATTTGAGGCAGCGAGCCTGTTGTCAGAGCTGTATTGTCAAGAGGTGAGGATAAGCTGCTGGTTCTGAAAGCAAGGTCTCCCTGATCCTGGGCTTAGCAGGAGATCGTGGGTCTCAGCTGGGTAGGAGTTCTTGTTGTGTTCAGCTCTCGGAGATCCATGCATAGAGCTTGTGCCTAGCTCACTCACACCCCCGATTTCTGTATGTATTCATTCAGGACTCGGGGGGAGAAGCCAGGGCCTCACTTGGGCTAGACAGATAATGCCACTGAGCTCTGCCCTGTTCCCGTCCCCTCCTGAAGTATACTACCTACTGTAATAGAAGTGTCTCAGCACCATTGTCCAATATTCCTTAAGGTATAATTTTTCCTTGTGTCTTTTTTATGGCCCTAAGGTAGTGCCAGGAACTTGTGTATGCTAAGTAGACACTCGCCAGCAACAAACCGCACTTCATCCCTTCAAGTTTGTGTTACTTATTTTTATTCTATGGATATAAGTGTTTTGTGTAAGTACACTATATCCTTGCCAGTTGTCCACAGAGTTCTGTAGAGGGCGTGAGATTCCATGGTACTGGAGTGACAGAGGTTGTGAGCTGCCATGGGGGTGCTAGGAACTGAACCCAGGCCCTCTCTTAAGAACAGCAAGTACTCTTAACCATAGAGCCATCTCCAGTGTCCCCCAAGTATATGCTTGTCTAGGTTTTTGTTGTTGGTTTTGTGGAGAGAGGCTTTGGGGTTTTTGTTTTGAAACAAGGTCCCAGTATATAACCTTAGCTAGCCTAGACGTGGCCTTGTACATCAGGCTGGCCTCAAACTCATAAACATCTATGTGCCTGTGCCTCCCAAGTGCTGGGATTGAAAGCATGCACCACTTGGCCCAATACCACATATATGTGTGGTTTTTAAGTTGGTTTGTGAGATAGTCTCACTATGTACCTACCCTTAGCTGGCCTAGAATTTTCTGTGTAATGTAGACTGGACTCAAATGCAAACTTTCTCCCTAGCTTTCTCAGTACTGAGATTCCAGGTAATGTTGCCTATCATACCCGTCTGAGAGGCTATTGTATTACACAGTCTGAACTTTGGGGTTTTTTTTTTTTGTTGTTGTTGTTGTTGTTGTTTTGTAAGACAGGTTCTTTCTATGTAGCCCTGTCAGTCCTAGGACTTTGTAGACCAGGCTGACCTCCAAACTCTTAGAAACCTGCCCTGCCTCCTGATAGCTGAATAAAAGACATGCATCACCACACCTGGTCTTTATTATTCTACATTAAAAAATTTTTGAAAATTGGGGGGTTTTTTTGTTTCTTTGTTTTTGTTGGGTTTTGGTTTTGGTTTTTGGTTTTTCGAGACAGGGTTTCTTTGTGTAGCCCTGGCTGTCCTGGAACTCACTCTGTAGACCAGGCTGGCCTCGAACTCAGAAATCTGCCTGCCTCTGCCTCCCAAGTGCTGGGATTAAAGGCGGGCGCCACCACTGCCTGGCTAAAAAAAAAAATTTTTTTAAACAATTCCACCCTGTAGCTTAGGCTGGCCTTAAATTCCCAGGCTATCCTGTCTCAGACTTACAAAAATTGATAAGACCAGGTGTGCGAACACACTTAGCAAGAAGAAATTTCAGAAGCCATGTAAACTCTTCCCGAGCAGCAAGTACACTAGTAATAGCATCCCCATCTCACTCCGGAAAGCGAGCAAGAAGGGGCTCGGCCTGCTGGGCCTGTGCTTGCTGCATCGGGGTTCAGTCTGAACCAACTCCTCCTCCTCCTCCCCTTTCAGAACTCGGTGGACGCAGCGAAGCCACTGCTGCGGAAAGCCATCCAGATCTCACAGCAGACGCCATACTGGCACTGCCGTCTGCTCTTCCAGCTTGCAGTGAGTACAGGAGTGAGCGAGGCCGCGGGCCAGGCTCTCCCGTGTAGGGATAGGCCGCTCCACTCTGTCAGTCACCCCTTCTTTCCTACATCCTATCTGCACCTCTTTCTTGGGGCACCTGAATGACTCTTGGCTGACGTTTGCCTGCCCTTGGCCTGGCCATCTGTCATGCCCTGTCTCCCGTGACACGCCCTATCCCTCCTATAGCCATAGATGCTGAACTTCAGGGCCTTTCCCCAGGCCCCTCCCTTACGCCCTTGGGTTTACATTGTCTCCTGGCAGCTTCCCCCCCCCCCCCAGCTTTCAGAGCTGATGGCACTGTGCAAGGGAGTGTCTGCATGGAAGGGTCCCTTCTAGGGACCAAAATCAGATGTGGGCTCTTTCAGTTTTCCAGGTTTCTGGGTTTGAAGTATCCTTAGACTACTGCTCTGAGGGAGCCCTTTCTAGTAGCCTACCTGATCTGCTGGTCTGCACTGCATCCGCCCCAGAGCTCGGACTGCTGGCTCTGTGCACCAGTAAGCGGGAGCGACAGAGTACAAGGCGTGGCTTAGTTGATACATGGAGCAGTAGCGCTGTTAGCTGCCATGGGGCTTACACTCCAGGCCAGCACTGCAATAACTGTGATGATATAGGAGACGTAGACACACTGAGGCAAGTTCTAAGGACTGGATTGGCAGCCAGGGTCATTGCTTTTTCTCCTCTTCAGCAACTGCACACACTGGAGAAGGACCTGGTGTCTGCCTGTGACCTCCTAGGCGTGGGGGCTGAGTATGCCCGAGTGGTGGGCTCTGAATACACAAGGTAGGCTTTACCCACCACTTTCCTCCTGCTCCCTGACTTGGAAAGAGCTCGGCTGTCCTGCTGCTGACCCTCAGCATGGCACCTCAGTGTGTGATGGTGGCCTCTGCGGTAGTGACCCATGCAGACTCAATCCTAGCGAGTGACCATCAGTTCACATCACGTGAGCTCTGTCTGGGAAGGCTAGGGCAGTGTCTCAGTGGTAGAGCTGGTACTGGCACTTTCTCTCTCTGGTATTTTAGACAGACTGCTACTACTAGAGCCAGGACGACCCCAGCTACTCGCTTTAATCCTCTTGCCTCAGCCTCCTAAGAGCTGGGGTGACAGATTTGCACTTCCATACACTTCCAAATCTTTTGAAATAGCAAGTATTGGTAGGATTTGTCCAACCCTGGGCTTTATTGCACGGGTGCCTCCTCGACAATTAAATGTGACTCAGTGTCCACCCAGCTGAGTGCAGTGGGCTATTGTTGGTGTGAGAGGCCACAGAAACCCTGGCGACAGAGAAGGGAGGGCACTGACTGCCCATTTGTAAATTCATGCCCTTATCCTGAGAGGGACATGAGGTGGGCACAGCCCAAGCCAGTCCCTGCTTCCTTTGTCCTCTGCTGTGATGGAGCGTTAAAGTGACTCGAGGTGGCATCTTCTACTCTCTTGTGATGCTCACAAGTGTATCTGCATCGTGTAAAACGGGCATTGAAGCCAGAGTGCAGTGAGCACACCTGGTAGTCTGTTACGTAGCTCTGGCTGTCCTGGAACTCCATATATAGACAGGCTAAAGCTCAAAGTTAAGTCGGGAGTATAGTGCAGTGCAGAGTGCTATCTTGCATGTGTAAGACCCTAAGATTAATTCCAGCACCTGCCCCCCTCCAGATAGAAGCATAGATCAGAACTAAATGCAGCACTCTAAAATGTCTTATAAATAAAGCACATCTCCCTGAAGGGCAGCCGCACTGATCCTGGTGCCTTACAACCTGTTATCTTGTGTCTTTTCCAGGGCATTATTCCTGCTCAGCAAGGGGATGGTAAGTCAAGGCTGGCTGTGTGCGGCTGTGTTGCCGGCATGAGGCCACCTGCAGGGGATTTTCTATACAGTGTATTCTCAAGAGCAGGGGTTGTGCCCCGACGGGCTTCATTTGGGGCTCTGAGGTTTCAGGTGGTAGATGTGCTATTGAGAAAGCCTGCAGTGGAGCCGCCTGTACCCTAGCTTCATTGTTGTATCCAGCTTTGATTGTTTAAGGTAAGGCCTCTCAATGTAGCCCTGGCTGTGCTGGAACTCACTCTGTAGACCAGGCTGGCCTCAGACTCACAGAGATCCGCCTGCCTCTGCCTCCCAAGTGCCGGGATTAAAGGCGTGCGCTGCATTGACCACCTGACCTCATTGCACCCAGCTTTGCTCTCTGGGGGTTGGGGGTCCTCAGCTGTTGGACTGGTGACAGTGACGCGCCACCCCTCTCGCCCCCCTCCAGCTGCTGCTGATGGAACGCAAACTGCAAGAGGTACACCCGCTGCTCACACTGTGTGGGCAGATTGTGGAGAACTGGCAGGGCCACCCCATCCAGAAGGAGGCGCTCCGTGTCTTCTTCCTGGTGCTGCAGGTGACCCACTACCTGGATGCTGGGCAGGTGTGTTGCTGCTCGCCGTCTGTGGGGAGGGTCACTCGTGATATGACCTTGTTGCATGCATTACATACATGCAGGGGTCCTGCTCAAGCAAGTTGGTGGTTCCTCGTACTGTATGACGACATAGCCCCAGGCTAGAGGGCGCTCACAGCAGTTTTGTCTGTCCTCATTTGAGGAAGCATTTATGGCCTCACGTTCATTGAGTGAGGAGGCCTCTGAAGGAAGTTCATGGAAGCCATGAAGACAAAACAGGGTAGCATGCTACACACTCCCCTTTCCCAGCTCACAGCGGCTTTGTGAGGTCAGTGGGGACCCTGGTGTGACTGTGTGGCTGTGTTTAGATGATGGCCCCAGCCTATGAGCAATGGGAGCTGCCTTGCCTGCTCGCCCTTTCCAGTGTACCTGTTGTTAGTAAGGGCCTTTCCTTGTGTTCCCGTTGGGCCCAGCTCCTCATACAGCATGTAAGAACGTGGCAGCTTTTAGTTGTCTCTGAATGCTGAACCATAGCTATCCCCGAGAGGCTTAGGATGTTAGACAGGAGGGTTGGCAGAAGCCATGGCGCTGACAGGGTTTCTGTTTGTGGGAGGCTACTACTTCTGGCCTCCTTGAAGCTGGCTTCTGGGAGGCCAAGACCTGAGGAGAAGAGCTCCTGCAATAGGAGAGAGAGTCCCCATACGGTAGCTGGGCGAGGTTGCAGGCCTCCTAGGGTGCGGTGCTGAGGCATGCCTGCCGCAGGTGAAGAGCGTGAAGCCGTGCCTGAAGCAGCTGCAGCAGTGCATCCAGACCATCTCCACGCTGCATGATGATGAGATCCTGCCCAGCAACCCTGCCGACCTCTTCCACTGGCTGCCCAAGGAGCACATGTGCGTGCTCGTCTACCTGGTGAGTCGTCCTGCCACCCTGGGCAAGGGCTGGGAGAGGGCCTCGTGACCACCCCCTGCTCTCCTTGCAGGTCACAGTGATGCATTCGATGCAGGCTGGTTACCTGGAGAAGGCACAGAAGTACACAGACAAGGCACTCATGCAGTTGGAGAAGCTGAAGAGTAAGTGCTGCTGCCGGAGCGGGGGCCCAGCAATCCCAGCAGTCCCTGCCGTGGTCAGGGAGGCCAGGGTCAGACCCTAGTCCTCACCTACCGTCTATGAATCCTGCAGATTTTAGGGTTCTAGCCACACACTTGGCTATCTCCCGCATCCTGGGGGGACGGATGTGGCCCTAGCCCTCCTCTAAATCTCCCTGGGCCTGTGGAACTGTGCTTTGCTTTTCCTCAAGCTGGGCTGGGCAACAACTCTGTCCTCACCAAGGAGATCTGTGCAGGGCTGCCAGGAATTGCCTGAGCTCCCCACGGCTTGGGCTCTGTCCCACTCGGGCATGCACAATTGAAGACATCTTGGAGAACCCACCCAGCAGATTCTTGAGCTCTTAGCAGGGGCAGCCGGCAGCCTCTGTAGAGGTGGCCTGTGTGTAGTGAGCACAGCGCTCAGCCCGGAGTTTCTTGTGTCTTTTGCTGCTTGACATTCAAGCCAGGACTTGCCCTGCGCTGGCTAAGCTCCTGCTTCACCTGAGCCCCATCCACTGGGGACTTGTCAGCGTTGGGATGCTTCACAGTGGCCTTGGCTTGAGCTTATGTCCTCATAGATGGGGAGAGGCTCCAGCAGGGATGACGTGGGTGGGGCCTGGTGGTACCGTGCCTGCGTGTTCACCCTGACTCCTGTCTGCAGTGCTGGACTGCAGCCCCATCCTGTCATCCTTCCAAGTGATCCTGCTGGAGCACATCATCATGTGCCGGCTTGTCACAGGCCACAAGGCCACTGCCCTACAGGAGGTAGGAGCACGGAGAGCTAGCGGGATGTGGGAGCTGGGCTGGGTGTGGGCACAGGAGTCAAGAGGGGAGGGTCCAGTGACCTGTCACTGCTCTAGCCTGGGCTGTAGAATCCGATGTAAAGCCAATAGTCTGGTTCCCTAAAACTTGTATGCTCAAGGAACATTGGGATATGACTGGAATCCATGTCACCTTCCTGAGAACACTGGGGAGGCATTTTACAACCTGAAGCTGGTACAAAGGTCAGCATGTGCGAGGAGAAAGGAGATCAGGCTCAGCCTCTTCCCTGTGGTGGCTCCTCCTGCCGGGACTCTGACCCTAGTTTGGCGAGTAGAGGGGAGCACGTCTTCCAGCACCCATGTGAGGTCCCAGGACAGGCAGTTACCGTGGTTCTCTGCTCAGATCTCACAGGTCTGCCAGCTGTGCCAGCAGTCCCCTAGGCTCTTCTCCAACCATGCTGCCCAGGTGCACACACTGCTGGTGAGTATGCCCCGGGCTCTGGGCCCCACTCGCCAGCATCCAGCACACTCTTAGCAAAGGATGTGATCCACCCTGAACGGATCTGGATGTCCCAGTAAATAAGCCCGTGACGCCACCCAGGCAGCATCCAAACGTGAGCTCTAGTCTATTGTGGGGAGGAGTCCTTTACAACAGCCTGGAGCTCGTCCCAGGGCCCAGGGACAAATTATGCTTGCCTGTGGTCACTGCGTCGGCTGCCTGGTTATGACCTGAGCCCTACATATCTCTCTGTCCTTTCAGGGCCTGTATTGTGTCTCCGTGAACTGCATGGACAATGCTGAAGCCCAGTTCACCACAGCCCTCCGGGTAAGGGTGGCTTCCTGAGTGACAATATGGTGTAAGGTTGTCTGCCACACAGAAAGGATGGAGGCCAGCTTAGGTCTGCTGCAAGAGCCTACATGTACTACAGTTAGCCTGACAGTGCCCACACAGTGACACAGTTCCTGTTGAGGTGGGAGGTGGCTAGGGTGAAGAGTTCTTGGCTACCCTGGAAAGATATGAGGAAAGGACATATGTATCAGGAGTACAGGGATACTGGGTAGCCATTTTGACACCTGGTAAGGTCTGGGACATTCTCAGACTGGGTCAGGCTGTGGTGTTCTTGGAGTCATGCTGAGTTCTGGGGTTTGGTAGAGTCACATTATATGGCTATACGGTGACTGGGATGCACCCTTATCCTAAGTCCTGTGATAGATGCTCAGGGACAGAGGACAGGTTTTACCTCAGGGAAGGGGGTCCCCAACCCGGTACCCACACCTAGACAACTGACCTACTAGTCCCTAAGAAGTTGGTCCATTTCACCCAGAGTGGCGCAGGTGCCCCTAGGGACAGCTCAACTCCCACTGTGCCCACCTGGCCCAGGAGCAGGGAAGGATGTCCCTACCTTGGCCTTAGTGTCCTTGCAGGTAAGGGAGGCTATTGACCTGTTCCCCAGGGAGCCTCCAGTAGAGAGTTTATAGAGTGTTGTGTTCTATGAGCAAGGTGGCTGGAGCCTCCCTCTGACTGTGGGATAGAAGTTCCCCTCTTTGGTTACTACATGTCTGTGGGTGCTATGTGAAGAGTCAACTGGCTGCCCACTCCTGCGTCTCCCTAGACCCAGGCCCTCCTGCTGCACTGCGCCAGGAGCCTCCTGTTCTTAGTGGTTGTCCTACCTTCTGTGTGGCTGTGACTCCGCAGCACAATGCTTAAGTCATGTGCTGAGGGGAGGGACTGAGACAAACACCAGCCTAGTCTTCAAACCCGGACTCCTCCCCTTGTTCACAGCCAACACCTCAACGCCGCTGCAGCTCAGGCCAGGGAGGGAAGCCTGGGCTGTGGGGTGCTAGGCCCACGACTGTAGGGAGTTGGAGTCAGAGGCCCAGGCTGCTTAGACGCTCACAGTCTTCCTTCCTTCCCCTCCCAAACATCTGGGCTTTTCTAAGAATATTGAACCCAAAGTTTCACACATGCCAGGCAAGTACTGTATTGCCAATCTGCACGCCCTGCCTATGTTTTTTTTTTTTTAAAACAGGATATCTCAGTTGCACAGGCAGCCTTTAAATTCTGATCTTGCCTGGCTAGGTGTGGTCGTATAAGAAATCCCAGCACTTGGGAGGGAGAGACATGTGGATTTCTGTAAGTTTGAAGCTAGCCTGATCTACAAATGGAGTTCAGAAACAGTCTTTTTTTTTTAAAGTTTGATTTATTTTATGTATATGAGTATACCGCAGCTCTCTTCAGACACACGAAAAGAGGTCATTAGACCCCGTTGCAGATGGTTGTGAGCCACCATGTGGTTACTGGGATTTGAACTCAGGACCTCTGGAAGAGCAGTCAATGTTCTTAACCGCAGAGCCACCTCTCCAGCCTGACAAACACTGTCTTGAACAGAAAGTTGTCTTTTTTTTTAGTCTTCCTCAGCTTCCTTCCCAAGGGCTGGGATGGCCAGCCTCCACACCACCCCTGGAGGTTTACTCCATCTCTTGATCATCTCACTCCATAGTCAGTGTTTCATGGAGAGATCATGCCCAGAGTGCTTCAGGGCCTCACTGTACATCTGCTGAACTCCAAAGCAAAAGCAAGCCAGGGCGGTTACAGGCCTGTCATCCCAGCTGTTAGGACCCTGAGCCAGAAGAATGGAGAACTTCAAGCCAGTCTGGACCGTGTAGAGACCAGGTCTTGTCAGTATCCACTGTTGGTCATGGGCAGGATCAGAATGGCTAGCTCCACCCTGCTGCCGCCAGTGGGGGAGGAGCTAACTCCACTCTGCACTCAGGTTTGGAGTGAGCTGATGAGTCTGAAAGGAGCCCTTGTGCAGCTCTGGGTCCAGTCGGGCCCCAACAGGGTGTGACAGTGGCCAGACTGGCCTTCTGAATGCCCCATCTTTCCTTTCAGCTCACCAACCACCAGGAGTTGTGGGCCTTCATCGTGACCAACCTTGCGAGTGTGTATATTCGGGAAGGAAATAGACACCAAGAGGTAGTAGGTGACATGCTTCATGTTCGGTATCCTCCTCCATCTCTTGTGTGGGGCTATGGATGTCCTAGGTACCCAGAGACCTTAGAAAAGCCCAGATGTTTAGTGTTCTATGAGGGTCAGGACTGGGACAGCACTCCTGAGGCGGTGCAGCCTCTGTCCCATCCTAAGCCACTCAACCTTTATTGACCCGACGTTGTACTTAAGACAAATAAACAAATGGCCTAGGGTGGGCATGATGCACGCCTTTAACCCAAAGACTCAGGAGGCAGAGGCAGGTGCATCTCTGGGTTCAAGGCCAGCCTGGTCCACAGAGCAAATTTTAGAATGGTGAGGGCTGCACAGAAACTCTGTCTCAAAAAAGCAAAACAAAGCCGGGCAGTGGTGCCGCATTCCTTTAATCCCAGCACTTGGGAGGCAGAGGCAATTGGATTTCTGAGTTCGAGGCCAGCCTGGTCCTCAGAGTGAGTTCCAGGACAGCCAGGACTACACAGAGAAACCCTGTCTCGAAAAACCAAGAAAGAGAAAGGAAAAAAGAAAAACAAAAAGACAAAAAAAAAATTGTGGCATTTGCTTCCAACCCGAGGCTCTTGCTTGCTGCCAAGCGTTCTGCCACAGAGCCACACCTCAGCCCCAGACCAGCAGGGGGAAGTCTTACATGGGTAGGTTGGCCATCCTCAGGACTGTCCTCATAAGCCAGGTGTTTAGTCTGGGCTTCCTATCCAGGGCCACAAAAGTTAGGTTCTTCTCTGACCCTAGGATGTCCCCCCCCTGGAGTCCCTCCAGAGTGGCCCATATTCTCTGACCTCTACAGCCTTCATTTTAGCCCAGGCCGCCATCATCTCTTGTCCGCACAAATTATGGGCTGGGAGAAGCAGGAAGCCTGACCTCTGCCGCCCTGGCTGTCAGGGAGCTGAGGCAGGACGCTTGGATCACAAGGACGCCGCGTCCCAGTGTGTCCCCACCCAGCCCCTGCCTCCTACTTGGTTCCCTCAGATGAGCAACAGTCCATCTTGAGGCTGCTCAGGGCAGGCATGCTGCATGCTGACCGTCTTCCCGTGCAGGGGAAGAAGCCCTGTCCCCTGTAGCATGTTCAGGGCCTGGCCTCATCTAGGTGGAGTCCTAACTGACTGTTTCTCCACCAGCTGTACAGTTTGCTTGAAAGGATAAACCCAGACCACAGCTTCCCAGTCAGGTGAGCCGCCTGTGTCCAACACAGACATTGCACTCCCCCATTGCTCGGAGGTGGGATTTGCTATGTGGACCCCAGACCTCCACACATACTCAACACTGCTTGCGCCCCACCCCTTAGACAGTCTGGTGGGGGGGCTGCCTTTGGGAAGCGCCTTCCTGTACCCAACCGAGGCTCTGCTTCCCTGCAGCTCACACTGCCTGCGAGCGGCAGCCTTCTACGTGCGAGGGCTCTTCTCCTTCTTCCAGGGCCGCTACAACGAGGCCAAGTGAGTTTGGACCAGGGTGACCCGTATGGTAGCCTCCTTCCTCAGTCTACCTCTGCTTCTCTCTGACGGACACCTGCAAGGTGTCAGCATCTTTTTCCTCTGTAGGCGATTCCTTCGAGAAACTCTAAAGATGTCGAATGCGGAGGACCTGAACCGCCTCACGGCCTGCTCCCTCGTGCTGCTGGGCCACATCTTCTACGTGCTGGGGAACCACAGGGTGAGGAGCACCACCAGGGAGCATGGCACTTCCAGTCCTGGGGTCCCCTTCCCACAAGCCTCACAACTAAGAGACGGCTGCCTCCTGCCCTGTTCTATAGGTTTCTCAGCATACCATCCCTAGGGAATCCATGGTCCCAGGGGAATGTCTGAGTGAGAACCTTAGATGAGACCGACAGTGTCAAACCCTCCTGTCTGTGCCACCATCAACCACCTGACTTTACAAGACTTTTTTTACCTCAAATTATTGTAAAATGTAGTGAGGGGAGCTTGGCCATGGAGAGCAGAGAGTGTCCTTAGTGTTCCCAGTGCTGTGGTCTGCACATGGGGCAAGACGGGGTGCCCTGTGGGACTCCAGTGTTGTGTGCTTTGGAGCACTTAGAGTAGCAGTGTGGGCCAGAAGTCCGCTTGTCTAGCTATGGTTCCCACTCTCCCTTTGCCTGTGTTAGCCTGACGAGGGAGACAGTAGACCTGTGAGGTCAGGGCAGTCAAAGTGCGCCTGGTGGTGGAGCACGGGGACAGTTTGGTGAGCCAGACCCTTATGGGTGAGAAATATTGCTGCAGCCAGAGCCGCACACATAGCCAGCAGAGGACGGGCTCAAATGATGGTCACGTCCTACCCAGGCGTCTATAGAGCCAGCCCACACTCCCAGCCGCTCCTTGGGTCTGGAAGAAGGGAGCAGCTCTTCCTGCCCACTGTGTTCTGAGGTCTGAGAGGGACGCTGTTCTGTTTGGTTGTGGTTGTTGGAGGTAAAGGTCGAGCTGCTTTTGGTTACATTGTTTTTCCATTAACCTGTACCTAGAACTGGAATCTGGTTTTGAGGCTTTTAAATTTTTGTTACTTGTTCATTTCTCAATTTACTTATTTTATGTGTGTGAATGTTTTGCCTGCATGTGCACCGTGTGTTTGCCTGGTGTCCACGGAGCTCAAAAGCAGGGGTCGGATTCCCTGGTACAGGGATTAGACAGTTGTGAGCTGCCATGCAGGTACTAAAAGCTGAGGTGGAGTACTCTGCAAGAGCAGTGAGTGCTGTCAGCCTCTGTCACAGAAAGTCCCCAACCCAGGCCTACAGTTTGGGGAGGTTGAACAGTTCAGCAGGGCGTGGTTTGGACTTCAGAGCTACCTCAGACTCCTCAGGTTGAGGTCAGAAACAGGAAGCTGCTGTCCAGGACTTCCCTAGCTTTATCATGAGAACACTGGGCTTCTAGGTCAGCAGCTCTGCACACACAGAATCTAAATCTGTTTAGAGAGAGTCACAGGCCTAGGGATCCCCACAGTAGCCTACAAAAGCCAGCTCAAAGGAGCGGATCTTCCACACTCAGTCCCTCAGCTTCCTCCTCCTGAAGCGTGCCCTTGGCACGAGCGGGTCACCTGCATGCACGTATAGTTTTAATCATTTCTAATTGTTGGGCCACAGCTGTGTTTTTCTCTAGCTATTAAGAGGCGCGTATGGCCCATTCATTGCCTAGTGTGCGGAGGAGGGCAAGAATGCTCAGTTTGGTTTTCCACGGTGGACAAGAGTACTTTAGAGGTCCATTTTAGGTAGTCTCCGAAGGTGCAGTACAGGTTTGTCCAGGAACAACAGAACATAAAATGGGACATGGAGTCAGAGATGCTCTTCTGTGGCCTCACTGTTAACTCTTAGCTTTTGATTGGCAGGAGAGTAACAACATGGTGGTACCTGCCATGCAGCTGGCCAGCAAGATCCCAGACATGTCTGTGCAGCTGTGGTCATCTGCCCTCCTGAGAGGTGAGAGTGAGCAAGGCTGCCTGCGTGCTCGTAGGCCTGACAGCATACAAGCAGGGGTGTCTCCAGGGGATTTTTATTTTTGTTTATTTATTGGAAATAGGGTCAGGCTGGTCTTGAAGTCACACATTTACATTCCTTTGTCTGCCAAGTCTACAGTCTAGCTTTCAAGGGGATTCTTAAGAACTATGGCAGGTGGGGCCTGGGTTCCTGCTACAGGGCTCTGTGCACGACCCTCCTGAGTCTCAAGATGGGTTTGGATCTCAGAGGAACTCTTGTCTCCCCTGGGTTGGTATGAGTTTGGCCCGCATGGGATGAACTAGACAGTGACACCTGCCCCGTCCTCAGACCTAAACAAGGCATGTGGGAACGCCATGGATGCCCATGAAGCCGCACAGATGCACCAGAACTTCTCACAGCAGCTGCTGCAGGACCACATCGAGGCCTGCAGCCTCCCAGAGCACAACCTCATTACGGTATAAAGGGTGGGGAAGCAGACAGAGGGATGAGGGGCTCTCAAGTGTGCAGGGGTTTACTCGTGTGTGTTCTCCCCACAGTGGACAGATGGCCCTCCCCCTGTGCAGTTCCAAGCTCAGAATGGACCCAATACCAGCCTGGCCAGCCTTCTGTGAGGCCTGTGACCCCAACTTGGACCCAACACTGCAGCTCTCTGGGAACAAAACCACCAGGGTGGCCCACCAGTCCCTCATCATGGTCCAGAGCTAAGTCCCAAGAGTGCTGGAGCCATCATCCGCCTCTGAGGATGACAGCCAATCACACCTGTTCCAGGACTCAGTGCCATCTGTTGAGGGGACTGATGGCCTAATCTGTGTCTGGGTGTCACCTGAGAAGAACAGGGTGACAGTGTGTGTGGGGGCGTCATCTGCGTGTTCAACCAAACCTAAGCGCAGCTCTACAAAGCAGCCTCTGGCCCAGGGCAAGCGGAGGGGAGAGCAGTGGCTCTTGCTCTCCTCGGCCTGCTGTTCTTCCAGTGTCCCTGCACTCAGGGACTTCTGAGGACCTGGAGAATCTTCAGAGAGACTCTTAACCTGAGTGATCCTCCAAGGTGACCCAGTGCCGGGGAGGAGCTTGGAAAGAGGTGGCATGTGCAGTGGATGAGGCCAAGACTTCATGTGCCCTTAAGAAGCTCCTTGCTTATACTCGGCATCGCCTCTCGGCCCTGCCTGAGCACTAGCAGAAGTCCCATCGGACTTGGAGGAACGGTTCCTTCCTGGCAGCTATTTGGCTTTCCCGTGGAGGACAGTTATGGGACTAGCTCAGCTCCTCTTGGCTTGAGAGCTGCCCTAAGAGTGACAGTGATGGGGGTGCGGGGCACAGTGGCTCCTGCCAGCTCGTGGTGTCTAGGCGGGTGCTCACCAGACAATGTGAAGGCCACTTCTCAGAGCTTTGGAATCCATGACTGAAGGGACAAAGCTCCAAGGCCTTCATGGACATCCTCACTGAGCCATGTGGCAGCCACTGCCCATGGCCCAGTGCCCCTAACCCTTCGGTCTTCCTCTAGCCCTTTGGGTCCCAGGGACCTACCCTCAGTACCTGCGTCACAGCCCTGCCTATTTATTTAAGCTTTTTTTTTTTTTATTTTTATTTTTATTTTTTTTTGCTTCTAGGGCATTTTTTGTACATAGAGCAATTCAAACAAGGACCTCTCCACTTGCCATCTGTCCTGATGTTAGAGTGCTTTTAGTGTTCATATATCAGGCATGGGAAAAGCCAAGGACAGGACAGGGTCATGACAAACTCCATAGTCAGTGTTGAGATTCCACCTCCATGACCCCAGCACAGTCACCAGTGTCTGATAGCCCGAGATGGGCTGACACATAACCAGCCACGAGCCAGGCCGGCTGAAGCCCGTATGAGGCTGTTACCCCCTAAGCCTCATACAGGTGACACTCGGCGTGAAGGAAGGCATGTCCTCTTGTTGAGAGGTTTTGTTTGTTTTCATAAACATGGTGCCGTTGCCTGGTTTTAGCAGCCTTTTAGTCAAGAACTGCGAGAAGTCTGTTTGCTGGCCTCTTCCTCTAGGACCACTACTCCTCCCAGTCCTTTCACTCCCCACCCTCCAACCCTGCCAGCAGCCCCTCTGCTGTAGACTGCAGCCCAGGGGCAGAGGCATGGCCCCTTTTCAACTCGGCCTGATGGGAAGCTGGTCCACAGCCCCGTTTTCTGTTTGGTTTTGGCTGGATATTGATTGCTTTTTGTTGTTGGTTTTGCTTCTTTTGAAGACTCTGAGGTGCCACACCTCAGTCACCAAGTGCCTGGCACTTCGAGTTTGGCTTTGGGGTTTTGGTTGGAAGGGGCTTTGGTGGTTTAGAGCTTTTGTTTTTTGAGACAGTATCTCTTGTTCATGAGTGACCTTGAACTCTGATTCTCCTGCCTCCACCACCCTAGTATTGGGATGACGGGCATGTGCCATTGCGCAGGCTTCACCTGGTGCTGCTAAGCCAGCATTCTGCCAGCTGAGCCAGCCTTATTCTGTGACCCAGGTGTCCCTTTGGTCCCCAAGTCCTTGTGCCTCACACCTGTCATCCCAGGATTTGGAAGGCTAAGGTGGGAGAACACTCCCAAGTTACATGCCAGTAAGGGTTGCACGGGGGGAAATATGAGTGACCCAGCAAAGGAGAGCCTGGGCCAACTCCTGGCTCAAGGGTAGAGGAGACTTTTGCTTTTCCATGGGTCAGTTGACTAAGTTGAAATTCATATAAAATTAGACAGATTTTACTGATAGGTTTTGGTTGACTAAATTTGACAGAATTTAACTGTCTATTCCTGGCTTATCTTGTAGCTGCTGTTCCCAAATCCCACCCAAGGTTAAGGTGTGAGCTACCACTCTAGGATTAGACTGATTTGTTTTGGTGGCTTGGTTTCCGGATCTCCACTGGTTTACCTAGTGAAATTCTTACCTTTCAACCCCACCTTTCTGAGTCCATAGGTGGCACTCCACCATGCCATCTCTCCAGGAACTTGATGGTAGTTTTGTCCTTTGTTGGGTGTGGAGCCAAGCCCTTGTGCACAGCAAACACCACCCCCAAACACACACACTGAACTACACTGCAGCTGTTCCTAAATTCAAGACCTCTGTGCTCAGGGGACTCGGGAAGAACGTCTACTGCCTTGGGTTTACCATTTTGTGCCTGAGCACTGTCCTTTCTGAGAGGATGCGGGAGTCCAGCTGTGTGTCTCACCCTCCACACCTCGGCATATCTGCCTTCCAGACTCAGCCTAAGCTAGATCTCAGGTAGAGTTTGCTCACCCTTGGTCAACTTGACGGTTATAGCATCAAAACAGGGCAGGGGCCTGGGTCCTACCTCACCAGCCAGCCTTTGGAGATGGTGTGCTAGATGAATCCTCCTTGCTTCACTGGTGTTTGCCTCCTGTGACAGCAGGTGTCCCCATCTGGAAAGTTGAAGTCTGTCATCAGCCTGTGCTAAGCTGGCTGGTGTGCACACAGCTTCTCAGGAGAGTGGTCTTCCATCCCCACGGCCAGGCAGAGTGGCTTATACCTGTAATCCCAGCACTGAAGAGGTAGAGAGCAGGGGTCAAGGGTCATCCTCAGGCTAGCCTGGGCTACAGGACTTGTTTTTAAGAAACAAGAGCTGGAGGAACGGTTCAGTAGTTTAGAGGCCCAAGTTCAGTTCCCGGCATCCTTATCAGGCAGCTTACAGCCATCTGTAACTCCAGCTCCAAGGGGGTCTGACAGCCCTCTTCTGGCCTCTATACATACCTGAACACTTATAGCATTTATACATAATTAAAGATAAATCTGAAAAATAAAATCAGGAGTTGGCAAGATGTCTCAGAGGGTAAAGTAGTTTGCCGTCAAATCTGATAACTGAGTTTGGTTCCCAGAACATAGTGGAAGGGGAGAGTCAACTCCCAAAAGTCTTATGATCTCTATACGTATGTCATAGCATGCAGACCCACAATCACATTTAAAAATAAAAGCCAGGCATGATGGTTTAGGTTTGTAGTCCCAGCAGCTGACATGGAAACATGTGGTCCCTGGGGTTCTCTGGCCAGCTGGCCCAAGCAAAGTACATGGAACCCAAAAGAACACACAAGGTTCCCCTTGGCCCTGACATGGGTTTTGTACACATGAACATAAACAACAAAAAACCCTGAAAGTCAACCAGCTCTAAAGATTTTTCATCTTCAAGAAGAATCCATTGAACCTGGGTGTTGTATAAATTGTGTTTCGGTATTAGAAGTGTAAACTGAGGCCATAACTGCTCCAAAGTATGGTTGAGGGGAAGATTTTTATTGTAGATAATAAGGGGGAGTGCAGCCAGAGGTATCTGGAAGAGTCTAGAACGGAGTGAGAGCAGTGGATGGGACACGGCCAGCAGACTGGATCTGTCCAGGAAGAGGAGACGATCGAGAGACAAGGGGCCTAGAACATAAAGACTCAAAGTGGCAGGTTTATAAGGGAGTAAGGTGCTCGGGGAGGGTAGATAGGAGTGGGTGGGAGAGAGAGCCACAGGTAACTAGAAAACAGGAAACCTGGAGCACAGGATGCACTAATAAGCATCACAGAGTGTCCTCAGTTTCTTTTGGGTCTGGCAGGCATAGTGCCATTTAGCTTTAATCCCTACACTTGAAAGGCAGGCAGAGCTGACTTGGAGGCTAGCCTGGTCTACATAGTTCCAGGAGAGTCAGAGCCCCTATCTCCTAAAACAAAAGGGGGGGTCTGTTGCTCTGAATGTCACCCAAGGCTAGGTTCCTCACTCTGGTGGCAGGTTTTCTCCCTCATTGCCCTAAGGGGTTAAGTACAAGCTGCTGCAAAGTAGCTGTGACCCGGAAGTGCATCTCTCACTGTCATCGGCATGTTCTCCCATGAGGGCTGAGACATTCTCCTACATTGGCCACCAGAGGTCAGAACAAACACAGGAGCCAAAGACTAAGTAGGGACACTGGAGGCCTCATTCTGGAAAGTAGCCAGAAAGAAATTGAAGCGTTTAAAAGCACCGAGTGAGTGTTTTTTCAGAAGACCTGGGCTTTAATTCTCAGCACCCACATTGTCGCTCTGTGATCCACTTGTAACTCCAGTACCAATGTTCTGGTATCTGTGGATATATATGTAAAACACTTTTTTTTGAAGCAGGGGTGAAGTGGAAACTTCTTTGGAAAGCCATTTGTGTCAGATGGTGTTTTCTGGGGCAGACATGTGAAGGAGGGTTTTCCTGAAGGAGACACAGGCAAAAGGATGTTTTGCTAAAGCAAACGTGAAGGGACGCATAGTGATAAGGAGTCAACAGACCGTGGACAGTGCTGGATGGTATCAGTACACTTTGCTATTCCTTAAACATGGCTTGTTGTGACTTCATAACCAAAAATCTTCTGGTGACTTCTTGTTGCTTCCTCGGACTTGAGCTGATTGGCAGAGTGATGTCAGCTGATACAGACTCCTGTGGAGTTTTGCTGGGGCGACACCCATGGGAGAACACATGATGTATGGAGGGAGTATAAAGAGGACTCAGTGAGCGACGATAGGTTGGGGAGGTGGGGCTTGCATAGCTGGCTTTGCAACACTTTGTTGGTCTCATGCTTCTTTGATCTTCACTTTGTTGAGAGAGGCACAGCAGAGAACTTATGGTACCCTGTTGGTCCTGGTTACACCTACTGACTCATGCTGATTCAGCTGAGACCTGGCTACTTCTGCTAGGCTGGGCCACATCTACTGATTCGTGTTTGCTATCCTGACTCTACTGAGTCAGGATTTACTCTGTATATATACTCTGCTGGTATATATCCTGACAAGCAGATGGGATTTGCTCCAAAGAACAATTACGAAACAGGTCCACTTCCCCAGTATCCTAATAACCTTTCTTTTCCACTACCTCTGGCGGGTGGTGAGCTAGAAGGGAGGTTAAAGCACTTAAGAACCCTTTTTAAAAATAAGTTTTGGATGGGCAGTGGTGGCGCATGACTTTAATCCCAGCACTTGGGAAACAGAGGCAGGTGGATTTCTGAGTTCGAGGCCAGCTTGCTGGTCTACAGTGTGAGTTCCAGGACAGCAAGGGCTACACAGAGAAACCCTGTCTCGAAAAACCAAAAAATAAAATTAATAAGTTTTGCAAAATCTAAGCCTACACGGTTTTCCTGTGTGGTCTGGCTCTCCTGGAACTTCCTCTGTAAACCAGGCTGGCCTGGAACTCAGAGATCCACCTGCTTCTGCCTCTTCAGCCATGGGATTAAAGGTATGAAGAAAAAGGGGAGATCTTGGGGGACATGCAAAGGGAAAGGAACCTGTTACTCTGGGATATGAAGCCTCTTCCCAGTAGGAAAGCAAGAATTCCAGCCCAATTACCAAGAGCTTAGGCTGTCTCCCTTCCCAGCTACAATCTAGAAGTTCCTCAGAATCTCATTTCCAGGGGAAGGATATGTCTATGTACTGATTTATAGTCCCATTCAAGGTTTCTGCAAAACCACCTCACTTACCTCGAGAAGGAGCCTACAAGAGCTCAGTGGACCAAAGTGCTTACACCCACCCACCTGAATTCAGTCCCCAGGACCTACACGGTGCAGGGAGGAGACTGATTCCTGCAACTTGTCACCTGACCTCTGTGCACTGTAGACTGGTTTTTTTTTTCTTCAAATAGAGTCTCACCATGTAGTCCTGGCTGGCCTGAAACTCACAAGATTCCCCTGCCTGTGCTTCCTGAATAGTGGTGTTTAAGGTGTCACCATGCCCAGCATTAAAAACTTATTTTTATTCATGTGTATATTTGTGTGTCATGTGTGCATGCAATGCCCCCAGAAAACCAGAAGAGGGCATTAAATTCCCTGGAACTGAAGTTATGGGCAGATGTAAACCAAAAATCAAGTTCCTCTGGAAAAGCAATAACTGGAAAAAAATCAAGTCCCTCTGGAAAACCAATATGTGCCCTTACTGCTGAACAGTCTCTTTAGCCCAGTACATGTAGCTGTTTTTGTTGATTTGTTTTGTTTTTTAAGATTTATTTATTTATTATCTGTAAGTACACTGTAGCTGTCTTCAGACACTCCAGAAGAGGGTGTCAGATCTCGTTACAAATGGTTGTGAGCCATCATGTGGTTGCTGGGATTTGAACTCAGGACCTTCAGAAGAGCAGTCAGCGCTCTTAACCGCTGAGCCATCTCTCCAGCCCATAACTGTTTTTGAGAGAGGTTTCTTTAGCAACCTTTTAGAGATGTAACCTGAGAGCTGCCAAAATGGTATGTGTGTAAACCATTTTGTCAATATATGTCTAATGCTCCACATGACCCTGTGCACTCTTCTGGCCACAGAGGTCACTGCATACACATGCACATACCCACACAGATGTGCATACATGTATGACTAATAATAAAACTTTAGAAGACATGTATGTATTATATATGTATGTATGTATTACCACATGGTGTATGTAGCCCTAGCTGGCCTGAAACTTGCTCTGTATAACAAGCTAACCTTAACTTCATAGAAAGTCCCTCTGTTTTCTGCCTCTTGAGTCCTGGGATTAATGGTGTATGTCACTATGCCCAGCTTAAAAATACTTACCTTTAATAAACTCTACATACAACTGTGATTCATAAACTGGCTAGTCAAAAACTTCTTTTCAGTGTCAAAGCCACAAACCCCAGCCAGAGTCAATCCCAGAAAGTCTAGGGGACCTGTCAAAGCTAATGAGGGTAGCAGCATGGAGCTGTCTCTGTCACCTCAGCACAGACATGTCCAGGCCGAGACCTCCTCCACAGGGCTTCTGGGTGACTGTTCAGTCCCAGCCTCTCAGTTCCCTGTGACTTGCCAAATCAGTCCAGAAAAGGCCCAGGGTTTCCCAGATGTCAGCATGACATCACTTCCGTGACTGGACAGACATTGGCAATGAAACTCTGTGCCAAGGCACTGGGGAAATGACTGGGAATTCTGTAGACACAGCAGGCCCCCTCCCTCAGACAGGGAACTTTGACATACATCTGTCGTTATTGAGGAAGTGTATGTGGCAGAGATCAGAGGACAACTCTGTAGTCCATTCTCTCTAACAACTGTATATGGGCTTCAGGAATCACATTCAGGCCATCAGATTTAATCAACAGATGCCTCATCAACTAAGGGGACATGGAACTCCCAAAAATGTAACAAGGACCCAACATAGGGTAGATGAGGACAATCAGAGACAGATAGGGGATGCTGTAATGGGAGAAGGAGGAGATATGTTGTACAACCAAGTTAAGCTTACCCCTGACTAGCTTATAAATAAATGAGACTCAGACTATGGTTTTTTATTTGGCTTGGACAATTTCTGGGGGGTAACTCCTAATCTACTGTTTTAACAGTTGACCTGGCTGCTTTCCCAGCAGTGTACCTGAGATACTGTTTTTCCTAGCCTTGTGTGCATCATCCATCTCCCTTCATGGATGCTTTCTCTCTCCTTCCCTTCTACCTACGCCTCCAACCAGGTCATTCCAAATCCATATCCTCTAATCCCTTCACATGTGTTGAGGAAATTTTTAATCCCAAACTGGAGTTTTTACCCTGCCTTTGACCATTTAGTTTCTGGATAAAAGACACATGCACAGGCTGGAGAGATGGCTCAGTGGTTAAGAGCACTCACTGCTCTTCCAAAGGTCCTGAGTTCAATTCCCAGCAACCACATGGTGGCTCACAACCATCTTAAATGAGATCTGATGCCCTCTCTGGTCGGTCTGAAGAGAGCAATGTTGTACCCATATACATGAAATAAATAAATAAAATAAATATTTAAAACCTTTTTAAAAGACAGGCAACTTTTATGTTTATAAGCCTTAATCAGCACTAGACCTGGGCAGATTAGAATCTACTTTTCTATTGACAATTCCGAATTATTATTTACAATGTTTCATCTGGGCTGATCTTAAAACTCCAATTGGCCAGCCCTAAGGGCCATTTTTTTTTTTGATTCCTAACCCATGATGTCCTTTCTATTCACCTTATTTTCTCTCTCTCTCTCTCTCTCTCTCTCGCTCTCTCTCTCTCTCTCTGGTTTTTCGAGACAGGGTCTCTCTGTGTAGCCCTGGCTGTCCTAGAACTCACTCTGTAGGCCAGTCTGGCCTCAAATCCAGAGATCCACCTGCCTCTGCCTCCCGAGGGCTGGGCTCCCAAGTGCCCCGGCTCCATTCGCCTTCTTCTCTCTAATTTGGTATCACCTTTAAAGTCAGGGCTGCTCTTCTGCGTTTCAAAGTATAATGGAAGCTTTATTTATACTATTTTACTTGGTATTTTTCTTTTGTCAGTTTTTGGATCTGAATAGGAAGGTTATCTTCAACAGTATTTAGCAGACTTTCCTGAGTTTGCCTTTGCACATTAAGACCAGCTCCAGGACCATACCCTCTTTAATCAGCAAGCCTTTTACAACCAAGCCAATCTTTATTACACTACACCATGTGCGGCCACCTTCATCCTTGGAATAGTTCACAGCCTCATCCTTTTTACCTTTGTCTCCCCCTTCGAAATTAAAAAGCAAAAGACAAAAGTTGTGGTTTCTCTCAAGGGCAGGGCAGAAAGGCTGAGAGGGAGGAATCAGCCCTTACCGCAGCAGATAACAGAACCATGGAGACTTCCCAGAGACCAGTGTGGACAAGCCATTCCAGGCTCTCCCAAGCTTGGCGCGGCAGGTCAGCCCAATTCTGTCCTATGGGAGTTAATGCTCTGCATTCATGATGTGGGAAAATGCACCCTAGGTTAGATGCTGCATTGGAAGGCCAAAATACCTCCTTGTAAACACAGGGACAGCAGGGGAGAGGGGCACACAGAAGGGGCATTGCCAAGGGAAGCACAGTGTCTGCTCCACATAGCAGCAAACAGCAGGGAGACAGAGACAGGCAGGTCTCCGTAAATTTTAGGCCAGCCTGGTCTACACGACAGGGTCAGAGCAGAACTCTCTACTGATGGATATAGGTACTGGCAAACGACAATTGGAGATTCAGTATGACATATTTTCCTTAAAAGTAGTATATAGGTTTTTGCTTAATAGTAATTAGGAGTGTCCTTGGCAATTTAAAAGATACATACACCTCAATCTTCAATTTATATAAAGAGAAAAGAAGAAGCCAAAAGGAGATGAGATAAACACATGGACACATGGTACATAAACACAGATAACCAGTCACATGACAAAAATGTAGTTTAAAAATAAATGGGTATCTTCAGTTATGATCTAATCAAAATAGAGCCTAGCTATATGGTCAGGGTATTTGTGAATGTAGTTTAAGTTTGAGTCTTATTTCTAAAAACATGGGGCAGAGAGGTAAAACCAGGACTTTACTACAGAAGAGATATCTCTTGTCCTGGCCAGTCATCCTGGCATTGCGGAGGTGAAAGCAGAAGGGTCCTGAGTTCTTGGTTTTCCTCAGCTACACAGAGTTTACCCAAGCATGGGCTCCGTAAGACCCCGGTTCGAATATTGGAAGGGGAATGAGCTAGAGAGATAGCTTAGCCACTAAGAAAATTTCCTGCTCTTATAGAAGACTACACAAACCAACACGTATACACACAAAAATCTTCAATCTTTATTATCTTTCTTTCTTTCTTTCTTTCTTTCTTTCTTTCTTGATTTCAAGACAGGGTTTCTCTGTGTAGCCCTCGCTGTCCTGAAATTTGCTCTGTCGACCAGGCTGGCCTCAAACTCACAGAGGTCTGCCTGCCTCTGTCTCCCAAGTGCTGGGATTAAAGGCATGCGCCACCACTGCCCGGCTGTTAAATTTTTAACATTTTGTTTTATTTTATGTGTATAGGTGTTTGGCCTACATGTGTGTCTGTGTGCCTGGTACCAGGTCAGAGAGGGCATGAGACAGTGGTGAGTTACCATGCGGGTGCTGGGATACAAACCCAGGTCCTCTGGAAAATGTTTTTGAATGTTAATAATAAAAAGGGGGTGGGACTGAAGAGATGGCTCTGTGGTTAAGAGCACTGACTGCTCATCCAGAGGTCCTGAGTTCAAATCCCAGCAACCACATGGAGGCTCACAACCCTCTGTCATGGGGTCCAATGTGCTCTTTTGGTGTTTCAGCAAGAGTGTGTTCATGTACATAAATAAATCTTTTTTAAAAAAAGTCAGGACGGGCGATGATGGCTTACACCTTTAAACCCAACCAACACTCGGGAGGCAGAGACAGGTGGATGTCTGTGAGTTCGAGGCCAGTCTGGTCTACAGAGTGAGTTCCAGGACATCCAGGGATACACAGAGAAAGCCTTTCTTGAAAAAAGAAACATAATAAAATCCCAGATGGTCTGGGGAGATGAAAGCATGAGGTCCTGGAGTTCAGATTTTCAGAACAATGAAAGCAGGTAGAGCGGGTGGGCATGGCAGCCCATGTAATCCCAGCATTCAGGCAGTAGAGCCAGGAAATCCCTAACGCAAGTGGGCTGGCTAGACCAGCAGACTCATTGAGCTTCCTGTTCAATAAGATGCCCTGGCTTATTTATAGGGTAGATAGATTGAAGGAGACATGTGACATCAAACTCAGGCCTCTACACATCGATGCACACACCTTCACACATGTGCACACGCACAGGACCAGTTACCACTATGTATAACTAAATAATGACCTGAGTTTGATCCTCAGAACTGGTGAGTGTGGAAGGCAAGGACAGACTCTTGTAGATTCTCCTCTGGCCTCCACACGTGTACCTGTATCACAGCAGACAAGCGCGTACATCCACAAATCAATAAAACGTAATCGTAAGCTAGATGTGGTGCCTCACACTTTTATTTTTATTCTTGAGATAGGGTCTTTCTATATAGACCTGGCTGCCCTGGTTTGCACTGCACAGAACAGGCAGGTCTTTGTAAGTTACAGCCAAGGGTGCACAGTGAGACTGTTTTTTAAAGGGAGGGGATAAAGTAATAAAAATAAAAGAAAGAACAAGGACATCAAGTGTATTTCAAAAAATAAAATAAAATAAGCTAAGCCCAGGTCTCTAGACTGCCCAGCTGCCCCTTTCCTGTCTCTCTGCTCTAGAGGGGACAGTGTGTGGAAACAAGCTACCAGTCCTGCTCCTGATGTTTGTGAGAGTGATGAGGGCCTCTACCAGACTCCCCTATGGCCTTGCATATCATTGACATTGGCATCTAGAGGGACATCCTGAGAAGACAGAGGATTGGAGTAGGATGGAAGTCCTCTGAAGGAGAAGAAACGAAAGTCTCCAACCTCTATCCAGAGCTCTCTTGTGTTCTGGATCCCAGTTCTGGAGCCATACCTTGTAGGTGGTGGTGGCGTATCTATGCCACACACGGGTCAGAAGAGGGCAGGGCTGCGTCAGACCCAACTCTTGGAATAATGTACAGTCCCACAGCAGGGACCCAGGGACCCACAGGAAAGTGGCCTGAGCCATTTCCCACCAGGAACAAATAATGTAGATGCCTCAGAGCCAGACCTCCAACCCACCCATGGGCCCCAGTCACCCATTCACTGCTTCCCTAGAAAAACAGACTTCCTCTCTCCAGGAAGCTCTGCCTGCCTCTAGAACGTTCTCTGGCACTGACCTGATGGAAGGAAGTCACTGTTGGGCTACACCCAGGCTCCTCATTCACAGGACTGTGTTCTTTCACCAAGGAGTCCTTAAAGTGCACACGTATATGACAAAGTACGCTTTCCCGAAGCCACCCCAGGTCACGTGTCAGAATGTGCTCTGGCCACCAGAGTGAGTGGCTTTTGCATACAAATTGACCCAGAGACAGCACCAAAGTGATGCTTTGAGGTGCTTTATGGCCCATAGCCGTTTCATCTTTCTAGAATCCTCCAAGGTCAGGCCTTAATACAGTCCAAAAGCTGGACGTGCTGCTATCCCTAAACCCCTGGCTCCAGGCGGTCTTACTGTGTCAGCCTCCGAAGCAGCCTGGTCAATGATGGGTTTGCTTGTTGGTTATTTTAGACAGGGTGGGCAGGTGAGTGCTGGGGTGGAGGGGTGGGATTAAAGGCAAATTTGCTTGTTTGAGACAGGGGTGTGACAATTAAAGGCGAGAGCGTTGGTGTCTTTTCGGTGACATCTTTGATCCATGCAAGGAGCTAACAGCAGGGGCCTGTTACATCAGCACGCATTAGACTAAGGAAACGGGTCTCAAGTTCTAGGCCATCCTGGGTTACGTGGGAAGACCCTGTAAGAGATTAAAGGGGTTGAGGGAAGGGAGGAAACCCTACCATTTGGAAATCAGAGGCCACCAGGGCACCAGGCTCACCTGGGCTACAAAACAAGACCTGTTTCAAATAAACAAACAGGGATGTGACTGTGTACTGTAGATGGAGTGCCGATTTAGCATCCACAAAGCCTTGCATCATTTAAACTGGATGTGGCGGCAGACTCAGCATTTGGGAGGGGGAGGCGAGAGGATCAAGAGTTCAAGGTCAGCTGGGGGTGGGAAACACCTCTGATCCCAGCACTCAGGAGGCAGGCGATCACTGAGTTCAAGGCCAGTGGTCTACAGAGTTCCAAAGCAGCCAGGGAGGGTTACCCAGAGAGATCCTGTCCTAAAACACCAACAAAGACGATGATCGACAAGTTCAAGGTCCTTCTGAGTGAGCTACACAAGTTTGGGGCCAACCTGGACTTCAAGAAGGCCCTAGTCCTGCTGCACTTGGGAGGAGGAGGAGGCAGGGGGACTTCAAGGCCATCCTAAAGGCAGTGATCGATCTATGAGAAACTTCCCTAGGAGAAGCTTCGGGCTTGCTCCCCTCCTCCAGGCTCTCCGGCACTGGCACTACGTGGAAGTCCTCAGGACTGAGTACGCTCAGGTCTGTTTTGCCCCTGCCCCTGCCCCTGCTCCTGCTCCTGTCTCTCCCCCTCCCCCTCCCCCTCTGCAGAAGATGGCTGACTCTTGATTAAGAGCAGAGTCTCCTCTTGCATAAGGTCATAAGGTTGCGTTTTGATTCCCAGCACCTAAATTGGAGGCTCACTTCAGGTAAACATCAGACCCAGAGCGGATGGTTGGGCGAGATGCTCCAGCAGGAGGCAACGTCCACCATCTGAGTAGACCCCACGTGCTCACTCTCTGGGCTAGGTTCAGTTACCCGTGGGCGTGGGCGGGAAAGGAGGGACTGGAGGGCGTGAGACAGTATCACAGACCCCAGGTAGGACCACACCCACATTCAGGGAGGCAACAGGTGCCTGCCTTGTGCTTCCGTGTGCATGTAAACAGGTGCGGTAATGCTGACTTCGAACCTTAAGTGAGCTCACTTCTTCCTCCTTCTTATGCAGCTCTTGTCTAGGAAGACTGCTTTCTCTTTCAGAAACTTGAAACTGAAAGAAATGCTCTTTCTGGGGGTGGAAAAGTCACTGTAGCTCATTGGTTAAAACATCTGTAGATCAGCTGACACACAAAACCCCAGGGTTCCATGTTCAGTAGCACATGACTGTCATTCCAGCAGGTGGGAGGTGAAAGCAGGAAGATCAGAACTTGATGGTCATCCTGGACTACAAAGAAAGTTTCGGTTCAGCCTAGGCTACATAAAACCCTGTTTCAAAAAATAAAATATCTTGGTGCTGGAGAGGGAAATTATATATATATATATATATATATATTTGAGACAAAGTTCCCCTTTCCTCTGCCTCCCATGTGCTGGGATCATCAGATCTAGTGAACAATAAAATAAATATTTAAATATTTAAAAAATTTTAAATATTTTTAAAAAAAAATTCAGCCAGCAACTTTGTGTGGTGGCACAGCCTGTGATCCCATATTTAGGAGGCTGAGACAGACAGAAACATCAGGCAGCTTGAGCTACATATTAAGACTCTGTCACGCCCAGCAGTAGTGGCGCACACCTTTAATCCCAGCACTTGGGAGGCAGAGGCAGGTGGATTTCTGGGTTTGAGGCCAGCCTGGTCTACAGAGTGAGTTCCAGGACAGCTAGGGCTACACAGAGAAACCTTGACGTGGGGAAAAAAAAAAAAGACCCTAGCTTGTAGGTGTCTGCTTGATTTTCTCTAGGGAAGCACAGGGGTATACAGCAGCCTTGTACCTGATCTTTTTCCCTCTCAAACAGTTCCCAGGACCAAGCCCACAGACCCTCAAAAGGTTGCTGGCAGATCAGTGATTCTTGAGTGTGTGCAGGCGCGCACGCGAACGAACACACACATACATACACACACACATACACACACAAGCTTGGCAAACACTAATGAATGAAGTTGACTGCCAGGATGGAGGGTGTGGTACTTAGCTCTGTGAAAGGCAACTCTGCCATTAGTGACTCTGAATAGCTTTTTTAAAAAATCTTTTTAAATTTATGTAAGTACACTGTAGCTGTCTTCAGATGCACCAGAAGAGGGCGTCAGATCTCATCATGGATGGCTGTGAGCCGCCATGTGGTTGCTGTGATTTGAACTCAGGATCTTCGGAAGAGCAGTCAGTGCTCTCAGCCGCTGAGCCATCTCTCCAGCCCAGCTCTGAGTGGCTTTAACCTAGCTCCCCTTTCTCTTTCCTCCCTCCCTACTTGCCTTTTTTCTTCCCTTTCCTTGTAGCCTAAGCTGTTCTGGAATTCCATATGTAGCTAAAGATAACCCTTAAATTCCTAATCCTCACGTTTGCCTTCTAAGTGCAGTTGTGGGTTAACACAGTTTCCCCTTCCTTTCCTCATTTTCTCTCTTTAAAAAATATATTTAATCTTTATTAGCTTGTGTCTATCTGTGCACATGTGCCTTGCAGGTGGCCTTAGAGGACAGAAGAGGGCGATGGATCCCTTGGAGCTGCACAGAGGCGACTGTGAGCTGCCTTACGTGGGTATCTGGGTCACCCTTAAGAGCCGCAAGTGCCCCTAAGCCAGAACCCACTTCCCTTTTCTCTTTTTTTTTTCTCCTTCCCCTCCCCTTCCTCTGCAAGCCAGGCTATCCTCAAATTCACAGTGATCCTCTTCTGAAGCGCTGGGATTACTGGCTTGAGGCGCCGCACCCGACTTTTGTGTTGTTTCTCAAAAGAGGGTCTCACTCTGTAGCTCAGACTAGCCTTCAATTCGGGATCCTTCCTTCGGCAGCCTCCTTTGCGCCGGGACAGATCTGGGCCCTCGCGCCTGGAGGCTATAACCTTTTTGCTATCTGTCTGTGGAGTTACTCAGCGGTTGCTCTCAGTGCTGGTGGAACAGCTTCCTCTGAGACTTCTGCGGAGAGCTGCAGCAAGTCTCGGGCTGGCAGAAGCCCCGCCTTCCTAACGCCCGTGGGGCCGCCTGGGCCAGCTCCCACTTCCCTATAAGGGCGTGAATGTCACTCAGCCTGTTCGCCAAGTTGATTTCTCCAGACCCAGGAAGGGCCACGCCTTGGTGAAGAGATGCAATCAGCTTCCACCAGGGAAAGGAAACTCATCCTTCACTCGCATGGCTCATGTTTCAGTTTTTATTATAAACTAGGCTGCCGTTGGCTCTGAGGTTCGGGAATTTCACTAGGACATCTACCTGGAGTCGCTCTTCAAAGAGAGTTCACCTCACACGAAGAAAAAGGCTTAGAATTTTTTTTTTCTTAGCCCAGGCTGTTCTTGAACTATGAAGATGAGGATGACCTTAGATTTCTTTTTTTCTTTCTTTTTTTCTTCTTTTTTTTTGTTTTTCGAGACGGGGTTTCTCTGTGTAGCCCTGGCTGTCCTGGAACTCACTCTGTAGACCAGGCTGGCCTCGAACTCAGAAATCCTCCTGCCTCTGCCTCCCAAGTGCTGGGATTAAAGGCGTGCGCCACCACCGCCCGGCTGACCTTAGATTTCTGAGTCGCTTGCCTAGATTTCCTAAATTCTGGGGCGACAGGTGTGCACAACCACACCTAGTTTATGTGGTGCTGGGAACGAGCACTGCGCGCACACTGGGCAAGCACTCTTATCTACTGAGTTGCATTCCCAGTCTAGGACTCAAAAATTTTGATTATTTATCTGGATTATTTTACCAGTACAGTAGTAGTTTAGTTTTTACATTTATTGGTGTGTGGCATATATTGAGCTGGATACTAACTAGAGTACTGCTTATCAATTTTTAAACACTTATGTTTATTTCACGTATTTTGCCTGCATGTTTGTATATGTAACACATTTATTGACTGCTGGAGGCTGAGAACCAACGACCAGATCTTTTGCAAGAATAGCATCTGGCCGGGCGGTGGTGGCGCACGCCTTTAATCCCAGCACTTGGGAGGCAGAGGCAGGAGGATTTCTGAGTTCGAGGCCAGCCTGGTCTACAAAGTGAGTTCCAGGACAGCCAGGACTACACAGAGAAACCCTGTCTCGAAAAACAAAAAAAACAAACAAAAAAAAAAAGTTAAAAAAAGAATAGCATCTGATCTACACTGAGTGATCTCTCCAGCACCAATTTTTAAATCTTTTTTTTTTTTTTTTTGGTTTTTCGAGACAGGGTTTCTCTGTGTAGCCCTGGCTGTCCTGGAACTCACTCTGTAGACCAGGCTGGCCTCGAACTCAGAAATCCGCCTGCCTCTGCCTCCCAAGTGCTGGGATTAAAGGCGTGCGCCACCACTGCCCGGCTCCAGCACCAATTTTTGATTGTTAATATAAGCATGCTCTCCATGAGACCATAGTGCTTTCTCACCGTTGAACATGTTGCTGGATTGGAGATTTAAAATTGTTTTTAAATGATTTTTTTATTTTTATGTGCATTGGTGTTTTGCCTGTATGTATGTATGTCTGTGTGAGGGTGTTGGATGACCAGGAACTGGAGTTACAGACAGTTGTGAGCTGCCATGTGGGTGCTAGGGCTGGAACCTGGGTCTTCTGGGCCAGTGCTCTTAACTGCTGAGCCATCTCTCCTGCCCCTTAACGTTTTTATGTGTATGAGTGCTTTGTCTGTATTTATGTAAGTGCACCATGTGCAGACAGATCCCCTGGAATTGGAGTTATAGAGGGTTGTGAGTCACTGTGTGAGTGCTGGGAATCAAATGCAGTTCTCTGCAAGAGCAACAAGTCTCATAATTGCTTCTGGATTTGAGATTTAAATAATACAAGTGTCAGTTAATATGTAATACTACAGTTGATGTAGACCAATAATAGTAGCTGAATGTACCGACCTTCCTGTTCTGCATACAATGGAGGAGTTATATAATATGCTGACCTTTGATCCATCAAATTTTTTTTTTTTTGGTTTGGTTTTTTTGAGACAGAGTTTCTCTATGTAGTCCTGGCTGTCCTGGAACTCACTCTGTACACCAGGCTGGCCTCGAACTCAGAAATCTGCCTGCCTCTGCCTCCCAAGTGCTGGGATTAAAGGCATGTGCCACCACTGCCCGGCCCATCAATAATTGTTGATTCGACAATAAATTATGCTAGATGTAATGGAAGACACCTACTAAGAGGACTGTGTGTGCTAGGTCATCCTGGACTACATAGTAAGCCCTAAGTCAATCTAACTTACACAGTAAGACCCTTCTCAAGAAAAACAAGAAAAGTTATGTGTACCAAGGGATCACTTAAATGGGCTGATTCTTGTGTGAAAAGTATCCCAGTTAGTGACAGGAATTAAACTCGCTTTCATACCCTACTGTGTGCCATTACAAGGCATTTTGGGTCACATCTCCAGTGTAAGCCTTTGAGCAGATTTCTGGGTTTCCTATCTCAGGATAGCCTAGAACTTGAGATGTTCCTGCATCAGTCTCCCCTATGCTATCATGTGCACCATTAGGCCTGGCTCAGGGTTCTGGTTTCTTACACAGTGAGGGTGATTACTGGCCTTTTTAGGAAGTGGCAGGCATGGGTTTGTTTCCAGTTCTGCCAGCCCCTGGCTTCAACATTAAGGGACTGTGGTAGCTCCTGGAGCAGAGGTGCCGTAAGTGTGCAGGGAACACGTCTTTGTGTTTACCATGGCTTCCTTCCTTAGCCAGTGCCGCTGCATTGGCCTCATCACTTGGGGCCAGTTTGAGATTGCTCAAGAAGTCATGGTTCCCTCCTAATCCCTGTTACTATCTGAACTTACTTTTTCTCGCAAAACTTCAGCTTTCTTGTAAGCATAAGTCCATCCTTCTCATAAAAGCGCAGGGCTTCAAGGTTCACAGGGAGTGGAGTACTTGAGTTCTTTCTAGTTCTCGTTCATTGTTTTGTTTGAGAGCTTCCTTCTTAACTTTAGTATAGCAGTTTCTTTGTATCACTTCAATGTACAATTCTGCCTGGTGTAATAAATAGGTCTGTTTCCCTTTATTGCATTCTTCTTGGCCCTAAGATTCCTCTAGTAACAACTTCCATTTGGTAATCTGTGTGCTTGGCCATGCCTGTTGTACTGAGGAACAGCAATCACAGCTCACCATTTACATCTTCAGAGTTGAAGGCATTTCTCATCACTGCCTCTTCCTGACTTTGACTCGCTGGGTTATTTGGTTACCTATCTAGACAAAGCTGAGTCCTGTGGAGGAGGGCTGTAAATCAGGCAAAGCCTCAGGAATGAGTCAGGGGTCAAGCATGGTAGTGTACTCCTGGCATTATGGCAGATGAAAAATGGCGACAGAAAGAGTTTAATACCAGGCTGGGCAACAAGAGACCCTGCTGAAGAAGTAAGAGGAGGCTCCAGGTGAAACTCCACTCGTAAGCTACCTGATTAGCACAAGCATTGCAGAAGCTGGTGTGATGGCACATACTTGTCATACTTGGGATATAGATGCCTGAGGATCAGGAGTTCCAGGCCTTACTTGTAACTCAAGGACATTTGAGGCCAACCTGGGTTACAAGAGATCCTGCCTAAAAAGGGACAGAACTGGAAGGATGGCTCAGAGGTTAAGAGCACTTGGCTGCTTTTCTAGCCCAGGTTCGATTCCTAAACCCTACATAGCAGTTCATAATTGTTTGTGAATAGTCCCAGGGGATCTGATACCTTCTTCTGGGCATACAGTGGGGCACTGTACTTGGTACAGACAAGCAAAGCAACCATTCGCATAATATAAATAGTTAAAAAATGGGGGAAGGTAGTTGAAGCATTTGCCCAGTGATGTGTTAAACTTGGGATGACAGATTAGGTTTTATCTGGAAGTGGTTGGGAAGCAGAAAGGTTTTTGGAAAGTTCCTATCAAGCAGAGAAATTGTGGAGGAGAGACTAAAAGAGTTAATCAGAGCGCAGTAGAATTCAAGGTCATCCTCAGCTACATAGTAGCAAGTCTGAGGCTAGCCTGGGATACAGGAAACATATCAAAACACATATCCTGCAGGCTTGGTGGGGCATGCCTTCAATTCCAGTACTTGAAAAAAAAAGGAAGGGAGAATCTTTTAAGTCTGAGAGTAGCCTGCTCTACAAAGGACCCTGTCTCAAAAACAAAACAGTGGGCTCAAGGTATAAAGGTTCTTGACACCAAGCCCGAGGCCCTGAGTTTGGTCTCTGGAACCCACATAGCAGAAAAGGAGGCCTAACTCCTTCAAGCTGTCCTCTGACTTAAACATGATTGTCTTGGCATGCACATCAAGCCCAATAAACAGAATAAACGCTAAATCATAAAGGACCCCTCCCCCGAACCAAACAAAATAAAACTGAAAGAACTCAGAAGGCAAAGAGAGGAGGCAAGGCAGAAAGCTGTGAGAGTTTTAAGTTTCAGGCCAGCCGGGGCTACAACTTGAGGCCGGGTCTCAAAGAAGAAGAAGAAGAAGAAAATAAAGTTAAAAGGCTACAACTTGAGTAAAGGGTAAGGGGTAATCTCCAGCCCCAATCTCTCCTCTAGGTGTGGCGGCACATGATCTACGGGGTTAGGGTGGGGCTTCCATTCCGTGCACGCATCCCGGTAGCATTTAGGAGATTCAGGGATGCCGAACCCCTCCACCATTCTCAGCAAAGTAGGTGAGGGCCGAAATCGCCCACGGCGTCCTCAGAACCGGACCGGCGACGCGAACCTGAAGATTCTCCTCCGAACGGGCCGGGGACGCATCCCGGGACAGTCTTCCGAAGGTGGAGGCGGACAGGACCACGGCCACGGCTCCGCTGGAAGAGCCTAGGAGCCCCAGCGCCCATGGGAACCAAGCCAGGTCACCAGCCACTTGAGGTCTACTCAGAGGCGCCTGTCCAGGCCCGACAGCCTCCGGTGCATTGTGGGTGGGGCGCCCCTGCTGAGCACAGCGGGGAACCCTCAGCTCAGCTAGTTGTTGGCCGCCCGGAGGCCTAGTCGAACCACCCTTCAAGGTCCCAGCGAGCTGGCCACGAATTGACGTGTCCTCCAAGACCGCACCCCTCACGGCATTCCCGCCCCAAACCTAAAGCCCACCCCCATGGAGAGTCGACTGGCTCTGGAACCCGCTCCATTCTTCCATTGGATGCTTGTCCGTCAGTCATCCTGTCCCGCCCCCTAGGCCCGGCCCAGCCACCGGCGCGATCCGGAGGGCCAGCCGGCCAACGCGCTCATTGGCTGCCGGTAACTGTCTGTCCTGAAGCTGGCCACACCCCCTGTGGGGTACCGATCCTGAGCGCCCCGGCCCGACTTCATTGGCCTGCGGCGCCGCCACTCGGAGAGACGTGCCTCAACCCGGAAGTGTGAGAGGCAAAATCTGCCTAGCAACCGGGGAAGCCGGGCTGTGAAGCGGGCAATTTCAGTGTGAGAAGGAGCGGTGAGACCGAGCGGCGGCTCCGAGCGCGCCGAGGCAGCTCCTTCCGCCCGGGGTCAGCGCCCCGGCGCGCGCACGCGCACCCTCGCTGCCTGAGCGCGCCCCGCGCCGCCCGCGCAGTCGGTCCGTCGGTCGTCCGTCGTCCTGTCGCCACCGCCGCCTCAGGCGCCACCCGAGGGAGCCGTCGCCGTGGGACGCGACCGGACCGGACCGGAGCGCTCTGCCTGAGGTTGGCCCGGGGCCCAGCTGCGGATCGCGCGGAGCCGAGCAACTTCGGTGAGTGCGGGGCAGGCGTCGCTGCCGGGGTCCCCAGCTTCCGGTGCCCCGGGCTCCCCCGGCTTCCGCTTGGCCGGTCTGGTGCGTTTCCCTACTGGACTCTTTGGGGAACCTGCGTCTGAAGGCCCCCTGTGTCTGAGGCTCCCCTTCTCTGCTGCGGAGCCCCGGGTGGTGAGAGCGCCCTTTTGGGGGTACTTCTTGTTTGAGGGCGCCCTTTCTTTAGGGGGATTCGCGTCTGAAGGTGCCCTTTCTTTATAGGACCTCATCTCTCGGAGGGTGCTCCTTCTCTAGGGAACCCCTGTCTTTCCGCGAGTGCATAGAAAAAGGGGGGGATCTTGTGTGTCTAAGGGGAGAACTGCTTTTTCTGACTCAACTTTTCTGAGGGATCTAACCCGAGGGACCCTTGTGTATTCGCATCCTCTTCCTCCACTCCCTCCTGCGAGCCCCTGTTTGTGAGGGAGAACCTTCAACTCTCTCAGGGGAGTCTCTCTGACACGTCGACCTTATTGAGAGGAACCCTATTTCAGACTGCTGAGTTCCCGAGGGGAGCCCCTATTTCTGAGACCCTTAGCTCCCAGACGTACCCTGCCTCTTTGAGGGTCTGGAGTCATTTTCTGAGCCCCCGTTTCCAAACCTCCCTTTTTGGCCGCAGCCCCTTGCTTCTTCTGTAAAAGGTGGCTTTTTGTCTGATGAACGCCCCCACCCCACCCCCTTCCTTTCTGGGATTCCGTGCCTCCCTCAGGAAGGTTCCACTTCCCTTAGGAGACACTTTCTTTCTGAGGACCTCTTTCTTCTATGGAGGATGTTTCTGAGATCACCCTGACTGCCTCTCAGGGAACCTCCTCCTACAATTTTCTGGGGAGGTTGTTTCTCTGTTTTTCCTTTTTTTTTTTTTTTTTGACAGATTCCCCTCTCTGAAATTCTCTCCCTGGTCTTCTGTCCTTATTTTGAGTGACTTCTTTTTTTCCAAGTTTTCTCAAATCTGAAGTGCTCCTTGGAGGTTTCCCCCACTTTTCTGAACTGTCCCTAATTTTTTAGCAAGCCTTACAGTCTCCTTTTTTTGCAGGGGGGAGGGTGAAGGGTGTCTCACTGTGTAACTCTTCACCAGTGGCCTTGAACTAATAGAGATCTGCCTGCAGAGGCCCTTGTGAGCTAGAGTTAAAGGCCTGTGTCATACCTGGTCTCTCCACATTTTTAATTTTAATTGTTTTGAGATTCCGTTTTGTTACATTATATACCTTAGGTTGTCCTTGAATTAAGATTTTCTAGCAAGGTTTTCCTTGAATTTTTTTCCCCCCGAGACTGAGTTTCTCTGTGCAACACTGGCTGTCCTAGCTCTGTAGACCAGGCTGGCTGGAACTCAGAGATCTGCCTGCCTCTGCCTTTCCAGTGCTGGGACCAAAGGTGTGCATCCTTCTTTCTTTTTTGAAGCAGGGTCTCACAGGGGCTGGTCTGGAACTCACTCTGCACCCAGGATAGCTACAAATTCATGGTCATCTTCCTGCCTCAGCCTGAAGACTGGTGGCACTATAGGTGTGAGCCACTGTGCCTGGCCTTTGTCCATGCTTTAGCTAGGTACCCCTTTTCCTTATAAGAGGCACTATGGGGTCCTGCAGCATAGGAGTTCCCCACCTACTTGCCTGGGCTTTTTCCCTTCTTGAGATTTCCCTCCTTCATTTCTGGGGGAGAGACTTATCAGTTAGCCTTGGAGCTACTAATTTCAAGAATCCTCTGTTTTTATTGGTATCCAAGTCTCAGCTGTGAAGGGAAAGACTTAGACATATTTTCTTTTGTTTAGTTTTCTTTCATGACAGATTTGGGGTTTCTCAGTCATCATTGTGTTTTAATTTTCAGACAGGGTCTTTCACTGTGTAGCCCAGGCTGCTCTCAAAGTATCCATGTGTGTAGCTAGGCTGTTCTTGAATTATCTTATTTAAGCTTCCAGAGTGTTGGATCTTTTTTTTTTCATGACTTTTATCTTAGTTTTTAGAAGACTTTTGTGGCCAGAGGGAAAGTTGGGAGACCTGTATGCAAAACACACACACACACACACACACACACACACACACACACACACACCCTAAAAATAAATCAAAGCAAAACAAAATTTTCTCCCTAATGTCTTTCAGTGTCCTGGAATTTGAGAGTGTTTGTAGGTTTGTTACTGTATTTTCTTTTAATTTTTTCCCCCTTTTTTTGGAGACAAGATCTCTATTATGTAGCCCTGGCTGGCCTTTAACTCTCAGAGATCTTCCTGATCTGCCTGCCTCTAAATCTTCAAGCACTGAGATTAAAGTCATGGGCCACCATACCCAACTTTCTTTCTTTTTTGATACAGGGTCTTGCCGTGTAGCTTGCTCTGATCTCAAACTTTTGATAGTCTTTCTGCCTTAGCCTCTTGAGGGCTGGCATTGTAGGTGGGCAATGTCCTATACTGTATTACATTTTCCTGACATTTGAGGCCAGTGTCAGAAGACTGTGGGCACTGAGAGACAAGGCAGAAACATTGTCTCCCTGTTATCACAAGGTCAAGCCTATGGGGCGAACCCACTTCCTGTCCTGTCCCTCAGTCCTCTCTGCAGACAGAGGACCTTCCCTTCCTGAAAGAGAAGAAAAGCACTCCTTGACTCTTTCAGGGCTTCCTGCTGTCTTGAGCCTCTGATTTACCCCTTGATTAAAAGGGGAGCCCCAGGTTGTAACCTTGGTTTGAAAGGACAAAAGCAGGAAATGGGTCATCCTAGGTCTGGAAAAGGTGCAAAGCAGGCAGGAGACGGAGGACTTAACTACATTTCTGTAAGTTTTAGGTGACTTTGACCTGGCCCAAAGGAAGGTTTTCCATGGTGTTTACAAATCTCTTATGTATTTTTTTAGTGGCCCACCCTGGATTCCAAGTCACTGCAGTAGCTAATTTTATCTGCTTTGCCAAGGCAGAGCTCTCAGGAGCCTAAGGAAATGAATGCTGGCATTGAGAGATGGTCCACAGGACAGAAATGAACTCAGTTTGAAATCTGAGTAAGTCCTAACCACTTCGAGTCCACAGGCTGGGAACCAAGAGAGCTGGCCTGAGCAGAACACCAGAGTGGGTGAGCTGTTCGGTTTAGCATTCCAACAAGTTGTGTCCCTCTGTTGAGCTCGACCTTTACTTTTCTTTCTAGTTTGACTTATACAGTCCCTCCCTGTTCCTTTTCCAACCGGTCTTGCTTAATTTGAGTCTTTTGTGAAGACCCCTGCTGAGGCTATAATTTGACTTCTAAATCTGTCAGTGGACTGTGTGGACACAAGTTTCAACTCGAGCTATTTTCTTCTGTGGAGAGAGAAGCAGTTGGAGAGCTTCCTGGGTCCTCAGCTCTTGGGGTAGTCAAGTCCAGGCAGGAGGCTGCTGCAGACCTGCTGCTTTTCTATTGCTTCTTGCTGGTCATCTGAAGATCTGCTCTTACTTAGTGAAGAGAGACGGTGAGGAGCTTGGGGCTTAGGCTGACCTGGGATGAGATATATATGCATATATTTATCACTTGAAAGAAAATCCAGCTCATATAGTGTTAAAAAAAAAAGAGTCAAGTGCTGACTTTAAAGTGAGAGTAGTTTCTTGTTTGTTACTGTAACAAAAATGGTTGAATCAGGCTACTTTATGAAGAGCTTTATTGACTGCTGAGATGGCACAGGGTGTTAATGGCAAGAGACAAGGAGCAGGCTATAGGTGTAACTATCTATGCACACTTGTACTATTTTTATTGTTATGTATGTATGTATGCATATATGCATCTGTCTGTCTGTCTGACTGTCTGTCTATCAATCAATCAATGACAGGGTTTTTCTGTTCCAGAACTCACTCTGTAGACCAGACTGGCCTTGAACCTAAAGATCTACTTACTTCTGCTGAGATAAAAGGCATGCCATGTTTTTCTTTTCTTTTCTTTTCTTTTTTTTGGTTTTTCGAGACAGGGTTTCTCTGTGTAGCCCTTGCTGCCCTGGAACTCACTCTGTAGACCAGGCTGTCCTCGAACTCAGAAATCCACCTGCCTCTGCCTCCCAAGTGCTGGGATTAAAGGTGTGTGCCACCACTGCTGGCTTCTTTTCTTTTTTAATGTTTATATATGTCTTTTTTTGTTTGTTTGTTTGTTTTTGTTTTTCGAGACAGGGTTTCTTTCTGTAGCCCTGGCTGTCCTGGAACTCACTCTATAGACCAGGCTGGCCTCAAACTCAGAAATCTGCCTGCCTGCCTCTGCCTCCCAAGTGCTGGGATTAAAGGTATGTGCCCTTACTGCCCAGCATAATATATGTGTGTCTTATGTATATAAATTGGAGGACATCAGAAAAGAGTGTTGGATCCTCTGGAACTGCGGGTACTGGGAAATGAACCTGGGTTCTATGTAAGAGCAGAAATCCGCCTGCCTCTGCCTCCCAAGTGCTGGAATTGAAGGCGTGCGCCACCACTATGTGGCAATTACTTTTTTTATTTTATGAGCAGGGTATTTTGCCTGCATGTGTGCATCATATTGATATATACTCAAAAGAGGGTGTTGAATTCCTAGAGCTGGAGTTAGAGGTGGTTGTGAGTTGCTGTGTGGTGCTGGAAGCTGAACCTGTCTCCTCTGGAAGAGCAGTTAGTATTGTAAACGACTAAGTCATCTCTTCACACCCTCACCCCCAATTTTTTATTGTAGTTGTGAGATAGAATCTTGATACGTTGTTCAGTCTAACCTTGAGCTCACTCTAGCTCAGGAAGGCCTTGAATCCTTCTGCTTCAGACTCCTGAGCAACAAATATTACAGGCTTCTACCTATGGACTCGTGTCTAAACAGCATATAGCCTGGCTAAATTCCACCCTCATTTTTTGGGGAAGGCATGGTTGAGACAAGGTCTCATGTAGCCTCTGGAATCATGCTTGCTCTGTACCAAACTCTTGCTTCCCATCTTCCCAGTGCTGGGATGAAAGACCAATGCCACCACACTTGACTTTCTAACCTTATAGCAGCATAGTTGTGATCTCTGTTGCGGGGGTTGGGGGGTGGTTAAACCACACCAATATCATAGCAGGGTAATACCTCCTTTCTGGAGGGTTCCCTTCTGATGCTTTAAGGGGCATGTTTGTCCTGTTTGTGTGGTTTACCAAGTTATAGCACAAACCCAGCATGAAACTAAAGATTGGAGCACACTGCTGCCAGGAGGGAAAGAGTGAACCTGAGGTAACAGACTAGATGGTCAGCACAGGTTGCTTATGATGTTCATGAGGTTAGGGCCCTGCTCTGGACTCCCAGACGAAAAGATAGTCTGCCAAATCTAAATATCCTCAGAGAGAAACAAATGTTGGAAGTTTTTCAGTTTTTCTGTGTTCTGTTACCAGATGTGAGAAAGATTTGCTGTGTGGCAGGCACTTGTGTTTGCTTTGGCCTTGGCATCTCCCTCTGTCAAATGGGGTAATTTGTGAGTGAAGGGCAAGTAGAGAGATGCATAACTAATTAGACCGGAGGCAAGATAGAAGATAATGAACTTGAAGAATTGTGGGAAGCCAAAAAGTAGGTGAGCTGTAATCTTAAAGGATCCTGTCCTGTTTCGAAACAGTGTAGGATGTGGAGCAGTTACCTGGTGAGCTACAGAATCTTGAAAAATGAACCTTTTTTTTTCATGGTAATAATCAGATTTGGGAACAAAAGACTGGAAAAGTGTTGTTCAAAGGCATTTAACTACACATAGCAGTAGTACTTTGAGAAGACCTGTTGTGTGGCTTAGTGCCCACAAGAGACTGGAAGTCATCTGAGCTCTGGGATCCAGTTCTAGAGAGTTGAGGTGCTAAAGCCACTTCTAGGGCTGAGAGGAGACTAGGGTAAAGTGGGGTGAGGGGGGGGGGCAGGACAGTTGCATCTCCATCTCTGCTTTTTGGGATTGGTACTCACTATACAGCCCAGACTGTACTCACTACAGCTCAGACTGTACTCACTATACAGCCCAGACTGTACTCACTACAGCCTAGACTGTACTCACTACAGCCTAGACTGTACTCACTATACAGCCCAGATTGTACTCACTATACAGCCCAGACTGTACTCACTATACAGCCCAGACTGTACTCACTACAGCCCAGACTGTACTCACTACAGCCCAGACTGTACTCACTACAGCCCAGACTGTACTCACTACAGCCCAGACTGTACTCACTACAGCCCAGACTGTACCCACTATACAGCCCAGACTGTACTCACTATACAGCCCAGACTGTACTCACTACAGCCCAGACTGTACTCACTACAGCCCAGACTGTACCCACTATACTGCCCAGACTGGCTTTAGACTCACGATCCTCTAACTTAGGAGCCTTGTGTCTCCTGAGGGCTAAGATTACAGGCATGTGTCTCCATGCCCACATAGGATACTCTTTTTTCAGTAGATTTTTTTTCTTAGTAATTAGTGAAAGCCCTATAATCATGGTGGGTGAATAGTGTGGCAACAGATGGATAAAACCCAGGGGGGAAATAATGAGTGAAAAATCAGAACCAAGCCCTCCCATGTTGGAAAAAAATCAGAGTCTTTTATGGCCCAGGCTGACTTTAAACTCCACACCTAGCCCAGAATGCCCTTCATCACTGATCTTTTTGTGTCTACTTCCTTAATGCTGGAATTACAGAAGTATAACAGTATGTTTAGTGACTTTGGCCTTTTTTTATGGGAGGGGGAGGCAGTATCTCATAAAATTAGAATGTCTGTCAGTCTGTCTTTTTATCTTTGTAAACAGAGTATTAATCTGTAGACCTGACCAGCCTTGACTACCTCTGCCTCCTAAGTGCTGATATTAAAGTCATGCCTGGCTTGACTTGGCTTTCAAACCCTCCCCTCCCTCAGGGTGTTTCTTTTTTTCCTTTTTTAAAAAAGATTTATTTAGTTATTATATGTAAGTACACTGTAGCTGTCTTCAGACACTCCAGAACAGGGAGTTAGATCTTGTTACGAGATGGTTGTGAGCCACCATGTCGTTGCTGGGATTTGAATTCAGGACCTCTCTGCTCGCTCTGGTCAGCCTCCCTCCATCTGGCCTAAAGATTTATTTATTATATCTAAGTATACTGTAGCTGTCCTCAGACGCACCAGAAGAGGGCGTCTTTATGGGTGGTTGTGAGCCACCATGTAGTTGCTGGGATTTGAACTCAGGGCCTTCAGAAGAGCAGTCAGTGCTCTTAACCACTGAGCCATCTCTCCAGCCCCTGCACCTCTTGAATCCTTTAACATTTTAAGAAATGTCTGCTAACCTTAAACTTTGAAAAGGGTTTTGGTTTAACACATTAAAAACAATTTTTACTTATTTTAGCTGGGGTTTCTCATTGGTCATAGGGATGTGCCTGTGTCCACCTCCCCAGTGCTGGGATTAGAGAGTTCATCACCATGACTGGTATTTTAAACCTAGGTTTTAGGGCTAGAAGACAGGGGCTTACTGTGTCATCCACGTTAAACTCAAAAACATGGCAATTCTGCCTTAGCCTCCCTAGTGCTGGAACTATAGGCATGAGCCATTATGTAAGCTAGTTTATTTTTGTTTATTTAATTAAAAATTTACTTATTTGTGTGTGTGTGTGTGTGTGTGTGTGTGTGTGTGTAAAGTAATCAACTTAGGAAATTCACTCTCCTTCTGAAATTATACTGTCTCTTGAGCCACAAATGTTGCTGGTGGATGGTGGTGGCCCCTCTACTGTATCTGTTTATCTAACAGGAACATTTTCAATTTTTTTTCCATTTTAAGGATCTTTACAGCAATAAAAAGCGTTGGGTTATTAGCAGTATTGATCTAGATACTCTTATTCAGCGTAATGTAAGGTGGTTATCAGTTGGTGGGCAGTGCTGAAATGCACGTGGGTCCAAACATTACCCCTGTCCTCTCCAGCCAAGGAAATGTTGATTTATATTAACTGAAATAGCCAGGGAAGTCAGGGCTTCCTTCCTGCTGCAGACAGCACTGGGGGCATTTGTTCCCTGTGGGATGCTGAGGAGAAGAAATAAGGAGCCTCTTTGGGAACTGGGAAATGACTACTGTATGGGGTGGAGTCTAATGAACGAGGTGTTGTTTGTAATGTCCAGTGTCCTGGCCTGCTCTTGTCTGCATCCCCACCCTTTGTGTGTAGTGCTATATCACTGAGTGTGGATAGATTCCTGTAAACTGGCCTGTAAAGGGTACATGAGTACTTAAGGAAGACTTCTAGCCATGTACATGGTGAACACTCATCATCCCAGCACTTGGGAGGCTGAGACAGGGGGATTGTAAGTTCAGCCTTGGCAATATAATGAGACTTCTTACTCTCAGCTCCCCCACAAAAAAACAGCTGCTGTGGCAGGTTTTTCTGCTTTTCCGTCAGTAAGGTGGTTTTATTTTATTTAAATCACACACATTTAGTTATTGTGGGAAGGCATGTAGTCAGAGGACAACTTTTCCAGTGACTCCTCTCCTTCTACCATGTGGGTCCCAGGGATTAACCTCAGGTTGTCAAATGAATAAAATGTCTTTATTGATTTATTGAGGTTCTAAGGATGGAATCTTAGGCTTTCAGTCTCACTAGGCAAGTACTGTTACTATTGAACTACATCTTCAACATCATTTAAAGTATTGTTTTAAATTATATTGATTGATTGATTGATTGGTGATTGGTTGAATGATATAGGGTCTCACTGTATAGCCTTAGCTGGTCTGGTACTCAGAGATCCTCTTGCCTCTGCTTCTGGAGTGGTATATGTCGCTGGTGTGGTACCACACCCCATTAATCCTAGAATTTGGGAGGCAGAGGCAAGCAGAACCTTGAGTTTAAGGCCCACCTGGTCTATGGAGTGAGTTCCTAGATAGCCACAGCTGCATAGAGACCCTGCTTCAATATTAATTATTTAAAAGAAAATGTATGTGTCTGGGTTGCATTAGGATTCTCTAGAGTAACAACTTATAGTATGAATCTCCCCCCTACCCCTTTCTCTCTCTATCTGGCTGTAGGCCAGATTGTCCCAATAGTTAGCTGTGAATGAAAAGTGTAAGAATCCAGTAACTGCTCCGTCACCAAGCCTGGGTATCTCAGCTGGTCTGCAGTGTGTGCTGGAGTCTTGAAGTAGGCTCCAGTGCCAGTGAAAGAATGGATGTATGAGCAAGGCAAGGGCAAGCCAGCAAAGATCAGAAGCTTCCTTCTTCCATTGTCCTAATGTAAGTTCCCAGCAGGAGGAGAGGCCCAGACTAAAGGCGTGTCTTCCCACTTTAAAAAAACTGGGATCAGCCGGGCAGTGGTGGCGCACGCCTTTAATTCCAGCACTTGGGAGGCAGAGGCAGGCAGATTTTTGAGTTCGAGGACAGCCAGGGCTACACAGAGAAACCCTGTCTCAGAAAACAAAAAATCGGGATCAAAGGCATGGCATGTGCCTTCTCTCAAAGGTCCAGATTAGAAGTAGTTTCACGCACTTCAAGCCATGAACAACCATCTTTCACGGGTGTGCTCTTCATTTCTCCATTGTAGCCAAGAATAGCCATCACATGGGTGTTTGGCTTGTATATCTCTCTGTACCACGTGTGTTCCTGGTGCCCAAGAAGGCCAGAAGAGGGTTTAGGATCTACTAGAAGTAGAGTTACAGATGGTTGTGAGCTGCTGGGAATTGAACCCAGGTCTTCTGTAAGAGTAGTAAATGCTCTTAATCATTGAGCCATCAAACTCCAGCCTCAGGAATGAATACCTTTGAAAAAAACACTTTTTTTGCATTTGTTCATTTATTTACTTATTTATTCTGCATGTATGTGGGTGTTTAGTGTGTGTGGAGGTCAGAAACTGAGTATCAGCAGTCTGCCCTTTTCTGCCATGTGGACCCAGGGGATTGAGCTCAAACCATTAGGCTTGGGCAGCAAGACCCACTGAGCCATCCTGCCACCCCCTCCTGCCTTTAAGAAATAATTTAGGGCTGGTGATGTAACTCAATTGGTAGAGCACTGCAGAGTGTACACAAAACCCTAGATTCAGTACTCAGCACAGTATAAACTAAGTGTAACTGATGCAGGAGGATCAGGAGTTATTGGTTACATAGAAAGTTTGAGGCTTGAATGAGATACAAGAGCCTGGGAGACTTGTCTCAAACAAATACTTGGTTTGAGTTTAGAAATTGGAAGTGTGAAGTTTACTGCTTGATGTAACTTCCCATGCCAGCAAAAATCTCAGCAGTGTCTGCTTGCCTGAAGTGAGCAGAATGGTGGCTTTCACTGAGCTGCCAGCCCAGCTGCAGACAAGGAGGCAACACCACGAGACTTCCTGGAGGATGCCCCTTGATGCTGCATCCACTCTCATTGGGAGCCTGCCTGTCTATTTCTGGGAGGTTTCAAAGTAAAATCTCACTATTCTCTAACTTCCTCACCTGGCTTTTGTTTCTTCCCTGGAAACAGAGGCCAGGAGGCTCTGTGGCATTTGTAAGGTTTATGATGACTGTTGGCAGTAGCTGATTTGTGACAAGTGGCCGAGAAACCCGAGAATCTGGGGTAGTTGGTAAGAGCAGAATGCTCAGCTTTGAGTCTGTGGAAACCACCATGCTGTGTGTTCTGAGTCCTATGGTATCCCTTCAGGGCAGAGGTATTACACAAGTTAACAGCTAGCAACACCCTTCTCACCCTGAAACTTTTTTCTTTTTCTTTTCTTTTCTTTTTTGGTGGTGCTGAGTGTGGATCCCAGAGACCTGCTCATGTTATGTAAGCCCCAAGATATACAGTTACTTTCCTACTTGCATCTCCTCACTTGCATTGATTAATTTTTTTGAGACAGGGTCCTCCTGTTGTGGAGGCTGCCTGGGACTCCATCTTTCTGTCTCTGCCCCCTTTTGGCTACAGAGTGCAAGATCTTCCTTTGTTATAGGGCTGGGGAGATGGCTCAGTCGTTAAGAGCACTGACTGCTATTGCACAGGTCCTAAATTCAATTCCCAGCAACCACATGGTGGCTCACAACCATGTAATGGGATCTGATTCCCTCTTCTGGTGTCTCTGAAGAGAGTAATCACATACATTAAAATAAATAAATAAATCTTTGCCACGCAGTGGTGGCGCATGCCTTTAATCCCGGCACTTAGGAGGCAGAGGCAGGTGGATTTCTGAGTTTGAGGCCAGCCTGGTCTACAGAGTGAGTTTCAGGACAGCCGGGGCTACACAGAGAAACCCTATCTCAAAAAAGAAAAAAGATCTTCCTTTGTTGCCCAGGTTGGTCTGCAAACCCTGGGCTCAACTGATCTCCCACTATAGCTGGGTTTGTAGGACCACCTGGTTTTTTTTGTTTGTTTGTTTTTCTTTTTCTGAGGGTCTTGTTATTTACCCTTGGCCAGTTTGGAATTAAGGGATCCCTGAGCACCGCTGGGATTACCACCATCCTTGACTGGCCTTAAACTCTCACAGTCCTCCTGTCTCACATCTTCAGTTCTGAGGTTATAGTGGGCACTACCCTATCATTTTGAAGAAAAATAATCAAATCAGGGCTACAGAGATTGCTTGTTGCTCTTTCAAAGGATTCAGGCTCAGTTCCTAGCACTCGGGTTGTTCACAGCCACCTGTAACCACAGATCCAACACCCACTTTTGGCCTCCTTTGGTATCTATAGACATGGGTTTGGTGGTGTACACATTAATACTGGTATTTGGTAGGCAGAGGTAGATTGATCTCTCAGTTTGAGGGCAGCCTGTTCTATGTAGTGAGACCCTGTCTAAACCCCGCAAAAGAATTTTTAAAAAATATTAAGAAATTCTGACAAGGAAGATATTAGGCATCATCATCAATCATTATCATCTGACACAGGATCTCTTGACCCAAACTCTCTATGGAGTTCTGGGGGACCTTGAACTTCTGCTCCTCTTGCCTCCACCTTCTCAGTGCTGAGATGACAGGCATGCACTACCTCACCAAGTTTATGTGGTCCAGGGGATAGAGAAGTTTTGTGCATGCTAGTTGAGGACTCTACCACCTGAACCCTTTGGCTGTTGTTGATTACCTGGGGAAGGTGAGGGTTCCAGTAACTGACTGCCTTGTCATGGATTGTAAAGTTAGGAGTGCACGTGGCTCCCTTTGCCCTGGTGTCACTCTATTCTATCTGACTAGGAAGGTGCCATTTTGACATTGTTGTACTGGGGTGAGTCTGGAAATCTCAGGCTTGATGTTAATTTACCCAGGTCAATGATTGGACAGATGTTTTCCTTAAATATGGGCTGTGTGTCAGGACTGGAGTCAGGGCAGGTGGGCTCTCATTTAGAGAACAGAAGTGGGGTGTGAGGGGTAGGAAGAGGGCTGTAAAGGAGAGTTCCTGATAGTAGTTTTTCTTTTTTCTTTTTTTTCATTCCACCCAAACACTGATTTGGGAGATGGAGAGAAAGGCTCAGACTGATGGTCACTGTGCTTGTGACTGGTTCCCACCTCTGGGTTCTTGTTGCCCTTGAGGAGTGGATACTGGCTTCCTCTTTATTATTTTCTGTTCACTCTGAGAGCTCTGTTAACACTTAGTTCTTGCGCCCCAATTTGAGCACAGGAAAACGGTTTGTGTTCTTTTTATAATTTTTAAGTCATAGCCTTTGTGAGAGGGCCTCTACCCACAAACTCAGAGACCCCGTGGGGCAGGGCGGACAACCAGAGCACTGGTTACCTTTTTGAGGGGCTGCCAGGGAGGTGTGGGGAGAAGCAAATAATAGGCAGGGTTTGGCAATTGTGGAGTTTGTTCCTTCCTTCCACATTTACATTCTGGGATGGAACTCAGGTCCTGCTTCACTTGTGCAGTTGTGTCTTTTTACTGTATGACTGAACCACTGGAAGCCATGTTTTCAGCACAAGTCTTGAGCATCCACTTGAGCTTAAATGTGAATGGTGCCTTCTGTTACCTTGTAAAATTAGGTACCTCAGTAAAGGTACCTAATTACAAATGGTCTAGCCTTTGATGTTGTGTGGACTGTAGTGTGGGTATGGGGTACACAGAAGGAGCTCCATTGAGGCAGCTCTTATGGAGCTGTAGCACAGCTGACAATCTACTTTAGGCTTGCCAGGGTTAAAGCTGCCCAGGAACAAATTAGTCCACTGTTGTGTGACAAAACTTTTTGGGGGTGGGTGGGTGGGTGTGTGGGGATGCAACACACACAGTCTACTCACCCAGGATAGGGAATCCTCAACACACCAAGTACGGATACCACTGAAGCCCAACATGGTGAACCACTGAGTTTTATTGGGGTTAGTTACAGAAGCAGAAATGACTCAAAGAGCTGCATCTCTCATAGTTGGGAATTTGAAGCACAGTGAATACTTTTCAGGCAGCTCAACAGGTTGGAAAGTGACCCTTCCAGGTGCTTCAGTTGATCTAAACTTTTTCCAGGCAGCTCTCATGGTTTCTGCTTCTTCCAGGCAAGCTGGTCTGGTCTTGGGTCCAGCTTAGTTCTGCCTATGAGGGTCTTTTCCAGAGAAATTTGGCCAGTTTCAGGGACTTCCTGAAGCTATTGTGAGTTGTTAACCTTCTTGCTTACGGAGCTTTCCTGTATGTAAGATGGATTGTTTAAATCTCGGAGGGAGGAGAGGGGAGAAAGGAAGGGAAGGGAAGGGAAATGAAGGCAAGGGAAATGAAGGGGGAAGGAACTGTTACACAGCATCTGTGCTGGGCAGCAGGCTGGATATTTGCCATATGGACTTGCAGTCTTTTGAAGCATAATAGGATGAATGGGGAAGAAGCTTGTTGCATGTGGCTGCATGTACCCTTGCAGAGACCTGGTGTCAACAGCTCACTGGTCTGACTTGCTGAGGGTCAAGGATGAGACTGGATCTGGAGATACAGAGAAGACGAGGAAGGTCTATGTACTCTGAGGCTGGTATTCTAAGGGAGAATTTCTGCACAGCAGGGACACAGTATGGTTTTTTTTACTTCCTTTGAAGTCAATAATGGAACTAAATATTCTGACATAGAAAAGCCCAAAGTAGCTGGTGGATACTGGTGCATAGCTTTAATCCCAGTACTCAAGAAGCAGAGGCAGGTAGGTAGACCTCTGGGTTCCAGGCCAGTGCTTGGTCTACAGAATGAGTTCCAGGACAGCCAGAGCTATACTGAGAAACCCTGCCTCAACAAACAAACAAACAAACAAACACAAACAGGAGGAGGAGGAAGAAAGAAAGAAAAAGAAAAGCCTAAGGTTGCTTTCAAAGGCAGAAGAAAGTTTGATGAAATGTGCCTAAGTGTGATCCAAGATTGAGTGCAAGAAAATCATGTGTGGTAGCCTATGTCTGCAAGACTAGCATCTAGGAAAGCTAAGGCTGGAGATCCGTGTCAGTTCCATAGCCACCTGGGCACCAGAGTGAGACTCTGTCCCTAAATCATATGGTCAGGAAGTCAAATTACATAGGTTGAATTTAGGCTTGTCAGATATCTAGGCTCCTTATAAGGATCTGAAATCTGTTAGATTTATCCTGGCATGCCTTTGGACTTTCTAGTGCATGCGAGTCAAGGTCTTACTCAGTATCCCAAGCTAGCCACCAATACTTGAAGATTTAGGCTTCATATTTGACCTTTTAAATGCTTCTTTTGGTGGCTACCTTTCTTTTTTTCTTTGAGACAAGGTCTGACTGTGGAGCTGGGGTTTGCTTTAGACTTGTAACTCTACTGCTTTGGCTTCAGCCTTCTGAATTTTTAGATTATGTGTCACCATACCCAGTAAGGATTGATTTTTTTTTTCTTTTTTTTGGTTTTTCGAGACAGGGTTTCTCTGTGTAGCACTGGCTGTCCTGGAACTCACTTTTTAGACCAGGCTGGCTTCGAACTCAGAAATCCTCCTGCCTCTGCCTCCCAAGTGCTGGGATTAAAGGTGTGCGCCACCACCGCCCGGCTAGGATTGATTTTTGACATACATGGAGTTGATCTCCCCCTCCATCGTGTTGGCATGGCATAGGACTTTAAAACACACGTACCAAGCATCATCTACCTCTGAATGGCATCCCAGCCCTCCTTTCACTTGTTTAGTTACCAAGTTCAAGACTGGCTTTGTATTCCCTCTGTAGCCTAGGCAGCCCTGCCTCAGCCTCAGGAGTAGATGGAATTCTCCCAGCTTCTGTTGTGTGGTGAAGGAGAACAGAAAGTGGAAAGAAACCTGACTCTGTAGCGTGGGGCATCTCATCCTAGGAGGGATGGACTGGAGAGGGTGCATGTTCTCTGTCCTGGGTAAGGTTGGTAAGGTTGGAAGATCTGCTGTTGAGCAGCTGGGAGTGGGGTGTGAACTTATGGGAAAGTTTGGAAATGTGTTTTCCTTAATATGTGACCCAGGGGTATTCACTGGCTAGTCAGGGTTCATCTGAAGACTGAGCCTTCTCTGAGCATGGGGAGGTGTCCTGAGACGGCAGCTAGACTATCCTTTTACCCTCATTCCCCCTTCCTTTTTTTCTTTCGCTCCTGCCTGTCTTGTTATTTTCCTTTAATTTATATAAAACATTTCTTTTATAAACTTTTGGGAGGCTTAAGGTAGGATTTTGTAAATTACTTGTAGACACAAAAGAAATATTCTTTGCTTGCTAATGACACATGCAGCTGAGGATAGCAGGAGGTGTACTTCTGGGTTACAATAAAGCTAAGTAGTTAGTGCTTAACCTATGGGAGCAGGGACAGTATCAGGGCCACATGGAGACTTAAAAACATGTTCTGGAGGCACCGGATAAACTTCAGGTTGATTTGGCATTTTATACTGCCAGAAGTAGGAGACATTTGGAGCAGCATCCTGGGATTTTTTTTTAAAAAACAACATATTATTGTTTATAATATAATACAATATAATATAATATTTTATTAATATAACATATGCTAATATAATATATAAAAATAATATATCCACTCACACAACATACACACACACATATATAATATATATAGTACTATATATGTATGTATGTATGTATGTATGTGTGTGTATGTATGTATGTGTATGTATGTGTGTGTGTGTTGTGTGAGTGGATGCCTATGCCATGACTTTCATGTGGAGGTCAGAGGACAACTTTGTTCTGACTAGCCAATGAATACCCCTGGATCACAAATTAAGGGAAACAAGTTTCCCAACTTTCCCATAAGTTTACACCCCACTCCCAGCAGTGGGTTCTCCCCTTTTCATCTTTACATTGTTTCTGGTGATTGAACTCAGGTCACCAGGCTTCTGTGGCAAACATCGCTATCAGTAGTTCTAGTGCTCTCTTTTATTAAAGTTAGGAAAACAAAACAAAATAGAAGAGAGCCTGGTACAATTTTTCTTTTGAGCTGCCCAGAATCAAACCCAGATTTTGTGCATTCGAGGTAAGTGTTCATCCCCAGCCTGAGTGTTTTTTGTTTTGTTTTGTGAGACAGGGTCTTTATGTACCCCAACCTGGCTTCAGTTTTAAGCAGTCCTCCATCCTCTGAGTCCTTCTGAGAGTGTGTGTGTGTGTGTGTGTGTGTGTGTGTGTGTGTGTGTGTGTGGGGTGGGGGGGGAATGCGTACATTTTTACACTTGCCCTGTTTATTCCTTTAGAGATTTTCTGAAGAAACAAGTAGGGAGCCCTGCACCACTGTTGGTAACAGTAATCTAAGTTGCTCAAAGCCTAGAGCCAGCTTTTGCTTGTAAACCTATACTGTGTTTTTTTTTTTTTTTTTTTTTTTTTTGGTTTTTTGAGACAGGGTTTCTCTGTGTAGCCCTGGCTGTCCTGGAACTCGCTCTGTAGACCAGGCTGGCCTCGAACTCAGAAATCCGCCTGCCTCTGCCTCCCAAGTGCTAGGATTAAGGGCGTGCGCCACCACCGCCCGGCTAGTGTTTTTGTTTTTGAGACAGGGTCTCACTGTAGCCTAGGCTGTCCTGAAACTTGCAGTGATCCTCCTGCTTCAGTTTTCTCTGTTCTAGAATAGGTTCTGGAGAGATGGCTCAGTGGTTAAGAGCACTAGCTGTTCTTCCAGAGGACCAGGCAATTTCTAGCACCCACATGACAGCTCACAACTGTAACTCCAGTTCCAGGGATTCCAACCCCCTCACACAGACATGTATGTAGGCAAAACACTAATACATGTAAAATAGAAATAAGTTAAAAACAAAAAAGAATAATTTTTGCTTTCCCAGAGGATTCGGGTCTGGTTTCTAGCACCTGTGTGGCGGCTCACTACCATCCGTAACTCCAGTTCCAGGGGATCCCATACTGTCTCAGTCAGGGTTACTATTGCTGTGAAGTAACACCATGACTAAAGCAACTTGGGGAGGAAAGAGCTTATTTAGCTTACACTTCAACATCACTGTTATCATTAATGGCAGGACAGGAACTCAAAAAGGGCAGGAACCTGGAGGCAGGAGCTGATTCAGAGGCCATGGAGGGGTGCTATTTACTGGTTTGCTCCATATAGATTACTCAGCCTGCTTTCTTATAGAGCCCAGAACCATCAGCCCAGGGATGGCCCTAACCACAATGGGCTGGGCCCTCCCTCATCAGTTAGTAATTGAGAAAATGCCCTAGAGACTTGCCTAAATCCAATCTAATGGAAGCTTTTTATCAATTTGAGTTTCTCTTCACTTAGATGAACCTAGTTTGTATTGACATAAAACTAGGCAGCACACATACTCTTTTTTGGCTTTTTACACATGTGATACATGCCAGCAAATATATATTAAAGTCCTGGGATTATAGGTGTGAGTTACTATAACCAGCTGGTCTCAGACTCTTGAGTTTATTATTTATCTGTGGTGCTGGGGTTGGACCCTCTGAGTTTTATCTCCTATTCTCAGGCTCCTGAGTTTAAATGATCTTCCCTCCTCTCGAACAGCTGGGTCTACAGTCATGTGCTGTCGTGTTCTGTTACCAGCTCTATTTTTATTGCCTTGGTCCTGGGGATGGAACCTAGTTCTTCACCCATGCCCAGCATGAGTTCTACTGTATTAATGAACACTACCACTAGCCTGGCCTGCCACTAGTGGTTTTATTTATTTTTTGGTTAATATATCTCACATTATATTATATTAACAACAATAATATATATATGTGTATATACATACATACATACTATGTAGGGTTCCAGGGATTGAACTCAGATTGTTAGACTTGGCAACAAGCATCTTTACCCATGAGCCCTCCTGACCACTTGAAGCAGACATTTTTAGCCCTTTTTCCTGGTCTTTTATTGTAGCTGGCTCCAGCCTGCCTCTCTATTATTCTGGATACCTGGAATGCTTTCCATAATTCATCTGATAGGAGGTTCTTCAAATGTCATATCCTTAGAGAGGGCTTAGCTCTTCCTGTGTGCGCCACCTGCCTGTCTTTCATTTCTTCCTTCACTCTCTTCTCTCCTCCCCTCATACTGGGGTGCCGCATCCTGCATGCCTTGGTTCTGAAGACCTGACTGGGGTGGTGAAAGAATTAGGAAAGAACAGACACATGGAAAAGCTGCAATCGGGTGGGCTGCGCTTGCTTTGACCGAGGACATCTACTGTACAACAACCTGGCACCTTAGGGTGTTTCTTATGTATAGCACAGGGGAAGGAGTTAGCTGGTCTGGGTAGGAGGTTCAGTGGGGGAGCAGTCTCCTTTGCATCCTAGAGGAGGAAGATGGACATGCTAGTTTTTGCAAACTCTGCCAGCATTCAAACTGGAACCATCCCTTTGCTTTGCCATCCCTCTAGCCTTGCCCTGGGAGAAGTCTTTGACAATTCCCATGACTTCCGAGGCACTGGCTCCTTCGCATGGCTGTGCCCATGCCAACAATACACATTCATCCAGGACTTCCTCAGCTCCCTACACTGGAAAAAGAACCTAGGACCTCCACATGAATGGCAAGCCCTCTAGCCCTAACCTACCTTTAGCTTTCTTTTTTATTTTGAAACAGGGTCTATCTAAATGCCAGACTTTGGGAAAGGAATTTCTTGAGGGACCTTACATTGCCTAAGTTACCCAAGCTGGCCTTGAACTCACTTTTGTAGCCTAGGCTGCCTCAGCTTCTCTGCTGTCAGGATGGCCAGCCTGTATCCCCAGGCCAGACAGCTCTTTGGTTTTTCTTTTATGCTGCTGGGAACCAAGGGCCTCGAGCTTGCTAGTCACTAGCTTATCTCTTGAGCTGCAGCTGAGTCTAGAGTCTTAGTCTCTCCCTTCTTTCTTCCTCTTTTTAGTTTTTGAGACTGGATCTCACCTGGATCAGGTGGCCATGAACTCCTGATCCTCCTGCCTCTGCTTCCTGAGTGCTGGATGATGTTTGTACCTGATGACCTCAGTGTTTTTCACGAATGCATTCTGTAAACTGAGGCCCTTTTATCTTCCTTACTCCCCAACAGCTTCTAGAGCATGCTCCTGCTGACCTGTCCCCTGCGATGCTCTCAGTGCCAGTGTTCTCCAAGTTCTTGACCATCAGCTAGAAATGCATTTTACGTTTTGTTTACCAAAAATCTGAATGGAACCTTCAATAGACTAGAGAAGTGCAGTGTCCAGCTGGGTGTGGTGATTCACACCTTTAAACTCAGCACTTGGGAGGCAGAGGTAGGTAGGTGTACCTTTGAGTTTTACAAAGCAAGTTCCAGGACAGCCAGGGCCATACAGAATAACCATGTCTTGAAAAACTGGGTGGGGTGGGGTGGGGTGGGGTGGGGTGGGGTGGGGGAGGGGCAGAGACCCACACGAGGAAGAAGAGAAGAAAGAAAGAAAGAAAGAAAGAAAGAACGAACGAACGAACGAACGAAAGAAAGAAAGAAAGAAAGAAAGAAAGAAAGAAAAGTGCGGTGTCTCCAGCAGTCAGCAGGGTTGCTGTGGATTCTTGGAATCCCAGCTTCTGCTATGAAAGGAGATCCAGACATGGGAATTTAGCCCCCAAGTTTTTTTAATCTTCCCTTTAGTACCTTCATTGTGTAGGAACAGGCTCAGATGTTAGTTTATTTAATAGTGCATTAAAAGATAATTAGACTATTTTTTACAGTGGTTGGGGAGTAAGGAGACTTGGCTATTATTAGCAATTTTTTTTTTCTTCCTCTCCCCTCTTCCCCGGGGTTTTGGGCATGCTGGGCAAGGGCTCCACTGTTGAGCTACATCCCCTGCTACAGAAGTGTTTTGAAAGTGGTTCACTAACGGCTTGTTCTTAGGGCAGAGAGAGCCGAGGAGAACATGGCTGGTAATTAGGGTTTCTGCAGCTTGGACAGTGCTGTGAGCAGCTGAGTGCCTCTGTTTCATAAAAGCCAGCCCAATGCACCAGGGCAGGGAGGTTCCCATTCAAGCAGCTAAGCCATAAAAGGAGCCCCAAAGAGGCCTGACCCTACTGTCACTTCATCATTTGTGTCCCTACCTCCATTTCTGTCACAGAAGGAAACCCTGTCGTGTTTACCTTTGCTCTCCACCCAATACTTTCTCCACTAGAGAAGTTGAAACTGCTCTGGAGCAGCTCACCTGTCACCAGTCCACACGGCTGTGTCATTAGCATGTCACAGCTGATGCCTCCTTTAAACTGGACAGTTTGTCACCTTGGTGACTCACAAAGGGCTCAACAGTTTAGACTCTGGAATCCTTACCCTGGCTTGGAGTTTCAGGGCTCCCACTTGACCACACTTGGTTCAGTTCCTCAATAATTAAGTTGGCATTAATCGGAACCAGGTGAGGTACGTGATAACATTTTGCTTGTTTTGCTGTAATGCACACCATCTGATTAATCACAGTGGCACCAGAGGCTCCTAGAGCAACAGTGCTGTGTGCAGGGGAAGCCCTGGATCCTGCCTACCCATCCTTCCTTGCACAGGGATGGAGCAGGAGACCCCCGAACTGCACCTGGTCAAGTCTGAGAGCTTTTTAAGCTGAAACATTTGCATTTCTTTGCCAGGGCTCTCGCAGCCAATTGGTATTTTCTATCTTTTTGAGGTCGAAGGGTGCGTCTCTCATAAGGTCCTGCAAGATGTTGCTTTAAACTTAGAAGGTTTAGGTGTGGGTGGGTGGGGTCAATGATGAAGTTGCCAACTGTGAAACTCCACAGAAATTCAGAAGGATTTAGGGAAGGCAGTGTTGAGGATGAGGATTTTTGTAATCTTTCAAATCTGGGGTGAGACCCACTTATGTGTTAGAAGTACTTTAATGTTTTTCCCAACACAACAGAAGCCATCGGATTGCATTACAGTTGTCCTGGAGTAATGCATTTCAGTTATGTGTGTTATATAAATAAAGCACGTCAGCAGTTTTTCAGGAGCCCAGGTGTCTGTCTCATCACTGTTTTTAAGTTGGAATAGGAACATGGCAGGAGTCTGTTTCAGTGATGCTGGTATTAACAACTGCATTGTGATACTAGGCTTTCTTTTTTCTGGGTTTTGTTGTTGTTGTTTGTTTGTTTTTTGTTTTTTTGAGACAGGGTTTCTCTGTGTAGCTCTGGCTGTGCTGGAACTCACTCTCTAGACCAGGCTGGCCTTGAATTTAGAAATCTGCCTGCCTCTGCCTCCCAAGTGCTGGGATTAAAGGTAGGCTTTCGTTTTTCTTTTTCATTTTCATTTTTTCCCCTCAAGACAAAGTTTCTCTGTGTAGCCTTAGCCATAGTACAGACTGGCCACAAAGTCATCCACCTACCTTTCCTTCCTTCCATTCTTTTCTTTTCTTTCTTTCTTCCTTTCTCTTTTTGTTTTTTATATTAAAAGAAATTGATATGTCATGAGTGTTTTGTCTGCATGTGCATCTGTATACCGCATGTGTGCTTGTTGCCTGAGAAGGTGGCGAGCATCCATGTGGGTGCTGGGAATAGAACCCAGGTCTTTCACAACAAGTGCCCCTAACCACTGAGATAACTCTTTAGCCCTGGACTTTGTTTTAAGTTTTTTTCAAAAAATTTTTGTTTATTTCTAGAAAGGGTTTCCTTGTATAACCCTGGCTATCCTGAAACTCACTCTGTAGACCAGGCTGGCCTCGAACTCAGAAATCCACGTCTCTGCTTTCCAGGTGCTGAGATTAAATGCATGCACCACCACTGCCTGGCAGGCTTTGTTTTCTTAAGGCTTCTTTATGATGTGTTTCTGTATGATGAGAACAGAAGGCATAAATCCCCTAGAACTGGAGTTATGGAAGGTTGTGAGCCACCATGTGGGTGCTTGGGTCTTCTGCAAGAGCAGCCAGTAGTACCTTTAACTGCTGATCCATTGTTCCAGATTTTTTTTAATTAACATTTTATTTATGAGCGTGTGTTTGTGTCAGAGGACAGCTTGTGTGGATGGAACTCAGGTCGTTAAGTTTGGTGGCAAGCCTCTTTAAACCACTGAGCCATTTCGCTGTCCCGAAATAGGTTTTCTCTGAACTTTGTACTTTCCCTGTTGAAATTGTAAATTGGCTTTAGGTGCTTCATTACCTCCCCAAACTTGCTTACTTTCTGGTTATTATTGTCTCCTTGGTGTTACCGGAGAGGGTTGAGCGCAGGTTTGTTTTCTTGGGGATTCCTTCTTCTCCAGAGGCACAGGCCAGATGTGGATTACTGCTGGAAGGGAACAGCTGTCCACCTCTGTGTCTGGAGGCAGGTCGGCTGGGTGGGTAGGTTGAACTGTCTGCGGCTCGGGGGTGGGGACTGTTCAGCCGATCGCACCTTTCTTACTGGAGGTCTACACCAAAGTTCCTGAGAGGGAGCCTTGGGAGGCCCCGGGCGCGTGTCTCAGAGTTACCGGAGGTGGCCGCGCAGGGCTCGGGCGAGGCCAGCGTGAGTCAGCCCTGGGCGCGGCCAAGCTGTGCGCACTAAGCTGGCCATGGCTGAGGGGCGCTTAGCAGCCCGAGTGGGAAACCCAGTCGCTTAGCGCGGCGTCGCGAGTCTGTGGGGCAGAGAGGGCGGTGCTTCCGGGTAGGCCCGCCCAGCCTCGCCTCCAGGGAACCCCGCCCACATCAGACACGCCCACTAGGAGCCCCTCCCTTCTCGGGCCCCGCCCATCCGGGCGCGGGCGGGTGGCGTCGCCTTTAAGAGCTCCCCGGTGTTTTGGGGGCCGCGGGCCGGGCGCGCTGACCTGGTGCGCATGTCCCGGGCGGTGACGCCGGCGCCGGGCTACATGTGTGCGGCCGAGGGGCGCATTATCTGGCCGGCGGCGCGGGCGGGCGGAGCGGCGGAGCGAGCGCCGCGGGCCCGGGCGGCCCCTCAGGCGCAGCGAGCACGCGCGGCCGGCGCCCCCCGCCCCCAGCCCTGTGGACACGCGCGCTGCCCCTGGGCCCGGTCGGCGCGCGGCCGGGTAAGTTCCCAGCAAACTTGGCAAGGCGGGGCGGGGGCGCGGGAAAGTGGGAGAGCGGTCATATTCGGCTAGCTGAGCTGTGGTTCGCTTCGCCCGCGGCGCTGGAAAGTTCCCCGCCGCCCGCGCACGTGGGGCTGGGGTCCGGGGTCCCGGGTCCCGGGAAGTGGCCGAGCCGCCTCACTGCCTCCTGAGCTTTTCAGGCTGGGAGGCCGCCCCAAAGGGGGCGGCGGGCACACAGCACGTGGGCGAGTGGCGTGGGGTGAGAGTCCACGGGAAGGTCGGGGGTCCCAGCCCGGCGGCGGCGTTGAATCCGGCGGCGGCGGCGGCGGCGGCGGAGGCGGCGGAGGATCCCGTGTCAGAATAAGAGTCCCCGCGCGCCCACGCCTGCAGGGCCGCCCCCCCACCGTCCTGCTTGGGCTCGCGCCCTTCCTGCTTGACCCCGGGGAGCCACGGGACCCTTACCCCGTCTTGGTTCCTGGCTTCTTCATGGCCCTCCACTTTAAATTTGCCTCCTGGTCTACGATGTGGCTCCAATAATCTCTTTTTTTCTTCCACCTGGAACGGGTTGGCATCAGTGACTAGACAGCAGCAGCTGGCCTTTTAAAGGGATTAATGCCAAGAATCGGAATTGATCACTTCAACAAGGAAAGGCTTCTGGGCAGGCCTCAGCCGCAGCCGGACACTGATACGGGTCTGCGCTCTCCGGGACCCAGAAATGAATGGGGACCCCTCATTAGGACCTGTATGGCAGCCTGTGGTGTGTGTTTCCTCCCCGCCCCTGCAGTTTAGCAGAGGCTGCAAGTTCCACGTACCCGACCCACTGCAGGTAGTTCACTCTTATCTTGTGGCTTTGGATTCTTTAGGACAAAGTCCTGGTGAATCTCCTGAGTCTTACATTTTCTTGACGGCATTAACTTCTTTTTGTCTTCTTGGAGTACGTAGCACTCCCACGTCCCTGTTAATGTGTGTGTCCATTCACAAAGCGATAGATACCTGTTGTGGACATAATCCTGTGTGCTGATCCTGAGTCTCTCTCTTCTCATCCTGCCGTTCGGTGGTTACAACTTTTCTTTAAAGCAACATTACACCACAACACTGAATACCCTCCAGTCCTTAGCTTATACGTGGCTCTCAGTGTGCATGGGCCAAGTTTCCTTTGCAGGTATGGCAAGTACCAAAAATGATCCTTCAGATGTAGGGTGTGTAATACCTAATTTCCAGTTGAGGAGTTGTAGCTTCTACAGGTTCTGTTGTTCCCTCAGGGCTGTTTACTGAAGGTGGAGAGATGTGATTGTGGTTCCTTTTCTGCATTAAAACTGGGGAATGTTGCTGTTTTCAGCTTGTGTGTGAGGATTTTCTTAGCTCCAGGACATGAGGCAAGCTCCTTGTACCTCTGCTGTGTTATCTGGTGACAGAACACTATGCCAGCCTTTCTGTGTCCCTGGAGAACAGAATTCAGCTGGCCTTTGAGGGGCACAGCCACCAAGTTCCTGCTTAAGACCCAGAATTCTCTAGAGGAAGCAGTTAAGTGTGGGAATCACCCACCCTCTACTACCCACTCTCTGCCCACTTCTCATTCTTCATTTACTCCCTAAAATTCTGAAATATTTAAAAAAAAAATGCCATTTTTTGTAAGTTTGTACTCATGAGTATGTATGTGTGGAGTCAGAGGACAACTTTCAGGGGTTGCTTCTCCTTCCACCATGTGGGTTCTAGAGAACCCACATGGGTTTTCTAGAAGAAAGCATCTTTAACATCAGGCCCCAACCCTCTCTTTAATTCAAAGACTGTCTTTCCCCTTGGAAACTTTGTAGTTGAAGTGGGAGCATTTGTGCATTACTGATTGATCGCTGTGCCTTGTTAGTTCCACTTTGATGACATTTCTCTAGTGTCATGTCATCTCTATTAATGTGTCAAGCATTTTATGATAGTGACAGATCTGTACTGTTTCTGGGTTCAAGCCTCCTCTGGAAGCTTTCTGTAATCTGTAGTGTCTGTGCTGCCCCGCCTCTTCCTCAGTAAGGAGCTATTTTGTGTTGGTTTTGTTTCTTTTTGAGACAGTGTCTCACTCTAGCCAAGGCTGACTCGGAGGTCTTAGCCTAGACCTAGCCTAGAACTTGTTAGAATCCTCAGCCCTTATTTAAGTAATAAAGCACATTGTTAAGACTTAGATGTTCAGTTCTCCATTAGCTGTCTGACTTGTTCTGCATCATTTATTCTGTGAATTTCTGACATTGCAAGTAGTGATTTGCAGATTGATTTATTCAGTGCATATCGGTGTGCATACTGTGACTCTGGCTTTATACTAGGACTCCCTGCTTAGGAGAAGTGCAGTGAGATTAGTGGGCCAAGAAAACTTAGAGGGGACAGAGGAAGAAGGGCTGTATGACCTTGTGGGCCTGGTATGGGAGCTTTTCTCTTTGGGGGGTGGGTCACTAAATAAGTAGAGGTTGTTGAGTACATCAAGAGAATATCTGTGCGGAGAGTGCTTGAACTGAAGGCAGCTGGAATTGTTCTCTCTCTCTCTCTCCCCCCCCCCTCCCTCTCCCTCTCCTGTCTCTGTGTGTGTGTGCGCGCGCGCGCACGCTAGATCTGAACAGACAACTAACTGAAAAGCAAGCAGCTCCACATTCAGCAGTGGTAGCCTTGTCTGGAGAAAATTAAGATCTTGACTTGACCAGTCTTGGTGTTCAGCCATTCCTGAGAGTTGGGCTTAAGACTGGTTCCAGCACAGCAGCTGAGTGCCTGAGTGTTGAGACTCCAGTGTTTTTGTCCCTTACAGGGAGCGGCAGAACTGTTTTCTCTGCCCTCATAAGTGAAGTAATTTATGCTCAGTGTAGAGAGCTGGGGAGATTATGAAACAGGGTGGTAGGTGCAGTCTTAGAGGAGCATGCTGGGGTTTCCTTCTAAGAACCAGAAGAACAAGTTGTCAGCGCCACAGTTTGAGGCTGAGTATGGTCATGGACAGTGTGGATGCAGCTTCAGGAGGTGACAGACTGTCACCTGAACAAAGTGGATCCTTTGGATTGAAGTAGGAAGGCAGTGGTTGAGCTGGTCATAGCAAAGTAGATGCCGCCAGTCTGCAGGAGAGAAGAGTGCTCACTCTGTTACGTGGACCAGTCAGAGTGTCAGGCTCAGCCTCCTGTCCCTCCCCCTCCCCCTCCCGGAGCTTTCCAGGCTGTATTTGTGACCTCTTTTTGTCTGATGAAAATGTAGGTTACTCTTTTAGAAGACAAAGAATTTATTTTAGTGGAATACCTGTAGGTAGCCTCAGGACGGCCCTCATGTTGCCCAGCCAGGGCCTCTTGCCACTTCTGTGGGCTGCACTGGTCTTCTGTCTTCATCTTCGAAGGAGTACTTGTTTCCCAGACGAAATACTTAAGGATTTTTGTTCCATATTCTGTTCTACTTTCAGTTCTGGGTTCTTTATATGAAAGGGTTGATGTCACTTATGTCAGGGCCCAGAGCATCCATCTGGGGCGGGGGGGGGGAGCTCCTAGCAGGTTGGGGTAGGCATTGTGGGGGGAAGTTTGAGGTCGTAGGACCCTGGAGGCTACTTTCCCTCAAAGATAGCAAGATACCTACCTACCAGATGGAGCTGTGCCTGCAGAGAGGGTAAAGGCCACTTGTTTTAAGAATTTGTTAGCGACATCTCTAGCAGTTCTTTGCAGCCCGAGCATGACCCCACCGGGCTAGGTCTGTTGTGCAGCGCGCCTGGGGTGGTGCGTTTGAGTGCTTCAGGAAGGCCTGACTTGGCCCTGCTGTGCCAGGGTGTGAGCCCAGCTGCCCCTTGCAAGTGACTGGCTGCTGCTGAAGCGCCCGCCCTCTGGTTGGTGCTTTCTCTCTGCTTGGAAAGGCTTTGTTGGGAGTTAGTGAAATAAGGATAGCTCAGTCCCTTCACGCCTGGGGCGTAGGCATGGGCTTCAGCCTAGTGGAGCACTGTTGGGGATGCCAAGCCACAGTGCTCTCTGTATGGAGCACCTTCACCCTGGAACTGGTCATCAGATGTCTGTGTGCCCTGTGGAATCTCACCTCAACTCTGTGTCACAGCTTGGCCTCTTGTTCATCCAGTTGAAGGAGGCAAAGTCCAAAACCATGAGGAGGTGCTGAGGGTCACCCCATCCCCCACCCCTCTCACTATTTATTTATTTATTTATTGTTATTCTCCAGTCTCTCTGGCAACACCAAGTGGCCAGTCTGGCTCTGTCCTTGTCAGGAAAGGAGGCAGCCTTCTAATACTCAGCACCGTGGCTTCAAGGTGACCTCGTTAGCCTTTACTGGGCAAGTCTGCCATGGGCCTTTGGGAGCTGTGGATCCTATTTAACTGTCATTGTCATGGTGAAGCTACTGGTGGGTTGTGGGGTGGTGCAACACAGTGGCCCCTGGCGCACTACGGTCTTTCATTTTTCTAGAGTCCCTTCTAGAGAACAACTTTCTAGGTAGCTCTTCAGCTAGCTTCAGTAGGTAGCAGAGCTGTCTACCAATGCTTAATTTAACCTTTTTCATCTTAGTTGGGCCACCTGGCCATGTAACCTCAGCTTGTTCATCTGTCAGCAAGTAGTTTTTGATTTCCTAGAATGGCTGTGAGGAAAGTGGAAAGAGTCAATAAACGGTATTCCAGCCTCTGCTCTTCTCACCTTGGAGCTAAAACCTCCTGAGTGAATCACTGAGATTCAGCAACTGGGTGGGTGGGTGCTCTCTCTCTCTCTCCCTCTTTCTTTCTTGGGGTGGGGTGTTGATGTTGGATAGGGTCTCTCTGTGTAGCATTGACTGTCCTAGAACTCAGTCTCAGAGATCTGCCTGCTTCTCTACCTCAGAGTGCTGGGATTAAAGGTGTTTGCCACCACTGCCTGGCTAGGGTCTTTCTTTATTCTTTTTTGTTTGTTTGTTTCTTTTTTAAAGATTTATTTATTTATTATATGTAAGTACACTGTTGCTGTCTTCAGACACACCAGAAGAGGACATTGGATCCCATTTCAGATGGTTGTGAGCCACCATGTGGTTGCTGGGAATTGAACTCAGGACCTCTGGAAGGGCAGTCAGTGCTCTAAACTGCTGAGCTATCTCTCCAGCCCAAATTTTTTTATTTTTGAGACTGGTTACCACTATGTAGCCCTGGCTGGCCTGGAACTTGGTATGTAGACCAGGGTGGCCTCTTAATTCACAGAGATCCGCCTGAACCTGTCTCCTAAGGAGTTCACCACCATGTGTCTGGGTTTTCTTTGTGGTGGAATCCCACTACAAGCCAATGGTGTGGTGTTTTTTTGGTTTGTTTGTTTGTTTGTTTGTTTGTTTTTTAATATTGTGCATGAGTGTTTTACCTGTGAGTTTGTACCAGGTGTGTGCCTAGTGCCTGTGGAGATCAGAAGTTACAGTTGGTTGTGAGCTACCATGTGGATGCTAGGCATGGAACCTGGGTCCTCTGCAAAAACAGCTAATGCTCTTAATTGGTAAAGTATCTCAAGCCCTGAATGTGGAGGGTTTGGGAGCAGGATTCTCATATGCATGTTGATCAGGCTATCCTGAAGGAGACAGAAGCATCTGTGTGATAAACCTGCTTTTTGCTCTGCCCCAGCACTGCTCCAGACATGGCTTCTGTAGCAGTTGGCCTTTGAGCTGCCACTGCGGAACGCTTCTCACTTTAGCTGACTGCTCACCTCAGCTGGTGACCTGGGTACAGGTCGACGTCTCTGTTCTTCTGAGATTCTGGGTGTGGGTTCTGTGGTAGAGATACAGAGATGAAGTTTCTTGTGTGCTCATTCTCATTCCTGTTCACAGATGAAACATTTTTTCCCAGCTGCTTTTGGAGGTTTAACTAGGAAAGCAAAATAAATGGCATGTATGTGCACAGCTGTTCTTGTTCTCTATCTACCTTGCTCCTTTGAGCCAGTCTCTCCCTGAGCCTGGAGCTCACTTGGTTTTACCTTGGCTGGCATCCAGCAAGGCTCCTCAGTCCTGCTGTCTTGGCTCCCACCATAGCACTGGTAGGCATGAGGCTGGGATCTACTTGTTATGTGATGCTGGGAACGGAGCTCTAGTTCTTGTGTTTGAGCCGCAGGTCCTTTGACCTTCTAAGTAGTCAGCCCCTGTTTCTGTGTTTTGACTGTAGCCTAGGCTGGACTTGAACTTGTGGTGTCTTCTGCCTCTGCTTTCTCAAGGCTGGAATCACAGGTATGTGCCGTGAGTGCTTAGCCGAACCAAACTGACTTAGAGCTGGATTGAATTAATTGGTTGAGTTACTTAAACCTGTGGCATACTTGGCTTGGGTGTCATTGAATGGGCGCCTGAGTTTTCTCCAGGGTCTCATTTGGTGCTCCAGCTTGTGAGTAGGTTGAATCTTATAAGTGATAAGTTTTCCTCAGAGGATTCTTGAGCCAGCTCAGTCCTGGGGGTTCTCAAGGCCACTGATGGGAGCACAGTTCTTGGTGTGCTTGCTTTTTTCTTAACTCCCTTGGTGGATGAACTCATGGCTCCTGCTTTACTCCAGGAAAGTTTGCTCACTTGTTTGTTAGTTACAAAGGGCTCACTGTGTAGCTCTGACTTCCTAGGTTGACTAGGCTGACCTCTAACTCAGAGATCCACCTGCCACTGTCTCCTGAGTGCACCACCATGTCCAAAGGAGATTTTTCATTGATTGACTTTTTTTTAATGCTGCTTTGTTTGAATGTATGTGTGCTTTGGGTGCCCACAGAGGCCATAACAGAGTGTAGGATCCCCTGGCATTGGAGTTGTTGGTTGTGACCACCACAGAAGTGCTGGGAACTGAACCAGAGTCCTGTGCAAGAGCAGCCAGGGCTCTTAACCACTGAGTCATCTCCAACCTGATGTTTGTTTTTGCAGTAAAGTTTTGTGCGGTCTTTTCACCTGTCCACCTGCAGAAGTCATTTCCTGGTGGGGAATCCCTGGGGAAGAAGTAGGAGCTTAACATCAGTAATGGTGGTACTGCCTGGCCTACTTTATTTTTGCTTTTTGAGATAGGTTTGTTCATTTGTTTTCTTCCTTCCTTCCTTTTCTTTTTTAAGATTTATTTATTTATTTTATGTATATGAGTACACTATTGCTCTCTTCAGACACACCGGAAGAGGGCATCAGATCCCATTACAGATGGTTGTGAGCTACCATGTGGTTGCTGGGAATTGAACTCAGGATCTCTGGAAGAACAGTCAGTGCTCTTAACTGCTGAGCCATCTCTCCAGCCCTAGAGATAGGTTCTTTCTATCTGTCTGACTGTCTTAGGACTCACTGTGTAGAGCAGGCTGGCCTTGAATTCATAGAGATTGACCAGTCTTTGCACCCTGAGTACTGGGGTTAAAGGTGTGTGTCACGGCACCTGGCTGTTCATTATTGTCTGTGCATGATGTGTAACTGTGGGCATGACTGTCCTTCCACCTTTAACTGGGTTCTAGAGAATGAACTCAGATTGCCAGGCCTGTAGCTCTTAAGTGCCTTTATCATGCTTAGTCATCTTGCCGGCCATTTTGAAGTTTAGGTCCTGAGTATGAGGGTCAGTCATTGTGATTATATTTGTCAGGCTGTTTCATTAGAAATGGAACTGCTAGGCCCAGGGAGGTGACTAATGGTACTAACATGGTTCAGGCCCTGGGCCTCGTGCCCCAATGAAATAAAGTAAAGAGTACCTTCTTTGGCATAAGGAGATAGCTCAGTTGGTAAAGTTGGACACAGATCATGGACCTGCAATCCTAACGTTCCTATAGAGATGGGAGAATACAGGAGAATCCTGGGAGGCTCAAGAGTTAGCTATCCTACTGCACACAGCAGTGAGAAGGTAAGACTGAAACCTGAGGTCGTCTCTTACCTCCACACATGCACTTTGGCTTGTACGGGGACGCGCGCACACATGTACATACACGTACGTATACACACACACACACTTTTTTAAAGTAGCTTCTTTTTGGGTAGCAAATGTAGCAACCCCCATGGGCTTTCCTTTGTGCTCTGCTCTGCTGAATCCCATACTTCTGTGTGGGTCAAGAGACTCTTCAAACTGGAAATTAAGGCCCAAAAGGGAGAGAGACCATTGACTTGTAGTAGAAAGGAGCCTGGCAGCTGGCTCCTCCTAGAGTATCCCTGGTCAGTCTGTCTGACCTGTCATTTGTTTTAGGTTTGCTCAGTTTGTTTATATAGGTTCACTGGCCAGTTTCCTTTCCCCTGGCCTTGTCTGCTTTTGAACTTGAGTTCACTGTGGGTCTCTGCTGAGAAGAGGACAGGATGTGAGGAGGAAGTTATGCAGGGCTGCTTCAGGAATCAGGGCTTCCTATCCCAGAAATCCAGTGGGTGATGGTTTAAAGCTTAAGCAGTGCTTCCTTGTCTCATTAAGAAAGTAAAGGTGAGCAGGGTGATGGTGAGTTCGAGGCCAGTCTGGTCTACAGAGGGAGTTCCAGGATAGCCAGGGCTGCTACACTGAGAAACCCTGTCTCGAAAAACAACCCAACCAAAACCAAAAAAGTAAATGCACCTAACTGTAGTCACACTTGAGGTCCAGAATTAGTCCTGGCAGTGGGGGGCAGCAAGCAGATACCTGACAGCCCCACAGCAGCTCTGATAGTGCCCAAGCCTGTCCAGGGGGAGGGTAGCTTGGCATATCCTGCTGAGGGTGATGTTGGCAGAGGGCTCTGTTTTGCATAATCCCCTAATTTGTGCTAGAGTTAGAGCCCCAGGCCCTGTGTATGCTGCATGCCAGGCTGCCCCTCTTGAATGGCTTTTATGTCTGGAAAAGCCCGTTGTGGCTACTGAGGTACTCCTCAGGGTGTCACAAATGAGATGGACCCAAGGGGCTCCAGGGGCGCTAGGGATGCCCTGCTCTTGGTTTGGGATTGGGAAGGTGACGTTTCTGATGCTAGAGACTGGGGAGCGCAGAGGGGTTTTCTCTCTCCAGAGATAGAGGGCAACAAAGACGAGTGGCCCCAGGGAAGGAGGTTGTTGTGGAATGAATTGGCCTAGAGGTTGCTTCATTTTGGCAGTGATGGGAGCTTCCTGTATGTTGTCATGATTTAACTGAAGAAGCAGGAAGGACAAGCTGCTGCTCATGGTCATCAGTGAGACTCCTGAGTCGGAGCCACTGTTGGGTGTTTTAAAAGTTACTTATTTTTTATTTAAAAGTTTATCCAGAGGCTAGGAATAGAGAACTTCCCTAGCACACATGAGCTCCGAGGCTCAACACCTCAAAAGAAAAAACAAAAATTCCGTGGATATATGAAAGCCTAAGCTACCATTGCGGTCCTGGAGTGTGGCCCAGCTCAGGCTTTTCACCCCCACTGTGAAGTGGCTGGGTGGAGAGCAGGCTAGGAGTCTGCACAGAGCTGCTTAGCTGGCAGGTTGGGGTGGATGTGTCCTCAGTCCTTACCCAGCTACTTTTTTGAGCTGTGAGAAACCTCTGATTACTCCAGTATCTCTGTGCCACCCTCTCCCACTATCCTAGGCAGGGATATGGTTTCATAGGAGTGGTGGAGTAGCCACTTGACCCTCCGGACCTAGGGTTTATGGACAGTGTGATGGGCAGGCGTTGGGAAGCTGATGGGTCATGGTTGAGCATTTACACGGGAGAACCTGAAGCGTACCTGCACAGGACTATATGGGCTTCTGTGCAGGGAGGAAAGACCATTGGTGAAGACACATTGGCGCTCCCATGACCTTAATAAAAGAAGATAGGTGTCAGACACCCTGGTGGTGGTTAACTGGAGTCAGAGACTAGGGACTTGTCTGCTTGACAACTGTTGGGAGTATCTCCCAGGCTTGGCCCCTGCTGAGCCCTGAGATCCTGTGCTAGTAAAGATGCCCTCACTTGGCCTTGGAGGCCAGTGAACTGGGGGAAGGGAAGAGGTGTAACAGAGTGCCCTAAGTCAGCAAGGTCAGTGGGAGGCTAATTGGGATGGTACTTGAGTGGGGACTGACGGGGGAATACAGATCCCAAGACTGAGTCTGAGTTTTCGGGGTGCAAAATTAGCAATTAGGCAGAGGGAAGAAGACCTGGGTCTTGGCGAGGCTAGATGTGGATGAGATAGCCCATAGCTCTGGGTGGCTTTTTTCCTGCTTTGTTGCCCTGAGTGGAAATGTGGTGAGCCCATGTGACCATCTGCTCTGTGCGCTCAGGGAGTGAATCTGACTCTGGAGGAGGAGTGTTTGGAGTCTAGTCTGTAGTCATCCCTCCTTCCCAGTAGTGCTCTGTGTGGGGAGAGTTGTGAGCAAATTATGGCAGGTCTCTTGCATGTGCAGGGACAGCCTGCTCAGTTTTTCTGTCAAATTAGAAGGACCCAGCCCCTACCTTAGCTGGGGAAAGAGCTTTCCAGCAAGTCCAGGGTCTAGTAAGAGGTTTGGGTCTGATACTAGAGTCTTAAGAGTTGGTTTGGTTGGTAGCTCATGTATTCTAGGTTCTGAGGCTGTTCAAGCTTGGAGGATTTTAAGTTTTTATTTATGTAATTACTTTTTTGAGACAGATCTCACGTAGCCTAGACTGATCTTGCTGTGTAAGGCTAGCCTTGACCTCTAGATCTGCTTCCATATTGGGATGACAGGTGTGGGTTACCCTTTTTGTTGTATTCTTTTGGTTTTTTGTTTGTTTTCTTTTGAAACAGGGTTTCTCTGTATAGTCCTGACTGTCCTGGAACTCACTCTATAGACCAGGCTGGCCTTGAACTCAGAAATCTGCCTGTCTCTGCTTCCCAAGTGCTGGTATTAAAGGCGTGCGCCACCATTGCCCAGCCTGACCTGGCCTTTTATTTTGATACAGGGTCTCTTCATAGTCCAGACTGGACTCAAACTCTTCCTGCATGAGCCACTGTATCTGGTGTCCAATTTGAGTTTTGGAGCCTTTTCCAGAAAGACCCAGGGAAGGAGCTAGTATAATGGTGATGCTTGCTACCAAACCTGGCAGCCTGAGTTCCATGCCTGGGACCTGCATGGTGGAATAAGAGAACTGACTCTAACAAGTTGTTCTTTGGCACATGCACACCTTACTGCCATAGAGAGGGTGGGGTGGGGCTAGAGAGATGGCTCAGAAGTTAAGAGCACTTGGGTTTTCTTCCAGCGCACACACATCAGACCCAGGGCATGTAAGATAAAATGGGGACTGGAGAGATGAACCAGTGGGTGAAGAGCTTGCTATGTAAGCATGAAGACCTGAGTTTGAATTCTCAGCAGGAGCAAGTTCTGTAATCCCAGCATTCACTATGGGGTGATGAGATGGAGATAGGAAAGACTCCTGGTTCACACAGCCAGTTAGCCTGCTGTCAGCAACAGTGACAGGAGCTACTTTGAGATGGAAGGTGAGGACTGAAGTCACCTCTGACCTTCACATGCAAGACATGGCACTTCTGTGCCTATATTCACACACTTAGGCATTGTGTGTGTGCACATGTCTAGTAGCTTTTGTGATGGTTTCATGAACTGCTCAGATGGTTTTGCGTTTTAGCTCTTCTGGCAGACTTGAGAGGAAAGATGGGTGTTCTTCTCAGGATACTGGCTTGAAAGTGGGGAACAGATGTGGTTGTAGGTAGGAGACTTGAGTTAAAATGACTTAGCATGTGAGTGATCACCAGGCTCTGTCAGGGTCCTGATTGGAGGCTGGGTGGGAGTGAGGCTAGGATGAGCTATGCTCTGGCGACCACTTACCCTCAGAAGTTGTCTGTGTACAGCTTTTTCCCCCCTCATAAGACAGGTCTCCCTGCGTATTTCAGGCTGGTTTTAAACTTTGGATTCTCTTGCCTCAGTTTCCTACCACTCTTGGCTGAACACATACTTCGTGAGACACTAATTGGCTCCTGTGCTGCCTTGAGCTGTATTGTTTGTGTTACCTGTTAGAGGTGAAGGTAAAGATGGCTGTTAGCTTATGAACCAGCCTGGGATTTGTCTGTAAGTCTCCAAATCTCCTCTTTCTGCTTGTAGACTGGCAGGCAGTTAGTGTCTTGTCAACAGAGGCTGGTGGTTGTGGTTGACTGTGCTTCTGGGACTCATGGATTTTAAAACTAGAGGTGAGGATTGATCTGTGGTAGTCCCTGAGTCTGATTAGAGCCCCCAGACCTGGGCTATGTAGAGCCTGGGGCTAGAGTCTCATCAGAATCAGGAGTAGAACCTAGGCCTTCAAGTGCCACTCTCTCTAGACCACTGCCCACACCTAAGAGACCTGGGCAGTGGCTCTGACATCTTAGCTTCGAGTTTCTCACCTGTCAAGTGTGGTGTCAAGGAAAGTATCCTTACGTGATACGGTAACAGTGATGGAGACCTTGAGGGTCACGATGGCAGTGCTTCCTAATGGTGGGTGGGTTTTCCTCTTAGCTCCTGGGTACCAGGTGAGTAATGCTGGCTTTTGATTCTGGTTATGGGCATCAAAAAATATTTATTAGGCATCAGAAGACCAACCCTTATGATCTGTTAGCATGTAGACCTTCATTACTTACTTATTTTCTGTCTTGTTTTGCCAAACTGGTGGATACTTGAGATTGGAGTTAGCAGAGGTTCCTAAGGGTGCAAGTCTGTCCATCTGCTTACAGGTGCCAGCTCCTGTCATCTGGGAATGGAGGAGGTGGAGGTGCTAAGGTCATTTTTCCAGAGGTGGGGGTTAAATGGGAACAATCTCACTCTAGACTGTAGATTCCCCTTTCTTTAGTTAAATGAGCCTTTTAAAAAATTTTTTTAAAGTAAGCTTTTGTGGGACAGTTAAGTGACTTGGTAGGTAAAGGTGCTTGACTTGATTCCTGGGTCCCACATAGTAAAAGGAGAGAAGTCCTGTGGCCTCCTCATGCATGCTCCCAAACAGAAATATAATGAAGGGATTCCAGGCAGCCTGAGAGGTGGTTCAGTGGTTAAGGGCACTGGCTACTCTTACAAAGCTCCTGGGTTTGGTTTCCAACACCTACATGGTGGCTCACAACCATCTGTAACTCTACTTCCATGAGCTCTGATGCCCTCTTTGGCATCTGTGGGCACCAGAAACGTATGTGGCACACTGACATGCATGCAAAACAGCCATACACATAAAATAAAAATAAAATAGGTGTGCATAGGGAGGCAGAGACAGATGGATCTTTGTGTTTAATGCCAGTCTCATCTATCAGTAGTGAGTTTCAGGCCATCCGAGGCTATATATAAACCACCCTGCCTTAAAAATAAATGAGTAAATAAATGTACTTTTAAATAAAGATTGTGGGTGTGTGTGTGAGGCAGTTTGCATATACAAATGGAGGCCAGAGAAATGATTGTCTTTTTAAATTCTGCCTCATCTTAAGACATTTTTGGGTGGGTGTGGTGGCACATGCCTTTAATCCCAGCATTCATAAGGCAGAAGCAGGAGGATCTCTGCGTTCCAGGACAGCCAGAGCTACATAATGAGACCCTGTCTTTTAAAAAAAGAACCTTTAAACTAAATAAACATGTGTACTGCCATATTTACCCATGTGAAAGGACAGAAGACAACTTGCAGAAGTTGGTTCACCCTCTGCCATGCAAGTTACTCAGGGTGGCTAGTGCCTTTGCCTAGGAATCATCTTGTGGGCCTCACCTTTTGTTTTGAGACAGGTTTGCTTGCTGAGCCTGTAGCTCTACTGACTGGCTGACTGCCTCAAGGAGCCTCCAGTCTCCTTAGCAGCACTTCTCCTGATTCTGGACTCAGTTGTTGACTGGAGTGTTCCCTAATTAAACCATCCATCGCAGGCCCTCCCTTCCTCCTCTCTCTCTCCGGCTTGAACTCAGATCCACCTGTCTCTGCCTCTTGTGCTATTATTTATTATTTTTTAAAGATTTATTTATTTATTTATTATATGTGAATACACTGTAGCTGTTTTCAGACACTCCAGAAGAGGGAGTCTGATCTCATTATGGATGGTTGTGAGCCATCATGTGGTTGCTGGAATTTGAACTCAGGACCTTTGGAATAGCAGTCAATGCTCTTAACCGCTGAGCCATCTTTCCAGCCCCCTCGTGTGCTATTATTAAAGGTCTGTGCCGCCATACTCAGCTAGCTCGTGCGTGCGTTCCTGCCTGCCTTTCTTTGAGTCTCAGCTTCCCAGAAATGCACCACTGCAGTTGACTTTATTTTTAATTTGAGATAGAGCCTGGAGAGAATGGTTCGGTGACTATAAGAGCCTTGGCTGTTTTTGGCAGAATACCTGCGTTTGATTCCAGTGTCCTCATGGTGTCTCAAAAACCCTCTTAACATCATCAGGCACACACATGGCCTATAGGCAGGCAAAATACCCATAAAATAGGAAAATTTGAAGACAAGTTTTTACTCTAGTTCAGACTGTGCCTCTGAACTCATGGAAGTCTGATGAGTGCTGCATTGGTAGGTAGCATCCCCATGCTTGGCTTTTGCTCTGAACCTTTCTTTACCTGAAAGGACAGTCACAACCAGCACCAGAGCACAGTGCAGGCAGGGGACTCTTGAACGGTCTCTGTTACAGAGTTTTCCACATAATGCTGGACCCTGCCTGTGGGATAGGCTGCCTTGGTGCCCAGGATTCCAGGTCGAGGATGGGCATTGTGATGCTCCTGTTTCCTTCTCCCTGGTATCAGTCGATGGGGGATGTGCTGGGAGCTGGCTCTCTGTCTAGTGCAACATTTTGTATACAGGCTTCCAGGAGATTGGGGTGCTAAGGTTTCCATTTAAGGGAAGAGTATGGCCAAGATGAAGTGGTCCTCTCTATTCTCCTTGCTGGTATCCTGGACTTGTCTTGCTTGTGCTGTAAGGTGAGGCTGGAACAGATGTGTTCCCAGAGCATTGGAATTCTGTGGTAGGCCAGGGCTGTCTAGGAAGGCAAGATCCAAGGTACTTGGGCAATGCTCTCAGAACACCAGCCACAGGCTTTCCTGGGCCCTTTTCTTCCATGCATTTGGGAAGTTGTAGGGACTGGTTGATGCTGGAGCTTGTCTGGGCTATGATCTGATAGAAACAGGTCCTAGGTCCCGCTTTGCACTGTGATATCCTGTGCATGCATGGTCCAGGAGGATTCAATGACACAAGTAGCTTAACCTTGAAATCATGAGACCTGGCTCAGACCCCAAGGACACAAGCTGTGTGGTTCCCCTACCCCCAGAAGCTCCCTGGAATAAAGCTGTCCTTGCAGATAGAAGGCAGTGATAGGTGCCAGAGACTGGCCAGGGAGTAGGGAGTTTGACTTTTACAAGTTCTGAGAACTATGGTAGTATTTTTATTCCTTATTTTTTATACTTCATTAAATGTGGGCATGGGAGGAGTTTAGAGGACATCTTTCAGGTGTTGTGGGTCATGGAGGTTGAACTCAGTTGTCAAGATTGGCAACCTTTGTATGCTGAGCCATCTAACTGGCCCATGTAAACTTCTTTTGGGTGGGTGTTCAAGACAGGGTTTCTCTGTGTAGCCCTGGCTGTCCTGGACTCATTCTGTAGACCAGACTCTCCTTGAACTCCGCTTTCTTACAGCCTCTGCCTTACCAGTGCTGTTATTAAGGGTTGCACCACCACCACCTGGCCCTCGTGTAGACATTTTTAATAATGCTAAACCACACATTTAAGAATGGTCACAATAAGCCTGGCTTGGTTACTAGGTAAAGCAGGGTAATCTCCATACTGAGGACTTACTATAGTAAGTCTCTGAAATTGGGAAAGTTAAGAATTTTACCTTGTGTGCGTTTACCGCACAAAAAATATGACCTCAAAACCAATCAACCAATCTAGACAGCATGGATCTGTCTGCCAGGGATAGTTTAGGAAGAGACTAAGGCATACACGTTGAAGGCCTGACTTGTGTCAGCTGCTAAGAGATTTAGAGAAATGCTTGTCGCTCTAGAAGGTTCATTGTGACATCATCTCGTAGGTAGAGTGCTGGAGCACAGAAATTCCTTGGTGTTTCTTTAGCTTCTGTAGGGGGAGGACCTAGATACGCTTCCTCCAGCTTGGTGGGGTGACCCTCCTCCAGCCCCTGAAACCACCAGGAAATATTGGGGAGAGTCTTAGGTCTTCCAGCTGTCCTGCTTGGGGGGTTACAGGTATTCATCACTTTTTCCATAGCTATTTGTCAATGTGTCTGGTAGTTGGAAGTATGTTACATACTGATGTGTTCTTGCAGAGGGCAGTCAGGGAAAATTGTCTCCACAATTCAGGCTGAGTCCTTAGTGACCTCAACATGTGGCCCTTGAGCAGCACACACTAGCAGGACATCCTGTAATTCAGCTCTGCCCACAGCAGCTCCCTGGAGGCTGTGTTTGCTCCCATAGGTCTAAGGCTTATTATTCTCAAGGCTGCTCCCCTCCTTGTTACCCAGTGTGGCTCTCCTGGGTTTCTGATGACTGTTTATCAGTCTAGGTTCCTCTAGCAGCTTTTAGAACTCAGGAAGACATGTTCCTCTTCAGTATGGGTGTTGCAGTGTTGAGAAGGAGCTTCAGGGCTCACCTGGCAACCACTCTCCAGGAACTTCCTGTGTCCTGTTGTCTGGAAGTTTTCAGAGTGCTAGGCTTTGGGAGCGTTAGGACAGAGGCTCAGTTGTTGGTACTTTTGGTACTAGGACCCACTAGCCTCCAGCCCCTCTCTTTGCTTTCCTCCCAGGGATTGAGTGGGCAGCTAACTCATCACTAGCCAGCACATGAGCCTCTTCCATGACATGGGCACTTTGGAGGTCCTAGGACTTTGAGAACTTCATGCCAGGAAAGGGGTGGGGGAAAAAAAGGAGTTATCACAGGGGAGCAGTCTCAGCTTCCCGGCAAAGAAGCCATTTCCTCTTTTTCTTGTCACACTTCCTTCAGGTGTCTGACAAGCTTTTCACATAGCGAGCATCTCGGTGCTGAACACTTTAGACCTTTCTGAGGCCCACAGACCTAGGCCTCCGTACATTTCAATATGCAGGTGTGTGCAGTTCCCACCAGTTGCTTGGACGTTGGGAGGAGCGTCTACATCCACGTAGGAGCTGAGATGTTTTTGAGGAATGACTTTAAGTCACAATAGCCAAAGTAAGAGGTAGTGGTTTCCTGCGGAGGTCCTGCCTGAAGCGAGGCTGTCACTTGGCTGACAGCACAGTAATGAGGGAGCTTCAGGAGGAAGGTGGGCTTTTTTGGAGGGCTGTGGGTCATTGAGAGCCAAAAGCTGGCCAAAAGTGTATTTGAACCTTTAGGATGGCTAGTAGGGAAGGAGAGTGTGATGAAGAGCCTGATTTCCGATCTATGAGACATTGGGTGGGACACTCTACCTTTGCAGTAAGAAGGGAGAGGTGCTGGTTAGGGACCCAGTAGAGACCACTTGCCTCCTCTGCAAAGCAGAGGCTCTGGGGTCCGTTTCTAGCATTGCAGAGAGAAAAGGAAAAAGGGTGTGTGTACATTGTGTCAACCACCAGTACCAAGACCTCAGTGAGTTAGTTCCCAGCAGTCACAGGGAGGAGGCTTTTCTAGACTCAAGGCTGGGCCTCTGGGACCTTCAGCTGTGAGAGAGGCTGAAGCAACAGCTGCTCTCTGGGAGGCACACACTCATGCTGGGGGCTGGGGCCCACATGGCTGCCTTCTAGCCTTGGATTCAGAGGAAAGACAGAGTTTGTGTTTATGGTTTTGCCCCACGTTTGTGATGGAAACATTGTGGGTGCTGACAGCAGTGTAGGGGGACAGGACATGGTCCTAACTGTTGCCACATCCCAATCTATTTAACTTGGTTGGGTGTGCTGGTTGGGTAGTGCTTACTTAAGTGACAGGAACTTGCAACAGAAGTGGCAAAAGGAAAGGAGTGGGCTTCTTTGCATGGCAGGGACCTGGGCAGACAGGTAGGCAGGTATGAGCAGCAAGACGGGGAGAGACAGGGTTAACTGGAGTCATGATGTGTGTGTGTGAGTGCATGTACACATTTGAACCATCATAAGATACTCTGTGCGTGTGTGTGTCCGTCCGTGTCCATGTCCCCATCCGTCCATCCATTCGTCTTCAGGGATATTAGGGAGGCCTCCATTAAGGCCTTTATTACCATAGATAAGGGGAGGACAAGGTGAGCCAGGGATTGTGGGTGCTAGGACCTGAGATGGTGGACAGGACTCTGTACCATTCTCATCCCCTAGTGCTAGCTTCTGTTGCCAGGGGGATGGGATGTATGGCCAGTTTCCCCACTGGCTCCTTTACTTTCCTGGGACTGTTTCTCTAAGTCTCCAGTCTGCTTAGTCTGATATGTCCCTGCTCCCTGGGGACATGGTTAACAAGGCGTTTTGCCCCAGGGAGAGCAGGCACTGCTCAGGTTCCCTGGGGGTGAGCTGGAGCCTAAGCTGTGCCCTGTGCTGTTGTGGCTGGGGTCCCTCTGCTCCTCTCTGAGCAGCTCCAGAGTGCTCCTTGCTAACCCTTAGAGGTAAGGTTCTTCAGTGCTCTCGGTTTACTCTTGTCGTGTATGACCACTGCTCAGCGCTGTCACTGTTGTAGGCAGACACGGGGAGCGTTCGTTGGCTGTGACTGTGTCCCAGGAAAACTATGTGCTTGAATGTGGGTAGCAGCAGGCAGTAGGGTGCCAATCTCCAAGTTGGAAATTGAATGTAAACTGGAACAGAACTTAGCAATAGAGCACATACTTAGTGTGCATATTGCCAGCACCTGGGAGGAACTGGAACTGGGCGTTCTAGGCCATCAGGGCTACATAAGAGTCGTGAAGCCCCAGCCAGGAGGTGCTTGCTGGTGCACACCTTTAATCCCAGCACTTCAGAGGCAGGCAGATCTCTGTGAGTTTGAGACCAACCTGGTCTACTGAGTGAGTTCCCACACAGCCAGGGCTACACAGAGACACCATGTCTTAAAAAACAAAATGAGAAAAGAATTATGATTCTGTGTTGCTGAGTATGGTGGCACATATTTTAATCCTAGCACTTGAGAGGCCATGGCAGATTGATCTTTGAGGGGTAGGGGTGTGTGTGGGGGGGAGGGGACTTGAGTCTTTTCCACCTGCCAGCACTATGGTGCCTCCTGTGGTGCTCTACTAGTACCTGCCTTGGTTTCTGTCTTTCTGGTATTATGAGTTCTCCTAGAGAGGGTCCAGGTGAGCTTTGTGAAGTGGGTAGATGCTTGGTTTGTGCTTCTGGATTTGGGAGGGTCAATGAGAAGTGCTGGGTTCTTGGATCTGTCAGGAGGACACAGGGGCCAAGGTGGCAGATGTTTGGGTGCAGACTGCACAGGTGTCAGTGAGGGCAGGTGGTGGACAGAGAGGAGAGGGGCACACTCATGCAGGTCCAGGGCAGGTGGTGGACAGAGAGGAGAAGGGCACACCCATGCAGGTCCAGGGCAGGTGGTGGACAGAGAGGAGAAGGGCACACCCATGCAGGTCCAGGGCAGGTGGTACAGAGAGGAGAGGGTACACTCATGCAGGTCCAGGGCAGGTGGTACAGAGAGGAGAGGGTACACTCATGCAGGTCCAGGCCCAAGCGTGTAGTATGGTCAGCCCTTCCTGTCAAAGTGCCAGTGCCTTTCAACACCTGTGTTGCCTCCTGTGTTGGCCATGAGCATCCTAGCGGGCTCTTAGTCTGCCGTCATCCTGGAGTTGAAAGGAGCATCCTCCAGGCCTTGCGCCCCCCCCCCCCCCCCCCCGATCAAATGACAACAAAAGATGGGGCAGCCACAGTGCCAAGGCTTGACTTCATGACCGTGGCTCCCATGGCAATCTTCCTGTCAAAGTGTGATTTCTCTCCAAATAGGGCAGAAGGTCAGGGTGTGTTATAGGAAAAGGGTGTATGTATGAGTGGAGGACTCAGGTGCAGGGTCAAAGCTAAAGCCTAATGATCTATCAGGGGAGGTAAAGAGTCTCCCATGAGCTGGTAATTGTGCACTTAGAGTTACTTGATATTGTTTTAAATGTATGAGTTTGGCATAAAAACAGCAAAGCTTTCCGAACCCAGTTAGTGAGGTGCGGTGGTAATCACATGATTGTGGGAATGCTAAGTGGGTTCTGCTAGATCTCTGCTTACTACTCATGAGATTCACATTGACTGACTGTAGGGGCTGGTGCACTGGGCTCCCCAGACTGACTCCTCCACTCCAGCCTGTTACCCAAGCACAAACTTACAGCACTAGCTGTGTGTCACACACTCTAGTTTCTGAATTGAAGCCAGACAGAATCTGATCACACACAGCCTGTGCCTTATTGCTTGTTGGGAAGGTCCACAGACACTGGAGCTATACTGGGTAGGGTAGGGTTGAGGGTGTCTTCCTGGAAAACTGGAATAGACTGGGTCGGCAGCTACTAGCAGGTACAGCAGGAGGCAGCAGAATAATAGGCTAATAAGTTCAAGCACTTCTTCTGGTAGAGGCTTCTGGAATGTGGTGGTAAGGCTATGTGAAATAAGCATTTCTAAGATTTTTAAGTGTCATAGTGACCTGGTAGTTTTTTTTTTTTTTTAGGCCTTTCTCAGTTTAGAGTGGAGAATTGTTGTTTATTTTTATTATTTTGGAGCTAGTCTATTGTTGGCTTAGACAGTCTTGCCTCAACTTCTTGTGTGGCTGTGACTGCAGGTGCAGGCATCCGTCTTGATGACCGACCTGGATTTGAGAGGCCATCTTTGCAGAGGTTTTGTTTCATATGTGAAATATCCACAGTGGGTGGGTGTTTGGTGTATTAAGCCTGAGACAAAAGTCCAAAAATGAGATTTATTTGGGTGGATGGGGACTGGGCTAGCTGGCCTCTGGGGTATGTATGATGCTTTGAGTCCAGTCAATTGTTGATATTTTGATAGATGGATTAAGAATGTACACGTGTGTGTGCTTGTACACATGGGTGAGTCAACTTGTGACAATCGGTTCTCCTATTTACCAGTGACTCTAGGGGATTGAGCTCAGATTCTCAGGCTTGGTAGTAAGTGCCTTTACCTATTGAGCTATCTTGCTTGTCCAGAGATTTCTTGATATAAGGAACCCAGTTCAGAAACATCCTTCACCCTGGCAGAGAGGACAGTGTAGCCACTCAGAGAAGTGGCTAACATTCCAGACATATTTAGTATCAGAACTAGCAGGATTGCGTTAAGGAGGGTGATGTATGCCTCTGATCCCAGTAGACAGAGGCATGGGAGTAGCAATGGGTTTAAGGCTAGCTCAGGGCTATGCAGAGAGATTTTAGGTTTAACCCTGAAATCAGGTAATCCTCCTATCACTGTTCCCCACTCTGAGAGTATAAGAGTATGCCACCATACCCAGCTTCTTCATAGGCTGAGTCCTCATGCTTGTATGATAAGCACTTGGGCCACAATTATGTGCCTAGTCTCTGCTCAGGGTTTCTGATAGCAGATGCATTGTATATGTAGGTCAGTGGGAAGAGAATTTGTACCTCCTAACCATGGATAAGGGATTTTTTTCCATTTGTTTTGTTTGCTTTTGTGATGTTGGAGATGGAACCCAGGCCTGATTCTTGCCAGGCAAGTTCTCTGCCAGTTACATCCTAGCTCTGTGTTTTTTTGGTTTTTTGTTTTGTTTTGTTTTGTTTTTTGTTTTTGTTTTTTTTTTTTTTTTTTTTTTTAAGGCAAAATCTTTGTCTTGTTCTAGAGTCAAACTCTCTTCCTGTCTCAGCCTCAGGTGAGTGCCAGGACTTTAACATGACTAGGTTTTTTTTCCCCTTGTGCATCATGTTTTTATGCTGTTGTAGTCTTTACTTCTTATTGACTGATGTGCTTCTGGAAACACAACTGACTTTGCCCCTAATGGCCTGTGACTGACCCAGGCCAGGGTCTTGCTAACTCAGACCATCACAAGTTGAGAACATAAAAACAAGGGTTGGCAAGGTAACTTAGCTAGTAAGGTTTACCACCGCCTGACCACTCAACCTGAATTAATACTTAACACCTACATGGTGGAAGGGAAGAGCCAGCTTTTGAAAGCTGTCCTCTGACCTCTATATGCAATTTCACTGCTTTCTTTCCTGGGTGTGGGACTGTAAGCTGGAGGTGTGGGTATTAGCCACCAACCAGGAGACATGATCAGGCTGCATATTGCTAGCCTGAGAACAAGTTGAGACTCGGAACTGAAAGGTGGCTTCTATAGAAATTGTTGCTTTTGTTCCACAGTAAAGTTGAAATCATCATAGGGTGGGGTCTGTTTGTGCTGGCTTTGATCCTGAAGAGGGACAGGTGTTCGGGCACCTGTACTAGGGTTTCCTGCCTCTGGCTGAAAAGCTCGAGCTTGGTGGGTCAGGCAGATGAGGGTTAACAGCATTTGTTGGGTTTCCCAGTCTACACTGAGCTGGAGGTCCCTGGCAGTGTCTACGGCAAAGACCTTTACATGGGAGTCTTGTTTTCCTTGATGCCCAAAGGTCTCTCTGGCATTCATTTCTGGCTCTACTAGGCAAGTTTTCCTGTGATAATATTTCTTACATCCTTGAGTCACAAATTACTGAATCAAATTTAAAAAAAAAAAAGATTTCTTGGTGGGCATGGTGGTCTGTGCTTTTAATCTTAGCACTTAGGAAGCAGAGACAGGCAGACCTCTGAGTTCTAGATCAGAGTTATATGGTGAGATCCTATATTGTAAACTGAAAATTAAACAGAAAAGGTTTCTTTGTAAAAGTGTGTATGAGTGTGTTTCTTACATGTCTGTGTACCATGTGGGTGCTAGGAACTAAACCCTGGTTCTCTACAAGAGTAGCCAGTGCTTTTAACTGCGGAACCATTCCTTTAAAAACAACAAAGCCAGTTTGTTTGTTTGTTTGTTTTAAAAAAGATTTATTTATTATATGTAAGTACACTGTAGCTGTCTTCAGACACACCAGAAGAGGCAGCAGATCTCATTATGGATGGTTGTGAGCCACCATGTGGTTGCTGGGATTTGAACTCAGGACCTTCTGAAGAGCAGTCAGTGCTCTTAACCACTGAGCCATCTCTCCAGCCCCAGCCAGTTTCTTACTAGTACGTTTGTTGTATGGACACAAAGAACAGAGGTGGGCATGCCAGGTGCATAAAATTCTGAAAGTGGGACCCACCCTGACACCACAGACTCAGGCCTGTCATGAAGCCACTCTGCCCATGACTTTGGACATCTTCAGTCATATGTCTCATCTATATAGCAGACAGTCTCTTCTTCCCTGGGCACTTGTGCCCCTCCTCATCCTCAGGGACAAGCCTGTACCCATGGTGTTTCAGAGCGGGGACCCCACTGGTCTGGGTGCTGGGCAGGTTTCCTGAATATCAGATGTATCAGGTCTCTGTCTTATAAAATGGGGTCTGCCCCAAGGCCAGTCTCACATTAGATCAGCACCTGTGTCAGCTTGGTTGTAACCATTTTGTTACTCCTGGCTTGTTGTGAGGACAGCCCTTCAATCATTGACTCTGTGTTCTGGGTGATAAATGAAAACTATCTGGACTTGGCCTGTTACTTAGTGTTGTTGTCATGCTTTTGTTGAGAGCTTCGAAGATAGGTCTGGGGTGTTGTTCACAGGTTACCCCATGTCCACTAGGCCTTAGAAATTGATTTCTTGTCTAGGCTCCTGTTGTGGAGGGCAGCAATGGCAGAATTTACTATTCCTATGGCTGGAGGCATTTTCTACTATTGTGGGTGCTGGAGACAGAACCCAGGTCTTGCTCACACTTGGAAGACTCTACCACTGAGCTATATATACACCAGCACTGGAGAAGTTTGAAATTTCCTGATTCTCAACCATTTTATGGAACTCAGTGTTTTTCTGTCTTTTGGTTTAGGTTGGCCAACACATTGAGCCAGCACATCTACATAAGTTGCCTTTTGACAGAGCTGTGGCCATGGTGGCATGGTAGGACCCGAGTCCCGGACCCTGAGGCCAGGTGAGTGCTAGGGACTGGCTTCTATGGAATGGAAAGCTGGCTTAGATAATCACTACATATCTGATAGAGCCCTGCTCAGGAAGGAAAGCAGGGAGTTGGGTCCCTGTGGCATCAGGTATGACCCTTGAGCCTTGGGATAGACACCATGTTTATTGGTCACCTGCTCAAAGGCCTTGGGGGGGGGGGCAGAGGCTAACCTTTGATCTTGAGCTGTATCTCCTCCCAAATGGTTAGAATTGTTCTTTAGCCACTGCCCAGCTAGCTCTAATGTGGAAACTTCAGAATACAAAAGGCCAGAATTCCACATGGGAAGGAGGGGAGCTTTTCTGTTGCCACCAGGGCCTCACAGTGACATTTTAGCTCAATACCATGTACCTGTAAAAGGAAGAGGAATTGAGTGGTATCCTAGAAGTAGGACATGGCTTCAAAACATCCTAGGATAGTTGTCTCAATTTTAAGACTTTAAGATTGTAACATGGTGTCTTGCCATGGTTTACCCCTACCCGTTGGCATCTGGTTGACTATTGAGTGAGATTTGGCTGCTCTGACATCCCTGCTATGCTGGACACTGGCTATGACAGTGTTAGGGTAAGGGTTTTGTTTTTTAGTTTATTGTTTTAATTTATGTGTATTAGTGGGTCTGTGTACCACTCACATACCAGGTCCCCAAGGAGATCTGAAGAAGGCATCAGATCCCATAGTATTGAAGGTAAGGATGGCTCTGAATCACCATGTGGGTGTTGGGAAGTGCTGTGTCCTTTGCAAGAGCAGCAAACGCTTAACTTTAACCTTCTTAGCCTTTGAGCCTTCTCTCCAGCCCCTTGCTTTGTTTTCTGAGACAGGGTATTACCATGTAGTCCAGGCTAGTCTTGAACTCACCTTGGTCTTTTGCCTCAGATTTGCAAGTGCTCATATTAGAGGTGTGTACCACCAACTCTGGCTTGTTTCTTGAACAGAGTATTATTATGTAGCCCCAGATGAACTTCAGGTAGTCTTCTTGCTTCTGCCTTTGCCTCCCAGGTGCTGGGATTGTAGGTTTTAATTTATGTTTCCTAGGGTGTGTCCTGGTTTAATACTAGGCCATATTTACCTTTTGCTGCATCTGGGGTTTCCTGATCTCTGGTCCTCATGTGCTAGGCACACAGACCACATGCCCACCCCTGCCGGCTCAGGTTCGTGGACAAAGTGTTTGTCCTTCAGTCCCATTTGCTAGGGGGTGTCTGGGACGATGCTCACTCACGGGCTAGGTATTAGAGATCTTAAGTGAGACAAGACTTGAGAAAAGCAAATGCTTCCAAGAAAAAGCAGTTCATAGCCACGGCACAGTCAGCATTGTCTTCCTGCTAAGGAAAAGTGTGCATGTTGCAGAGTCTCTGGGACATCTTTGTTGGAAAACACCCAGCTGTGGGCTCTGTCTGCTCCTGTGGAGGAGATCAGTCAGGCCCTACCGGAATCATAGAACTACTGTGTGTTTGCTTAGAACCGAAGCTGTCCTGTGGGTGGTGGGAAAGGATTGTGACAGGAGAGCTTATTATTACTATGCCAGCACCTGGGTGAAGGATGTGGGTAATGATGTGGGTAATCCTACACAAAGTACAGCATGAATCCATTTTCCCAAGGAAAGGTGTGTGTGTGTTTGTTCTTTATTACTAAAAATTTCATTACTGTGTGTGCCAGTGAAGGGCATATGTACTGCATAGCTGGGTGACTGTCAGGTCTTGCTTTCTCCTGCATTTTTACACTAGATGGCAGTTTTGTAAAGCTGGCTTTTGGAGTCAAGTTTTTTGCATTTTTATTGTTTTTATTTTGTTTTGTTTTTCCAGTTAGATATTGTAGAAGAAGCAGATAATGTGTCTAAGGACCAAAAGAGAAAGGTAGAACTTGAGTCAAACCAGATCACACTGAATTCTGAATTTGCATTAGGAACGTGACAGTTGTGTCAGAAAGATCCATAGTAGTATCACAGATGAACTTGGATTGCACCATACAGTAGTAAGTCTTGGAGTTACCTTTGTTGAGTCCACTACAGTGGTGCAACTCCAGGGTAGAGTGCTGGCTTTGTGAGACCCTGGCTTCATCCACAGTACATATGAAAGAAAAAACACAGTTGATGGTGAGCCAGGTGCCAGCTCCTTGGAAGGCCTGTGCAGCAGAGTGAGACCCTGTCTCTGAATAAGTAAATACTATGAAAAGTCTCCAAGTTCATGTTGGCTCTCGAAGAAGAAGCTGGCAAGTCCCCATTCTCCTTTAGAGGATGTTGGGGAGCCAGTGTGGTTTCACACGTGGAGTAGATGAACCATGTACCCTGCTTTTCTAGCCTGAACTTGGTAGTACCAGGATATATAAGAGGAAGGCCTATCAACATGGACCACAGAACCTGTGTTATTTCTAGAGGCATGGTTTTGCTGTATAGACCAGTCTCACACACATAATTCTCTGACCTTAGCCTCCCCATTGCAGGGGTGATAGTCATGTGTCACTACACCAGCTTCTCAGGAAGCTCTGTACACAAATGACCAGTGTGCCACTAGATAGTATTGTGGAGGGAATTGGACTTGCATATTAAGTAGCCTTAGTGGCCAGCATAGCAGTCGTCACATTCACTAATTACTATGAACATACAGAACTGTGAGTTTAGTTTTACAGCTGCAGAATGAATTTTTGTTTTCATTTTTTTTTAAGATTTCTTTATTTCTTATATGTAAGTACACTGTAGCTGTCTTTAGACACACCAGAGGAGGGCATCAGATCTCTTTACAGATGGTTGTGAGCCACCATGTGGTTGCTGAGATTTGAACTCAGGACCTTTGGAAGAGCAGTCAGTGCTCTAAACCACTGACCCATCTCTCCAGCCCATTTTCTTTTTGAGACAAAGTTTCTCTGTGTAGCCCTGGCTGTCCTGGAATGTGCTCTGTAGATGAGGCTCAAACTCAGATCCGCCTACTTCTCTTGCCACAGTGCTGGGATTAAAGGCATGTGCCACTACTGCCAGGCTCAGAATGAGTTATTAAAAGGTGCAGACAGACAGCCATATTCAATGGCCACCAGTGTTTAGAGGTGGGGCAGGATGGTGGTATGAGCATCCAGAAGGAGGTGCACTGTCCGTTTTGTCTCAAAGATCAGTTTATAGGAAATTGGGTTCATACCATGTTAACTGCAGAACCTTCACTCAGAGAACCCAACTATGACAAACAAATGACTTCATTTGGGGGTGGCGGTAGGGAGGACAAGCATATCCATAGAGAGGGAGGGATGAGGTGTTAGGTGGTTGAAAGTGTCCCCAAGGGCACGTTCAAAGCACTGGCTTCACAAAGGCCAGTGCGGGCATGGAAGACACGAGGCAAGGGAGCTGAGGAGTGGACATGTCTTATCATGGCATCACTACTGCTTGGTGTGTGCTTGGAATTTTCCATAACAAAAATTTAAGGGTCAGCAAGATGGCTCAGTAGGTAAAAGTTCTTCACTATAAGTGCCAAATCTTAGAGGTTCCACCTGCAGACAGTGAGCCACTGAACCTTACGCCTTAGCAGCAAGTGCTGGGCTTTGGCTGAGTATATGTTGTTACAGTATCTTCAGTGTCTCTGGAGTTGATTCCTTGACTCTAAAATTATTGGTGCTTAGGAGGCCACTACTCATAAATACATAGTATAAGATGGCAGGAGTTAACCTTTGAAACTCTGTTCTGATCCCAAGCCAAAAATTCATTTAATGATTTTTTTTTTAAATTCAAGCCAGCAGCTCAAACAGCAGCAGTTTTGTTGCCCCCCCCCGTGCCCCCCTCGCCCCCAGGGTTTCTCTGTGTTTCCCTTGTTTGTGGTCCTGGAACTCACTGTGTAGATCAGGCTACCCTTGAACTCTGAAATCTGCCTGCCTCTGCTTCCCAAGGGTTAGGACTAAAGGCATGTGCTACAACGGCCCAGCTGTCTGTCTGTTTTTTTGTTGTTTTGTTGGTTGGTTTTTTTGTTTATTTGTTTTTCTGAGACAGGGTTTCTCTGTGTAGCCCTGGCTGTTCTGGAACTCCCTCTGTAGACCAGGCTGGCCTTAAACTCTGAAATCCACCTGCCTCTGCCTCCCAAGTGTGCCGCCACTGCCTGTGTCTGTCTGTTTTTAGGCCAAGGTCCCATTAAGTAATGCTAGCTGGCCTCGAACTTACAGTGTAGTTCATATTTTGGCCTCAAACTCTCTTAGATCCACTGGAGTGGTAGGATCAAAAGGCATGCCCGCCCACACCAAAGCCCTTGTTTAGTTTTTGAAAGAGGATCTTAAATGGTGGCCTAGGAACTACAGGTGACCACAACCTTCATCAACACAGCTTCCTTCGAGTTCCTTGTCTCATGCATGTTCCTCAGGCCACATTGCCAGGTATTGGCACCTTTGCTGTGGGGCAAGGCTCATAATCCCATTTGTGTAGTGAACTACTGTAGCAATCTGGGTTCGTGGACAGAACCTTTGCTGGCAGCCTCTGCAGGCTCTGGAGCCGTACTTCACCAGCTCTTGTTATTGATCACCAGGCCCAAATAGCTGCGATCCTTATTAGGACTTGGACATCACCTCCCCTGCCCTCACAACAATACAAAACACCACCAAGTGATAGCCAACCATGCAAGAAAAATTGACACAAAGTGTGGTAACTGGTGGCATTCAATATTCTCAAGGTATGGTGCAATTCTCCCTAATTCCAAAACATTTTAAAATCTTATCTTTTATGTATATGTGTGTATGTGGGTGCTCAAGGGCATTGGATTGGATCCCCTGAAGCTGGAGTTGGCAAGCAGATGTGAGCTGTCCCTCTGGGCCCCTTACTAGTCATTTGAATGGCTGCAAGAAAAGTCTATTCAAGTGTTTTCCTGATGTGTGTGTGTGTTTCATTTTCTATTTTGAGACAGGGCTTCTCTGTGTAGCTTTGGCTGTCTTAGAACTCACTTTGTGGCCTGACTGGTCCTTTGATTTTTGAAGTAACATGTAATTTTGTTCTTCCTTGGAGGGGGGGCTGCTGTGAACCCAGCAAGCTCCCTTGACTGTCCCTTAGCCTTAAAGATTTCTTCCTCTATTGGTAAGATATTTTGGATACCAGGCCCTCAAGGTGAAGATTTTGTGTGTCTGTTTCACTGCACTTGATATTTTGTTTGTTTTTTGAGACAAGGACTCACTCTATGTGTCCTAGCATTCATTCTGTAGATGAGGCTGGTCTTGAACTTTACTGAGATCACCTGCATCTGCTTCCAAAGCTGGGATTAAAGGTATCCCCCTAGCAATTGATACACACAGTTTTAATTTTGATGCAGTCTAAATTATCTTTTAGTGTGTGTGCACATGTTTACCTAGAGGCCAGAGGATAACCTCAGTATTTCTTAGGTGCCCTCCACCTTGTTTGTTGAGAACGGGTCTTCATTGGCCAAGCAGGCGAGACTGTCTGCCCTGTGGTTCACTGCACTTATGCTATTGCCCTAGTACTTTGTAAGGTGTGCTTCATGGGTTGCAAGGCCAGCACTTCCCAGCTCCAGATTGCCCTATTTGTTGCTGTTGATAGCTTTTGATGAGATGTGTGAGAACCTACTGCTAACTCCAAGGATAGAAAGTCTCACCTGTGGTTTCAGAGTCTATAAATTGGGCTGAAGATGGCTCAGCGGTTAAGAGCACTGACTACTCTTCTGGAAGTCCTGAGTTCTGGAGGTCCTGCATTCAAATCCCAGCAACCACATGGTGGCTCACAACCATCTGTAATGAGATCTGATGCCCTCTTCTGGAGTGTCTGAAGACAGCTACAGTGTACTTACATAAAAGAAATAAATCTTTGAAAGATTCTATAAATTTAGTTCTTTGGTCCATTTTTGAGTAGTTTCCATTTTGAGTTGTTTTTTGTAACAGTGTCTCTCACTCTGTAGCCCAAGCTGGATTTGAACTTACACAGTCCTCCTTTTTCAGCCTCCCAGTTGTCAGTAATACCTACGTGGTGATCCACTCTTCCCAGCTACGCTTGGTTTTTCTAGATGCCTTGTTCTGCTGTTCAGGCTGCTTGTGCAGTGCTGCCTTGCCCACTGGCTTCTGTTTGCTCTCAGCCGCTGTCTTCCTTCTTGGCATGAAGACTCTTCTGGCTTAGTTTACGGGAGGTGAGTGAGAGAAATCAAGGGCTCTAGTTCTTTCCTAGCTTAGCGAGTGCATATCCAGTGTCTCTTTCTGCTGAGCATTGTCCCCGCACTGGGCCCTGGCAACAAGGAATAAAGAGATGGGAATATATAAACGGATGAACATAAAGATAGACGCTGCAAGGTTCAGCTGAGACCTAGCAGAAGAGACCTGTGGGCAAGGCGCAGAGTCATCCTTTCCATGAAGACAAGGGAGTGAGTGGTGGGTGGTAGGGTGGCAGGGCCACCAGAGGCTCATGGCCTCTTCTGTGATGCCTCATGTGGCTGCTCAGCTCTGTGGCCTGGAGGTGGCTGCAGCTGTAGGTGCCCGTGTGTGTCCGTCAGCAGGTGGGAAAGTGTTAAGTATTCTAGGCTAATTCTTCCTTGTCATGGACTATGGAACCTCCTTTTTTTCTTAGAAGTGGGCTTCCAACCCCTCCTCCCTGCCCTTGGCCTCCTGGAGGGAAGAGCAACAACCAGGAGCACTGCTGTGGCAAAGGGATGGGGGTCCATCTTGGTCCCTCACCTTTTATTCAGCGTGTTCTTATGGAAGATGTTTCATCTGAACCTTTGGGGACATTGTATGCAAAGCAGTTTGTCCTTTCCAGGTACCAGTATGGATGAAGAATCAGGCTAGGTCCTACAGGAGTGATCTGCCTGTAAGGGTTATGGACTCTTTAATGATACTAGTGGTCTCAGGCTTAAGAGATGGCTGTGGCCTGCTAGTCCATCGCTCACAGTGATAGCTTAAAGCTAGAGCTTGGGTCATTTCACAGCTCTCAGTTCTCCTTCACATGGCTACACTGGGCAGCACATGCCTCTCCCTGGGCTGAAGGCCGGCACAGGACACAGCTTGAGGTCAGGTTATCTATGGGGCTGCTCCTAGCTTGGCTTCACACAGACATATTGGGGAGACTGTGGACTCTTGAGATGACGCACACACATATAGCTGGCATGTTCACTATTGTAGACCTCACTCCCTGCTGGCCTCCTTTGGGGCTCTGATCAGGTCAGATGCATGGCCGTTTCTTCTTGTCTGGATGGGTTTAAGAGGTGGCTGTTCCTAGAAGGGGCTGAGAGGCCAGGGCTGCACAAAGAAAGGTGCACGATGGACCAGGTTGGTGTGTGGCCGCTGTCTTTTTGAGGTTTCCAGCACTTAACTGGGTCTGGGGTGCTTCTGTAGCTTCATTGGGGGCTGTGGTCTTTTCTGGGGATGACTTGTTCCTCCAAAACTGTTTTGTTCTTTGCCAAGGCTGTCTGTACATTGCTGCATGTAGGAACCCATGCAAAAGGAGTTTGATTCTGTAGTGCTGAGGAAGGAAAGAACTCTTGACCTAGCACAGGATAGATGGGTGCTGCCACGAAGCTTCACTTAGGCCTAAAATTTTACTTAAATATTGATAATGTACTTGAATATCTTAAAACTACTTATAATTTATTCTTTACCTTAATTTTCTTTTCTCTGTTTGTAATTTTTATTTATTTTGAGACAGAAGGTCTCTATATAGCTCTTGCTGTCCTGGAACTCTGTGTAGTCCAGGTTGGCCTGCCTTTGCCTTTGGGTGCTGGGATTAAAGGCATGCAACACCACACCCGACCTTTAATTTTCTTAAATACATCTTAAGGAACCTTATTTTGGAAGCATCTTTTACATATCTCCTACCTTAATAAGATTGTAGAAAAGTGTTTATTTGCAAAAGCAGACACTGGAACCTTCTGTCCTCTCTCCTTTTTCTCGTACTCCAACTCCCAGCCTTGCACATAATCAGCAAGTGCTCAGTTACTGAGATCCCCTCAACCCTTGAGGTATTTGTTTCTAGACAGGTTCTCACTCTGTAGTCAGGCCTGGACTTAACCTTCTGCCTTGATCTGCAGAGTGCTGAGGTGACAGGTGCCACTATGCCCGGGTGCTTTTCTGATACTCATGAGACAGCTCTGCATACTGGGGGCTCAGAGCTGTCTGTTGGGCAACATTGTCGAAGAAGACAGACCTTTACTTAGAGAAATGGGTAAGAAATGGAAGCAGGAGGAGGAGCTGATCAGGTTGTGTGTATGCATTTGTGTATGTACATACATACTGGTGAACATTAGGAGTATATGTGCTTGTTTGTACATGTTTTGCAAGGCTGGTCTGTGTGCCATTGGCTTGGTATTCTGGAACTGAGGGTGTAGAAGTGCCTGATGTTTCCTCTGTTGTGTGTTTATTGTCTGCTGACAAGTTGTCTGCCCTGTGGAGTCTGATGCTCTTCAGTCAGGCATCTTGTCTTGGACCCAGCCTTTCTCCTCGGCATCTAGATGTCATCCAGTGTTCCCTGCTCAGGTCTGGGAGCCTTCAAGTAGTCATTGGAGGCTGACAGGCAGCTTTGGAAGACACACAGACACAGGAGGACAGAAACACCTGTGGGTCACATATTTTTTAAGAGTATCGCCTAGTTTTATCTTCAGACACTAGGTGAAAACCTCAGAAGTCCCTTACCTAGTCTCCAAATTCCAGAGTCCCAGTGTAGACTGGATAAGGTGCCCCACATGGTTTGGAGTGGAGTGCTGTTACTCATCTAGGTCTGGAGTTCCTGAGGACGGTGGCAGAGCTCACACCCAGTATAGATGTCTTCTGGGACCTCTGTCCTTCCCTCAGGACCTTTCCAGGAGCAGCAGTGAGTGTGGTTCCCTATCCTCATGGACGAGCCTGCCAGATGGAGCCCTCTCAGGGTTTCATATGGTCCCTCGCCAAGCTTCAGATGCCCCAGGGACCTGTTCTGGTTTCCGTAGCTCCATTCTGCTATAGGACCTCCATGGGCCACAGATTTCCACACAGTTGGCAGTAGTGTGCTCAGGTTCTATTTTCCCCCAAGTCCCCACAGAGGCATCCCCAAAATCCTTTGCTGAGCTCTGCACTAGAACTGGATTAAAGTTTCCTTCTCTGAAGCAGTTGAATTTATAGCACACTACTTTTTTGTGTAATGGGGCCTCTTTGCCTTTAGATTTCCACATATGTGTGAGGAAAGGCTAAAGCCAACCCTGTAGCTAGCTGCTTGTCTACTCTTTTAAGAGACTTAGGCTTGGGGCCTGAATTTGGATTGAAATTGCTGGTTGCATGTCTTTTCTGACCCCTCCTTCCTCTACGTAGATGTGCTCTGGGGTGTGTTTGGGAAAGCAGGCCTGTTAACTGCTGTGTTAAGAAGATACTGGAAGCTGGGCTGGGGTAGCTTTGCTCTGTAGAAAACCTGAAACACTAGGCTAGATGGCCTTGAAGGCTGGTGGCCCATCATGGTGCATAGTTTTATTTGGACACAGCCATGCCCATTGGAGTATGTACAGTTGGAACTGCAGTCCTCCCACAGACAGCACTCAGGCAGTATTTAAAGGCTGAGACTTGGGCTTTCGAGTCTGAATTCTTCCAGAAGAGTCCCTGCCACTCTGTCATTTGAATGTGTGGCAGGAAGTGGCTTGGGCCCACCCAGGCAGGTCTGAGTATCTTTTTTGGCTTGGAGGAAACCTGCCCGTCACAGCTTAGCTAGCTGTCTTCTTCCTTATCCTTCCCCATCTGCTCAGGGCATGGTTATAAGATCCTGGCTGTGCTGTGTGGTCAGACCAGACATGGCTTCTGGACTCTGGTTGCTAATGGGGGATGACCTGGCCTCCAGCTTGGAGCACAACTCTCTGGGCTGTGCCAGCTGCAGGCTAGGAGGAGCCAAGCAGCAGGGCCTCTGGGCTGTATGATTGGGCTCCATGTGATCCTGGGGCAATGGCACCTTGGCCTGTCCTTCAGTTGTCCCATCCTTGTGCAGGCTGCTTCATAAGGCCTGCTTTCTTCCTGTTAGGAAGTGAGACAGGAAGTGATTGATGGCCCCTTAAGGCCCCAGGGCAGAGGCTACCCTCAAGGAGTGTTCCACAGTTGCACCAAACTGTAGTCTTGAATTTTCCATCAGTTTCAGAAGAGTCTGTTGCTTGAGTAGAACCAAATAAAAGTAGAACAGTCCCCCTTCCCCGATCCATGCTTAGCGGAGCTTCAGAGCACACACAGGAGGGAAATCTGTTCCCACAGCACTGTCTTGTCCCTCAGGGCCCCACTACCTATCAGCCAGATACTACTTTAGAGTAAGGTGGACCTCTATGATGGAGTCCAGACCCCCATGCTTCCTGGATCGTCATGCTCCTATCAGCTCCCCCACAGGCCACCTGGACTGTCTCCAGGAGGACTGAGTCTCCCACCTGGCCTCTGCTTCTCTGCTTGCTCTGACCACTCAGTCCTGTCACCTGACACCCTTGGCCATTTCGGTCTTTGCCCAGCTGTGCATTCCTGAGCACCGAGTAATCCCAGCCCCTAGGACAGCAGCTCTTCTGGGAGAGGCCCAGGGCTGCTAGTGAGTGAAGGAGCGGGAAATGTTTTTCCTTTCCTTCTCTTTCCCCCTCTTAACTTCCCCTTCCTCTTTCCGTCTCACAGCGGTAAGATTCTCCAGGTTACAAACATCAGCTGTAGGCTTTGTTCGTGCCACTCACTGCCACTTCTCCATGTTTGGAATACACATTTTGGAGCATTGCTAATTGAGTGAGGTTGAGCCGCCACAGTCAGAAGGACCAAAGTCTAAAACCTGAGTGTCGACTTGTTGCTTAGCTTCAGCTTGGAGAAGCTTGTCATTCAGTCAGCTTCCTGTCCCAGGTTTTCCCTCCAGTTGCATTGTGGTGTTTTATTGAAAGGAGGCAGCATCCTGGTAGCAGTTAGTGATGTTTGTACTGCCCCAGATGTCCACCGTTGGTGTACCACAAGGACTCAGGCCCCTTGGTCCCAGGGCTGGCAGAGGCACCTGATAGGATTCTTGTAGAGAAAACCCAGTGCTATATCGTCTCTTACCCACCAGCCTTTAGGCCCCACTAAATGTTGTTGGGGTTGCTGCACAGGGCAGGTGTGGAGCCCAGCCCAGGATGTTGGGGCTTGCTCTAAGCGTCCTAGCCTTATTCCTTGGTAGGTGGATGGCCCTTGTGACCTTCATATCTCTTAAAATGACCATTGTTTCCTATATTGCTGCCATAGGCGGTGGCTGCTGAGACCCATCCCCTGAACAGGCCTGTGATAGCTGTTCTGATGTGGCAGCTTTCTTTTTCCCTCCTTTGGGGATTTTGAAATCTACTCCCATTTACAAGTGAGTGATTTAAATCCTTTCTCTGCCTCTTAGGATGCTTCCTAAGGGAAGCTGGTTTCTTCCTGCCCACATTGTGCCTATCAGTGCTGGTCCCAGGGAGACCTTGTTCCTGGTGGCCTTGAGGGGGTTGGGACTCTTCTTAGGACAGAGTTATCACGATGGGCTGGATTGGTTACTCCTCTGGGGAGGGCACAGCTGTGGAAGCTCAGGCGCTAGTGGGGAGGGCACAGCCTCTGGGACCTCTCTCTGCTGCCCACCCCTCCAGCTGTGCTTGTCTTTTCTGGGGTGGGAGGCAGATCCCAGTCACCCCCTCTCCTGCCTTCACCTACACCCCCTGAGGTTGGCTCAAGGTTCTGGGCCCCGAGTAGGTACCTGTCTCCATGCAATGGGCAGCTCCCAAGGATATGAAAAGCAGTTCCCTCAACCCCTGGTAGACCCTTGCTTTTCCTTAGTCCTTGCATAGCAACAAAGAAGTGAGGCAGTGGGGTAGAGAAGATAGATTTCAGGCAGGGTTTCTGGTGGATTCAGATGAGCTAGGAGAGGATAAGCTCAAGTCTTGGGGGCTGCCGTATGAAAGCCCTGCCTTGCTCCTACTGAGTTATGATGGTGGAACTTGGGGGCAGGACCAGACCTAGAGCTTCATTCTTTTTGGTTGTTTGGTTTTCCTCTGTGGACAAGGCTGGCCTCGAACTCATAAGAAAGCCACTTGACTGCCTCTCGAGTGCTGGGATTAAAGAAAGGAGTGTGCCGCCACCAGTGAGCTTCACTTTTGAGAGCCATAATGCCCCCCAGTTCCCACATGCCCTTATTGTCAGGGGTTCTGAGCTCCTCTTCTATCTCCTGTCCAGGCCTGGGCATGCTTACACCCTGTCTGAGGATGCTGCCAGCCTGCTTCCCCTTGTCCTGGGGAACTCAGCAGCTCTGCTTCAGGCAGAGCCCTGACACCCCAGGACAGTGACTTGTTTGCTTTCGCTGGAAAGCAAGACAGATTGTCAGCAAAAGACAGATTGTCAGCAAGTGTGACAAGGTCTGTGGGCAGGCTTGTTGGAGGAAGAGAAAAACCATAGAACTCTGAGAGGGTTGCTGTTAGAGTGGAGGGATGTGGTGGGTGCTCCAGTATTTGGGGAAGGTTGCCTGGGTACAGGTTGGAGTGGCAGGAGATCGTTGGGTACAGATGAAGCCCACTGAGGTTTGGGGACCCTAACCCCCTCTCCACCCTTGACAGAGTTGTGTTAAGGTCAAAGGATTAATTTTAACCTAGGTGGTGATGAAAAGGATGCTCTTGGGTCTAAGGTCTATGCAAGAGGGTGACTGGACCACAGAGGTGAGGGTCGTCTCTGGTCTAGCAGTGGGAGTGCATCCTTGATATGATGGGATGCCCCACCCTCCCAGAACCTTGGAAGGGGTTTCCAGAACTGGCTTTGTCCAGAACAGGCCTTTCCTATCATATTTTCCAGTGGGAAAACAGGCACCTGGAAGGAGGTAGTCCTCCATTAGGATGCAGAATCAGAGGGCTTCCCCATCAAGCCTGCTGGAGATGTGAGCTGAGGTTCTCTGCAGGGACTCAATGCAGATGTCTCATGGAGCTGTCCCTTGGATCCTGCCAGAGCCCAGCCAGATATTTTTTTTCCTGTCCCTAGTGAACTCTGGGTTCTCTCTGACTTTCCCTAGGCTGCTGTCCTGCAGTGTTAAGTAAGACCTGGCTTCTGAGCGGCCCCTTTAAGAGCGCCTTGTCCCAGACTCCGCTGTGGAATGCCAGCAAGCTGTCCTCTTGTCTCTGCGAGGGTTAACAACACTTCACTTCAGCTGTGTTGTCTGGAACCGGTTCAGACTGGTTTTCTGGAAAGTGCTTTGTCTCTCTGACTGAATCCTGGGAAGGGTCATGTGAAGCCCAGTGATGTCATGGGATCAAAAACTGACTCAGCATTTTTCTCCCTTTCTTTGAATCAAGATGTATGTGTGCCACAGGTACATGGGCATGGTGGTGGCACCTTGAGATGGATCAGTCCATACTGTGCTCAGAGTGTATCTCTGCCAACCAAAGAGCTTAGTATGACTCGCTTCTGGCTCCCTGGAGGGCTCAGGCACACAGCACCTGAGGTCACCTCTGTCCAGGTCCTACACACACCATTACAATACAGGTGCCAGGTCCCTGGGTGGGTTTTCAGACCCGTAATAGGCACTGTTCTTCCACAGAAGGATCCTGTCCAGTAACAGCTGCCACCGCTTTTCTCCCACTTGGATTCCATGGCTTCTCAGAGCTGGCCACACCCCAGAGGCCTGTGGGAATCCTTCCTGCCCAGCCATCCTGAGGGTGTGAAGGAAGTCTTGGAGGGGCTTCTGTGGCCCTGTCTTTGTTGTCCCTTCTCTAGCTAGTCTCCTCTGTGAGGAAAACAAAACCACCCTCCAAACTAAACTTCTCAGAAGGAGTTCAAGTGCTGTATCCTCCCTTTCACATGCAGAATGAGTGAAGAAGCATGCCGAACCCGCAGTCAGAAGCGAGCCCTTGAGCCTGACCTAACAGAGGACGATGTGGAGAACAAGAAAATGAAAATGGAGAGAGGACCATCAGAGCTGACAGTGGACGGAGACAGCGGGGTGGTGCCAGAGCCGAGTGCTGTCTCAGCCCAGGGACTGCTGAGGACATCAGAGGCCATGGGCACAGGATCTGGAGAGGGGCTGTTAGGAGACGGGCCTGTGGACATGCGCACCTCACACAGGTGAGTGAGAAAAGACTGTGGGCCGGGTTGGAGCCTAGCAGAGGCTGGTACAGGGCAGGATGTTCCTGAGTCCTAAGCTGGGACGCTGTCAGGGGCAGGTTCATGGGGGAGGAAGTCCCCTGCTGTCAGTGACCACTGTCTGCCACCTATGGGATTGTGGGAGGACTGAAACTTTCCTTCTGTGTGAGCGCCTCAGGGAGGCCAGGCTACCACATTCGTAGGAGGAGGAGCCTCCCTGTTCTGCCCAGCTTCTGTTATCTCTTCTGAGGGTTTCTTCTGTACATCACCAATTAGTTCAAGGGAACTTTGCTGGAACCCAGGCTTCATGACACTCATAGGTGAAAGGCTGAAGGAAATCAGACTTAACCTCCCACCACAATTTCATCCAAAAACCTTTTTCTCCTAGCACCTGCATTACCCTTTCTTGAGAACACTCTAGAATGGATCATTTACCCCAGATTTTCACTAAGGACACAGCCTCCCATCCTGTGATACACTTTCCCTGACTCCCCTTCTGTCCGCTGGGATCTTGTACCTTTGGGGTCCTCGTTTAGCTCATGCGTAGACTCACTGAGGTCCAGCACTGGTGGGATGCAGGAGGAAGCTAGTTTTCCACATGTTCCCCGAAGTGCACAGGGGTTTCGGTCTTCAGTCAAAGTCTGGTGTTGGGATCCTGAGGGCTTCCAGATTGGCCACTGTGCCTTAGAGTCCTGAGGACTTTTAAAATTCACTGTGAAACTCCAACCTCCCTTTTATTGAGAACATTCTGTGAACTTCCCATTAGAAAGGCTTCTCTCTGGGGTTGGGGATTTAGCTCAATGGTCGAGCGCTTGCCTAGCAAACGCAAAGCCCTGGGTTCGGTCCTCAGCTCTGGAAAAAAAAAAAGAAAGGCTTCTCTCATCTGGGCATATGTGGCAGGATCCGCCCATCATCCCAGGAAGTGCAGACAGGAAGCTGAGGAGTTCAAGGTCATTATCCGCTACATATGGAGTTGCAGGCCAGCCTGGAACACACAGGATCCTGTCTTAGTAATGATCCTCTTTTTCACTCAGAACCCTCTCTGACTGCTTTCTGCTGCCCTGTTCTAAAACTGAGGGCTTATTTTTAGAATAAGTCACAGAGCCAGGCTGAGGCTCCTTTTCCTCCCTCTGACTTGTGGGTCCTCAACTGTCTGATGGATGAGCTACCGAAGCAGGCAGAGAGGGAGTTGGTTCTTTGGGGTTAGGTCAGGATGCTCCATGCTTTGTTTATTGTGGCCTGCTCCCTTGTGGGTTGGGATGGTGAAGTCCAAAGTTGTAAGTGTTAACATGTGAAATAGCCCTCTTCTGTTGCCGAAGCCCAGGGGTACACCAGGCCTCAGACACTCTGGGGCCCTCCCAGAGCTGTTGGTTCCAACACTGTCCTTTAGATATGACATTCACTGAAGCTTTTACTGGTGTCTTCTTATGACAATACTTAATATTTCAGGATAATCTGGGGAACAAATCATCCAGATATCCTGGATTGAGGGCTGCCTAGAGACCACCATGACTGGCTCAATCAAGGATTTTTTACTGTATCATTATACTATATTATCTATACCAATAAAGACAATGTAGTCAACTAAAAACAAAACAAAACGAAAAAAACCTCTATTAAACCCCAAATCATGGGAGGCAGAGGTTCAGGTGTAAGAGTGGAGAAGAAACCAAACCCTGAAGGCCAATGGGCAGAGTGAGGGCCAGGTCACTGCAGCTCTGCCAGGGCAAACTATTGCAGCCACATTTCTTCCTGGTGAAATAGTCACTCTGCTTTGCAGGTTGATGAAGTGACAGGAAGTATTTCTTGGTGGCAACCTCTGCAGTATGGGAACAGTCTGAAGGGAACAGCTCTGTTTTCTGTTTGGTCTTCCTTGGGGTTTCTGGCCAGGGTCACCTTTAGGTTAGGGATCTTCCTCCAGCAGTGTGTGTGTTTCTGTGGCTGTCAGACAGGAGTTGGGTTCCAAGCAGATTCATGTAGCGAGGGCATCCGCCCAGGGTAGTGAGGGTCGGGTACTCCTGCTTTGACTTCCTCACAGCAGTTTATTGCATGCATACAGACAAGGCCTTGCAGGCTTAATGCCATGTATTTCCTTGTTCAGCCAATATGGCTGTTAATTCCATGCAGTGTCAGCTCAACCCAAAACACTGGTACACTTTTCTAAGGTTGATAAGAAAACAAAACTAGTTCAAAATTCAAATAATACAAATGTGTATGCATTTATGTGTATATAAGGGTATACATTTATGTGCATATACATTTATGTGCACATTAGTGGCCACAGCTTTCCAGGTTCTGCAGTTAGATGAGCCAAACTAGAGGGGTATAGTGGTTATTCCTGGTTGTCAACTTGGCTATATCTGGAATGAGCTACAATCCAGAATCGGAAGGCTCACCTGTGATCCTAACCTGGAGGCTGGGAGATGATGCAAGTTTCTGACCTGGATCTTGGCTTGAAGATCTTGAGGCATAGTGGCTATGAATCCCAGAAGATTAAGACAGGGAGATCTCTGAGTTCAAGGTCATCTGGGACAAAGCAGGTCCCAGATGTGTGCATGGTGGCACACATCTTTAATCTGGGCCACACCGTCTGCTTGAGACCTACGTAAGGACACTGGAAGAAGGAAGATTTACTCTCCTTCGCCTACTTGCCTTATGGGACTGAGCAACTGCTAGATCCTTGGACTTCCATCCACAGCTGCTGCTGACCATTGTTGTTGGGGAGTTGAACTAAAGACTGTAAGTCATCAACAAATCCCCTTACTATATAGAGACTACCCATATGTTCTGTGACTCTAGAGAACCCTGACTAATACAAGGGGCATGTGGGTGGCATGTCAGCTGTAGATTTTGCCAAAATTATTGAGTTTTTATTCTCTGTCACTAGGTCTTACTGGTAAGCCTGGCTGGCCTGGAACTATTGATGCAGACTAGGCTAGCCTTTAACTCAAAGGAGATTGATTTTCCTGCCTCTGCTTTCCATTGCTGGTTAGAGACTCGTGCCACCATGCCTGGCTCTTTCGAGATTTTGTTAACTTGTGTTATGTGCAAGGGTATGCGAGAGTGTGTGTGTGGTGGTGGTGGGGGGTGGCGGCATGTGCTCATAGAGGCTTGGAAGTACCATTCATCAGAAGCTGTCCATCTTATTTCTTAAAACAGGGTCTCTCACTGACCTGAGGCATGGCATTTTGGCCAGGTTCTTTAGACGGCGAGTTCCAGCGACCGCATCTTTCTCCTTGTCCCCAGTCCTGAGATTATAAGTGCCACCAAGTCCTGCTGTTTCCTCCAGCGACCACATCTTTCTCCTTGTCCCCAGTCCTGAGATTATAGGTGCCACCAAGTCCTGCTGTTTCCTCAGTGCCTGTTCTGTAGCTTTCAAAAGTGTGTGCCTTCAGGTCAGCCCAGACCAAGAGGGGAGCATGGTTAATGCTCTGGTGATGTGGCCATTGCCCTCCAAGGATGTTCCATTTCTTGATTGAACAGCTTAGCCCCCAACAAATTAGCATTGTTTGTGAGTGGGCTTTATGTATGTATCTGTTCTCTTCGATGCCTGGCTTTTTTTTTTTTTTTTTTTTTTCGAGACAGGGTTTCTCTGTATAGCCCTGGCTGTCCTGGAACTCACTTTGTAGACCAGGCTGGCCTCGAACTCAGAAATCCTCCTGCCTCTGCCTCCCAAGTGCTGGGATTAAAGGCGTGCGCCACCACCGCCCGGCTCGATGCCTGGCTTTTATTCCACACCAAGTATGTGAGGTTTACACTCACTGCTTCATAATACAGACAGTGCCCTCTGTCCCTGTGAGTTCTGCACTAATGGTGCAGAAATAATGAGTGGGCTGGGGAAGATGTGATAGTGGTAATATATTTCTTACTGCTGTGACAAAATACCTGACAAAACCTGCCTAAGGAAAGAAAAGCTTAGTTGGTTGATGGTTTGAGGATATAATCCACTCTGTCAGGGAGGCATGGAAGCCTGCACACGAGGCATCTGGTCAACAATGCTTCTATCATCAGAAAGCAAAGAATGGTGAATAATGCTGGTACACAAGTTGCCTCTTCCTTTATGTAGAATAAAGGACCCATTCCATGGTATGGTGCTTTCACACACAGTGAGTCTTCCCTCCCCTTACTGAGAAGCTGGAGGTGTGTCTTTTAGGTGATTCTAAATTCATAAAGTTGAGCACCAAGATTAACCATCCCAGGTAGAGCACAGGGCCCTGAGGTTAATGTCCGATACCAAAAAGAAAGGATGTACAGTTTGCCTGTACTAAGCGTGTGAGAACTTTCTGTTTGCTAGTTCCTAAGCAGTGTGACGTGCCTGCTTACAGCATTCGTGCTAAGTCAGGTGTTTGAATGATGCACAGCTCGGCATATAGAGAGAGATTCTGTATAAGCAGTCATGCTGCATCTTACCAGAAGTTGGAGCCTCTCATATCTGGGATGGGGGCGGGGGGGGGCGGGGGGGAGAGACCTGGTACCAAAGGGTTTTGGATGTGTGCACAAACATGATAGTAATAATCTTTAGATAGAAGATTACCGATGTCATGGTTTACTCTTGGTAATTGGTAATGCAATTAGACCCAATCAAAAAAGTTACAGAGGATATATATAGCCATTGTTGATCCACTTGGCCTGGTTGATAATCTGCATAGCACAATATAGCTCAAGTATGCATTGAACATTTCTGGGTTCTCTGTAATAAAGAGAGCAGACAGTGCCAAGTATTGGGCAAGGATGTGTAGAAACCAGAGCCTGCCATATGCCCCTGGTCAGAGTGTAAAGTAGCATAAGGAGACATTTCCCTCCAAATGTAGTCATAAAACCATGAGAAAGAAATGGACTCAACTTCCCCCACACAGGAGAACAGCAGACCCCAGTGACTGACCACATATCATTAATTTACAGGATATAGCTAATAAAACCGTATGCATGAGGCCCACAGAATGGCTCAGTGAATAGTGGGGCTTGCCACTAAGTCTGATAACCTGAGTTTGAGCCTAGGACCCATGTGACAGAAGGAGAAAACCATCTTCAGTCTCACATGTTGTCCTCTCACCTCTGTACACGCGTGTACCCCCGTACACAAAAGAACAAATATTAATTTAAAATATTTCATTAAGATGTGGAAAGGAAGATATGTGAAGGAAGCTACGTGGGGCCAGGTGGTAGAGAGCAGTGTGGGACATTGTGCTTCTTTTATTGTTGAAGTAGAGCGCCATGTAGTTAGACTGCCTTGAAACTCCTTGTCTTCCTCCTTCCATCTCCTGAGCATGTGCATTTCTGCGCTGGATAGTGCTGCCAGTGTCCCCTCCAAGTAGATGATTTAGGAGGCATATAGGGTTGAGTTCTACCTATACTGCAAAAAAAGACAGGGAGGAGGGACTTGCTGTGTATGGCTACCGTACCACATATATGGTATCTGTATGATGATGCATTCATGGAAACAGTCCATAGAGGTTATCCCAGGTTGTGTGTCTTGTTCTGCCCCTCAGCCATGAGATTGTGGGCATTGTGCCGCAGCCTGGACATCTGGTCAAGGCTGAGCTGGTACAGACAGAAGGATCTGCTTGCTGCCCTGTGCCTCCCTCCTAGTCTGGATCTGCTGAGCACCAGCTGACTTGCACTCCTCTTTACCTGCCTCCTCCCCACCCCCTCACTGCTGGGATGATAGGTGTGCCACCATGTGGGACTTACTTGCACCTTTTCTATGGCATCGTCTTGGGCTGCTGCAGGGTGAGTCCTGTGCACTGTGTTGTTCTTGGAGAGGAAGGAAGTGCTGACAGTGTGGCTTACTTGAAGGGAATGACACTGCTCCCCAGAGACACTGTCTCCATGCCCTCATTTACCCTGAGAGGTGGCTGTAGGTCTGTGGCCTCCAAGGCCAACTTCGAGTCCAATGTCTCTTTCCAGCCTGTCTCGGGTCGGTGCTGGTACCTGCCCTTCAGGAGTTTGTGTCTTCTCCTCCCTCTTCCTTTTGTGTCAGTTGCCATGTATAGGCTGTGGCCGCCTTCACTTCAGCTGACATGGGGCCTCTACTTTTGGGAACTTGAGGTTGATCTTATCAGCGCTGGTGTCCATGTCCTCCATGACACAATCACTGAAAAAGGACTGAAGTGACACATATGTAGTATGTGTACATAACACACCGACCAGTGCTCCTGTGTCTTCCACAAAAGCCAAATAGCTCTGAGAGTGCAGAGGGAGGGCTCTGTGGGTGGCCTTGCTTCCTCTGCAGAGATGGGACAGGCCTCAAAATATATGCATGGTGCCAAAACATGCATGGTCAGGTCCTCACTGAAATGCCCTTCACCAGTGGCTACAAGTTGTAAAGGCAAATCTGGAATAACCACCCCATAAAAAGAGGCCATGCTAGTCAGCGATCTGCAAGGCACAAAGAGGAAAGTACCCAGCATGGTACATGTTTTAATCCCAGCACTCAGGAAGGAAGGGCAGGTGAATCGCAGAGACCAGCCTGGTCTACAGAGAGTGTTCCAGGACAGACAGCACATTGAGATCTCTCTCTCTCTCTCTCTCTCTCTCTCACACACACACACACACACAAATAGAAAAAATAAAAGAAAAGCAAAGGTTTAGGTAGCTGGGAAATGGTTCAGTGGTTAAGTCACTTGCTATGTAAGCTTTGAGGGCCAGAGTTAGATTTCCTGCTGAGCAGGAAGGACATAGTGGCTGCCTGGAACCCCGGCTCTTGGGAAGCAGAGATGGGATCTTTAGGGTAAGCTGGCAGACTAGACTAAACTAGCCTGAGTTGGTGGATACCGGGGTTCAGCAAGACATCCTGTCTTAGTGCATCAAATGGAGACCTAAGTCAACTCTAGGTCTCCACACACATGTGTACACATACCTCAGATGTATGTATATAATTGATAGGTTTTCACACACAGATGCATGTACACCACAGGTAAATATACACACAAAGGAAAAGCTTATGTTCTAGGGATGAGGTTGTGTTCTGGGTCCCAATGCCTTTGGACCTATGGTAAAGCCACACACCATGGTGGGAGTGTAGGTAGAGGAAGCTGTCCAGCTTCTGATGTGATAGCTGGGCGTAGGAGGAATGGGAGTCCCATGGTCATCTTCGTGGGCACATAGCACATGGCTTATAGGCAGAGCCTCCTCTAGCTCTCCCTATAATGAGCTCTGACAGGCACATACACTTGAAGCAAAGAAGGTTAAAAAAGGCATCACCCAGAACCTTCTTCCAAAGAGCCTTCCACAGTGCTCCACACTGCTGGCTTCCTTGCTCACCATGGTTTGTGGTGTTGGTTGAGTTCTTCTGTACAGCTCTGATCTGTACTGAATACTGCTGCGTCTATCATGTGATCATCTGGACAGTGACCAGCCTTGCCCTTGCTCCATGCCCAGCAGTTAATGGCAAGCTCCTGAGGTCTGTGCAGGTCCAGTCATGTTAAAGAAACTGGACTTTCCCCTTAAAATGTCCAGATTGTTTTAGTGTATGTGGCAGCTTATTTCTCATGACTCTGCCACTAGGTCCCCTGGCCTGCGTCTGGGTCAGGTCATCCTCTGTCACCCTCTCCTTCTATTGGAAGCACAAGGCCAAGTCTGTGAGAGAAAGGTGACTGCCCACCATAAGCTGCACTTTGAGCTAACCACACACAAGTCAACCATGGGGACGGACAGGTTGGATATCATCTTCCCCAGCATGCAGGCTAGGCCCTTTAGCAGTCTGCTGGAATTCATCCTGAATAAACACCCATGTCCCAGCTGTTAGGGAGATGTCTCAAGACATCTCAAGACAGTCTCATCATGTCCATATGTGCTCCTTCACTTTACACCTCTCATAGTCCCTTTCAGGAAGCCTGTCCTTGGGCTACTGGGTAGTTTGAAGAACAGGGAGTGTCTAAAGCTCAGAGAGAAGTTCGTAGGCCCCCTTGTCTCTTAGCTATTGTGTAGGCAAGTTCTACTCGGGGAACTCAAGATATATATGCCCTTGATACTAGTTTCTGGTGCTCTCCTGCCCCAGTTGCCATCTCTTAACTCATATGGGCCTTTCTATCTCTGACTCGCTCTCTGCCTCTTTTCACTATGGGCTTCTTGCCTATTGCCTTTATTACATCTTTCCCCATGGGTCACTAAGATGAGAGAGGATCTGCCTGTATACTGGGTTGTCTGGGATACTAGGATGTTGTTTCAGTGGCCTCTTAAGTGACCCAGCCCATCTGGGCCTCTTCTCTTATCAGCTTGGAGTGGTGGTGGGGACCCCAGAATTCCCAGGCAGTACCTACTTCACAAGAAGCTTTCTGGGCTGCTGTGCGTGCTGGTCATCGAACCCCCCACTTTATACTCTTAGGACAATGGCCCAGGCTGACCTCAGACTGTTAGTCCTTCTACCTCAGTCTCCCAGATGTTGGGGGTAATGTGTGAGTGGTTATGTGACTTCCTGTTTCTAATGGTAGGCCTCCCCCACTCCTGCTCAAATTGGGTCATGTGTTGCTGGGTTTACCTTCGGGAACTGCTGCTTTGCCAGCCACTGTGGCAGGTAACTCAAATATGCAGGGACACGGGGAGCTCACTGCCAGCTCACTTTGACTTTTATATTCATAAGCATTTGCTTGCACATGTGTGTGTGTGTGTGTGTGTGTGTGTGTATACACCACAAGTGTGCCTAGTTCCCATGGAGGCCAGCAGAGGGTGTTGGATCCCCTGGAACTGGAGATGTACAGGTGGTTGTTAGCTGAGTTTTCTCTAGCCCCATCTGTTGCTTTTTAATTGGTACTGTTGTCTGGCCCTATGCTCTGGAGTGGGTGAGTCCTGCCTCCTGTCCTGTAGAAGAACAGAGTGAAGAAGGGACTTGGGTATATAGAGCAGGTAGAAGCAAGAGCGAGTGCTAACTAAGACTTTACAAAGTTTGATCACCCCGGGTGCTTCAGCAGGAGTCACACCAGAAGGTAGACTCGTGTAGCCAGTAAGAGGGCTTTAGGAATGGCAGGCCCCTGGGAAGGGAGTCGGGGTTGTAATGATGCTGTCGAGAAGATATGCCCAAGAACCTAATGGTGAGTCAGTCTTTGGTGGCTGGCTGGCAGGGAAGGGGAGCTGACAGCCCTGGTGATGTCCCAGTTCTGTGTGGTGTCGAATGCTCCGTGCCCTCCTCAGAGCCCTGTTGTCTTGTCTCACACAGAGTAAGACTTGACAGTGCTGAAGGGACAAGCCCTTGGGAATGTGTGAGTTTCTGAAAATAAGAGACTGGGAAGGGGATGTGCCCCAGACGCCTGAGGGAGAAAGGGCACACAAAGCCAGAGAGATGTCTGAGTTTCCTGCAGCTGAGGTTCAGGCCTGTACCCTGGTGACACAGAAGGTCCTGTACTCTGTCAGAAATTGGAGACAGTGAAGGTGGACTCTGATGGCTGTAGACATAGGAGACATCTCAGTAATTGTGTGTTCATATTCTTAGATCCCAAACCATGGGATTATTTTATGTGTGTGTGCCTAGTTCTACATTTGGAACACTTGGTAGGTTTACATAGAAACTACACTAATTAATCTCTTAGTGTTCTGGTTTTAGTGCAAGTTCTGCCAAAGCAAGTACTTAAATTGTTTTTTTAGAGAAAAGGTTTGCAGTAGCCTGGTCTAGCCTCACGATGTAGCTGAGGAGAGCCTTGAACTTATGATCTGCTTCTACCTACAGAGTGCTGGGATGGCAAGCCCATGTCACTACACCAGCATATAGTTCAAACTTTTCTAATTTAAAGTCTCACTATGTAGCCATGGCCGGCCTTGAACTCATGGAGATCTGCCTTCCGCCTCCTGAGTACTGGGTTTAAAAGTGTGTGCCATGGCTTGTATTTGGAAACACAGCTTTGATATCCAGGGGAAAAGTCACCATGGGTCATGATGCTTTGGGAAGACAAGACTTGGGAAGCCACCCAGTGACCCCAGTCCCTCTTTTTGAAGCTGGAGACATGGCCTTGTTACCTGCTCTTCCAGAACACCCACTGTAGGCAGCTCACATTTGCCTGTAAATACAGCTCCAGGGATCTGATGGCTCTAGGTAACTTTGGATTTGTGGAATATGACTGTGGGTGTCTAATGTGGTAGAAAACTTGAAAATAATGATTCATTTTATTAAAGGTGACTGTAATAAGTCTCTGAAATAGCAGCATGCATACATGGTGTTTTTATGCTCCTTGGCTGGCTAATGGGATATGTCTCAATATGCCCATATTAAGTTGAAAGTTGTAGGGCTGGGGTTTAGCCCAGTGGTAAAGTACTTGCCTAGCAAGTGTAATGCACTGGGTTCAGTCCTCAGCTCTGAAAAAAAAAGCTGCAAGTTATGTAAGTCAGTTCACTTTGAATCCACCCAACAATATGGGGGTTCTGTCCCAGGGACTATGGCTGTGCTTCCAGATTTTCTATTATCATAAAGCAAAAAATCCTAAGGCTTGGACCACCTCTGCTTAGTTACTTTCTTGGACACGTGACTCCTGGGCCATTCTTCACTTCTGTACTCGATGGAGGCTGTTAGAATGGAAGCGAGTACAAAAGACCAGTGCCTGAAGTGCCTGGGAGAATAGTAGCTGTGCGGATGGCTGTCCCTCCATCACAGGTGCTCTTGTACAGCCACACCTCCCCTGGAGCCTGCCCCATGGGCGTGTGGGCTGTGTTCCTGCACACTGAGAAAAAGAAACCCTTTTGGTCCAGGCCGTATTCAGATTCATTGTAATCCTCCTGTCGCAACCTTTCTCTGGTGCTAGGATTTTAGGTATGAATAAGCCACTACACCTCACCCCAAAGAAATATTTTTAAAGTAAGTTAGCTTATTTTTTTTTTTTAAATTCTTTTTTATGTGTACGAGTGTGTTGCTGGTGTGTATCTAAGTGCACCATGTGTGTGCCTCAGAAAAGCAGCCCTGGATACCTGGAACTGGAGTTAGCTGTTCTGAGCCACCATGTTAGTGCTGGGACCTGAACCTAGTATTCTGCAAAAGCTATAAGTACTTGTAAATCTGTTGTTCTGTGTCTTTAGTCCTAAAGCATAAGTTTGTTTAATATTTGCAAAATCCTCTTGTGTACCCCAATGTGAACAGATCACTGGAACTTCACAGGTACTAACCAACCTGGACTGTTCTCATTGCTTTTAGTTTTCTCCAAATGTCCTTTTAATGCTCCAGGACCCCTTGTGGTATTTAGCCTTCAGCACATCTTCCAGTCTTCATGATAGTTTTGAGGTCTGCTGAGTAGGTGTTTTGTTGCTGGCCCTCCACCAGAGTGGGGTGGGGTGGCAGGGTTGGGGCTGTGTGGGGCAGCCTGAACTGTCAGCAGACCTGTTGCAGGTAGCACCAGTCTTGAGTTTCTTGTCAGGCTGGCCTGTTGGTTGTTTCTCCTCTCTCCCATCATACCCTTTAGAAGGGAGCCCCTGTACTTGCTGCCTGTGCTAATGTGTAGGGTTCTGACCACCTCCCCAAAGGCAGGCTGTCCACTCTAATTTCGTAGGATTCTCCTTCTGGAAACTTAACGTGTTCTCCCCAAATGCTTGTGAACACACATGTGTGTTGGTGGTGCCACTGGAATATTACAACACTCATTTCTGCAGGCATAGAGGGGCTCCAAATGCCCCACATTAGTGTCCATGAGGTTTCCAGCTCCACATAACCTACGTTACTGGACTTTGCTCATCAGGTCGCAGTCACCAGCAGGGATTTTTGTGGTGTTATGTGACCTTTGTGTTCATCAGTTTGAAAGAAGTGTATAAAGTCTCTACTTCCTTTTTCTCTTCTAGGAAAGTATGTGGATCTCACCATAGGACTACTCCATCTATCCCCCCATAGTCACAGAATATTGGAAAACACGTTTCAGGACTCCAGTGGTGAATTGTCTTCTGTGCCACAGGAGGAACCACTGAGCATCATGGCCTTAGCCCCTACTATCCATACACTGAGACATGTACTGCCTGACCTGTAGCTGGGTACATCTTGAAGCTCAGATATCTGAAGGGCATAATAGGCAGCTGTACTGGTGCCTATACTGGCTATACTTAGCTTTTCCCAGCATGCAGACCAATTTATTCTGCTGTCGAGCAAGCTGATCTCTTCTCTAGGAGGTATGATTATATGCGCGTTTGCTGTAGATTCAGCTTCTACTTTGCTGGGACATTCATTGCATGGTATTTCTCTGAGGGGAGTTGGCCTATCCATGGCAGGAGGAAGCTGAGTTAGTGCTACAGCCAGTATCCTAGTTCTCACACTCTTGTGCTATGGACCTCCCCCAACCAAATGTCATTCCGGTATTCTATTAGTTAGTGACCTGCTGTGGGCTAACTTGCTGTGAAACAAGTTCCTGTTTACTAAGGAAATAGGAGGGCCACATCCCCATCTTCACTGTCTCTTTCTTATCAACTTGAGGGTACTGATGTGGATGTTGCCAGAGCTCCTTGATTTAAGCTATAAAGATGAGTTCTAACTTGACACTACAAATAAGACATGGTAACCTGTCAGATGACAGTGCATGGGACTATCTTTTCTCTGTGCAAATGTTCTTTGCTGAGCAACTCTCAGGCTCCCCTATCCTCCAGCCATAGCAATCATCTCCAGGGAGCCCAAGTTATCTGCAGGGCTTGGTTGAGTGACCCTGGGAAATCACTTAGCCCTCTCGTGACTTGTGTCTTCCTTTGCACACTGGAAGATCGAGCACACTGTGGTTGGCGTGGGTGGCCACGGTTCCTAATGATGGCTTCTGCTGTGTTTCTGAGCCAGGCACCAGCTGTTCTTGGGTAGGTGACAGGCCTCTGAACCCATTGGCATATACACATATTGACTGAGGCGCGCGTACACACACACACACACACCACACACACACACACACACAGCTGTTTTTATAACCCTCAGCTGCTCTTCTCTGTCTTTATCTAGAAGGAGGTGGCAATGCAGGCTGGGTACCGCTTAGCCTTGCTGTTGTGTGGTGCAGTCCCACAGGCCACTTGCTGCTTCTCTCTGTGACTCCCTATGCTGGAACTCCGGAGCAACAGTCAGACAGTGAGCTAGCTCTCCAGGAGTGTGAAGACATCACTTTGAGACATCCCACCCGAGCTGCTGACCTCTGTGGTATCCTAGCTTTCCAGCCAGAGGCCTTTGGGTTATATAGTTATATAGGGAGGGAGGCATGATGGTGGGTGCTGAGCAAGGCCTGCTGACAAGGAGCAGATGGGCTCTACAGCACCTGTGTGTGTCTCCTTTTCCCAAGACAGGCCAGCCAGGACTGCCGTTCTTGTCACAAGTGTCCCTAAAGGAGAAGACATCAGAGGGCAGCTGGCTCTTGTGGGGGTGGGTGTCCATGTGAGTTTGCTCTTGTGCACAGATGGTATGAAAGGTCATTGAAAAGTGTCACCTGGGACTACCAGATCAGTCTGGCGGGGACTAGTGCCCACTGTTAAAGCTCCCTAATAAGTGCCGGGCATGGTGGTGCACGTGTTTAATCCCAGCACTAGGGAGGTAGAGCCAGATGGATTTCTTGAGTTCAAGGCTATACAGAGAAGTGGGTTTGGGTTTAGATGGGCAGCAGTACAATGAATGGGTCGGATGGAAGTGCTTTTAGCTTTGAGTTCGAGGCACCGCAGGTGGTGCCTGAAGTAGAGGTGCCCTCCGGTCTCCCATGGACCGTCCAGGGACAACTTCTTTATCCTGATGTTCTGGTCATCTAGGCTCAGCCTGCCCTACCTGTAGACTGTGGGGAGCTGCCAGGTGGGTTTGACACACTGGTATAAGCCTCTCCTGCCTGCCTCCTTGTTCCCTGCTTTGTCCCAGTGAGTGTCCTGTCTGCAGGGACAGTCTACGGAAGGAGGCCTAGGCCTAGTATAATAGTTTGCAGCAGTGCTGGGCTAATGCTCCACTGTTGAGTAGCTCTGCAGCTTAGCTGCTTCCCTGTCACCTGTCCTGGCTATGCAGTGTCCCATGCAGTGGCTGACAATGGCCAAACCCTTCTCTGTCCTCCCACCCCACAAGAAAGAGAGCTTATCCTACAACCATGTGGCCCAGAGCAGTCAGATTCCCCCTGTGCCTGTGTTTTGAAAACCTGTATGGAAGCTGCCAGGCTACTGTGACCTGGCCTAAGGATTCAGCAGTGTGAAACCCTTTTATGGTTTACTGTTTAACAGCTACCCACATGTGCAACCTGAATGTACAGGGCAGAGGCAGACCCCATTCTTCACGCCCTTTGCTAGCCTATAAGGCTGAGCAGGCATCTCCCCTAGACTGTATTAGGGCTCAGGAATGCACCCCTCTAATCCAGATCATCAAGGCTGGAGATGCTCCTGGAGTACTAACCCTGCCCCATGCCTCAGGCTCCCAGGTCTATGTGTCAGTCAGTATCTGTCAGGGGAGTCCGGTATTGCCCTACACTTCTGTCTGTGACCTGGTAGCAGAACATGCCAATCTCAGGAGTTTGTTTTGCACAGACAGCCCCATCTTGCCAAGGTAGAACAGGTCCTTTAGGGCCAGCAAAGCTGCCCCACTGCCTTGGGGAAGTAGTAGAACTCCTCTTACTGTGCTTGGTGCTGAGACATCTGAGCCTTCAAAACTCTGAGAGAAGTGGGGAAAAGATAGTGTCCCTCAGGAAACAGAAGTCAGCATAACTCTCTCACTTTGTAGAGCACTTTCAGTAGCCTAAGTCACTAACCCACAGCTTTGTGGGTGCATCTCCTCTCCAGAGGAAAATGCTAATGCCTATAGGAGTCTCACTATGGGGACAGGCCTCTAGCTTTGTGCAGAAGCCCCATGGCCTCTTCACCTGAGTCAGCTCAGTCAGGTGAGTCCAGCCTCCCCAGCCTCAAGGCTGGGTGGTTGGGGTACTTGCTCTCGAGCTGCATGGCCCTGGCACTGAGGCACGTGATCCTTCTGTGTGTCCTTACTGGAAGCTGAGGCTCCTATGTGAGGGGGATAGCCGCGGGGTGGGGAATCACTCCTGTGAGTTAGAGTTAGACACACATGCTGTGTAGACAGGGAAGTCAGGCCTATTCACAGAGGGTAGAGTAGCTATGCTTGTCCATCCTGTCCCATCTGTCTGTCTGTTTTCATAGACATATTCTAGGTGACAAAGACAGCATCTGAAAGCAGTCCCTTAGGAAACTAAGGAGCTCTGCAGGTCTGATGTCCTCCTTTGACTTGTGTGCTGTGGGGCTAATGAATGCCACCATGGGCCATCCTAAAGGCCAGAGGTCCATTGAAGGGTTATGGAGACAGATCATGGCTGGCCAGGGCTTGGTGGACATTCATGGAAGTCAAGCTTGGCTGTGTTGTGGTGCAAAGTTTGGGTGCAGAAGAGTTGGTGGATAGGCCATGGGAGCCAAGCTGGCCCTGAGGAGGACTTGGTCCTCGGTGATGTTGGTGTCTTTGGGTCATAAGCCATGATTGGTTCAGAGCCAGGTACACTCACTGCACACACACAGTGTTTCAGAGACCCACTGGACACAGTATTGGGACCTTAGGTGCTGTGTCATTCATATGTAGTTTGGGTCTAGGCAACAACCTTTGTTTTGGCTTTCTGCAGTTTGAGGTGCATGGGAGTGCTTATGTTTAGGATTGGTAGGGCTTGGGTGGGCTTCCCCTTAACTAAAGTTTAAGGTAATTTTTTTTCTTTTAAATATTTTATATTTAAGTACTTTGTGTGTGTGTGTGTATGTATGTGTGATTTTGTGCATTTGAGTGCTATGTTTGTGACGATAAGGTTGTGTCCAGATCCTCTGGAACTGGTGTTACAAACAGTTATGAATGTGAGTGCTGTGAACTGAACTCATGTCCTTTGCAATACCGTTTTGTTCTCTTAACCACTGAGTCATTTTTCCAGTCCACAAGGCCATTATTTCTTTTTTTTTTTTTTGGTTTTTTTCGAGACAGGGTTTCTCTGTGTAGCCCTGGCTGTCCTGGAACTCATTTTGTAGACCAGGCTGGCCTCGAACTCAGAAATCCTCCTGCCTCTGCCTCCCAAGTGCTGGGATTAAAGGCGTGCGCCACCACCGCCCGGCTCCATTATTTCTTTATTGCTTCCATTCTGTTGCTGCCTGTGACCTTGTCCTCTCCTGTTTGTGTGTCCCAGTGGGGCCATGACACTAAGGGCAGAGCCACTGCTTGGCATAGCCAGAGTCCCCACTGCATGTGGGTCCCTGAGGATGTGGGTTTGGGAAGTCCCATTTGAGAACTACTCTCCCCATGGCTAAGTCTCCATGAAGTTTCTTCCTTCAATCAGGCTGAGGGGACATGGATAGCAACTGGCCACCTCCTCTGGCCTGGGCTATCCCTGTGCAAGGTTGTTTAAGAGCTCAGCCCTTTCTCCAGGACACAGTACACATCCCTGGTAGGAGACAGCTTTTAGCGCTGATGACCAGACTGGCTTGCTTCCAGAGATTTTTACTGGTGATGTGAAGCCACTTTATCACTGTGTTTCACTGTGTGTTCCTAACATAGGCATGCAGGATAGGTTCACACAGCATCCAGGAAAATGCAGTTGTCCCTGCTGGCCTGGCTGTGCTCCAGAGCTCTGCATGCCCTCTTCATTTTACTCTCCTGCCTGTGGGTTTTATAAAGACTCCCTCTGAAATCCGCCTTTGACTGATCCATGTGTTCTGGCTCTTAAGTTAAAAGCTGTCTAGAAAAGTTTAGAGAATCTTGAAGGTACTTCTGTTAAAAGCTGAGCTTTGGAAAGCTTTTCAGTTTGGAAGGGAGAGGGGCTTGTGGTTTGCTCTGTTTGTAAGAGATGACCACAGGCGATTGGGTGCCTGCAGGCTGCACAGGAAGGAGGAAAGTGGAGACTCCATTTTCTGACAGCACCTGAACCCTTACCTCTCTTCTCAAAATGAAGGCTGTGTGTCACAAACCGGTTAGAACTGCCCGTTGCCATGGTTTTCTCGTTGGAAGGCACAGTTAAAGGGTCACATGACCAGGGAGGGAAATGCCTTTGTCACGTGATTTTTTGGTGGCCTGATTAGCATAGAGGAAGTTCACTCGGGGCTGGCTGCCGCTTGGATGCTGAGTGATACTGATAGCAATGACATCATCTCTGAGATGAGTTATTGATTAGTTGGGGCCCAAGATGGGGTGAGAGAGCACAGTAGTCAGGGCTGTCTTCCAAGGAAGCCTAAGCCCAGGATGGTCTCTGCCCCAGCCCTGCTCTCATCCCTCATGGAAATCTCAATCTTTTTTTTTTTTTTAAGATTTATCTATTATATGTAAGTACACTGTAGCTGTCTTCAGACACTTCAGAAGAGGGCGTCAAAGAGGGCGTCAGATCTCATTACAGATGGTTGTGAGCCATCATGTGGTTGCTGGGATTTGAACTCAGGACCTTCCAAAGAGCAGTCAGAGCTCTTAACTGCTGAGCCATCTCTCTAGCCTGGAAATCTCAAATTTTATTAGACTCACCTCAGAAAGCTAGAAAAGAGATAACCCCACAGTTGGATGTCCTTCAGTCTACTCAGGAAGCCAGTCCCAGACTATAACTCTGTCATAGGTGCCTCTTAGGCCTAGCTGTTCAGTCCACTCCGGCACCCTCCTGGGCTAGTGCCACAGCCACAGCCCCGGGCTGCCGCTCTGCTACACAGTGTGCAGTTGATGGCACGCACAGTCGGTGGGCCAGGGGACTATTCCAGGAGAGACAGACTTGCAGTGTTTGAAGAGACCTGAGAGAGAGAGATGCCCGGGGTCTCTCTTCTAAACGTTTTTTAAAATTATCTATCTATCTATCTATCTATCTATCTATCTATCTATCTATCTATCTATCTATCATCTATCTATCTATCAATCATCTATCTATCTAAGTGTGTGTGTGTGTGTGTAACAGTGCTTTGCATGTATGTATGTCACTGTGAGGGTGTCAGATGCCCTGGAACTGGAAATTCAAAATCTTATGAGCTGCTGTATGGGTGCTGAGAATTGAGCCCTGGTCCTCTGGAAGAGCAGCCAGTGCTTTTAACTGTGGAACCATCTCACTAGCTCTCTCAGTTATTTTTAATGATTTGTTTGTTCTGTGTGCATTGTTGTTTCACCTGCTTGTGTGTCTTGCGTGAGGCTGTCCAACTCCCTGGAACTTTAAGTTACAGTAGTGAGCTGTCATGTGGGTGCTGAGAATTGAACCTATGTTGTCTTAATCACAGAGCCATCTCCCCAGTCCCTCCAGGGTCCCTTTTAAATGACTGGTTTCTGGACTGCCAAAACCTGACCTTCAAGATCCCCCAGGCTCTGTAGACCCCAGACTTGGGTCTTCAGGCTGTGACCAGTGTTTATGCATAGCTGCCATGTGGGAATCAGGAAGCCTGCCAGCATCTGGCTGGTCCACCTCTGCCCCCCATGCCTACTCTTCTTGAGAATACAGCTGGCAGGAACCAGTGGTGGGGACCGGGGGCTCACCTCACTGCTCTAACCCAAACCACAGGAACAGTCTGCACTGTGACGTCCACCTAACTTTATCCTGTCTCCTGTGTCACAGTGCCACCTAGTGGACATAGTCTAAGCTGCTTTTCCACAAGCGAGCTGAGTACTTAGCAGGGTGCTGGGATACACACCCAGGGGCAGTTTGTAGTTTGCCCTCTGTGGACAGTACTTTTTCTAGGACTTGCTGCCTCCCCCACCCCGTTCCTGTGTTACAGCAACAGAGCACATTGGTTTTAAGGATTTAGAAGCAACAAATCCTTACTAATACCTCTAATACCCTTCACAAAGAGGGAAGTCTAATTTTGGGGTGCTCCTGTGTGGGTTAACTAGATGTAGGCTGTATTGGGCCAGCAGCTTAGAGACTGGTCTTTAACCAGTGTAGAAAGAGTGGTTAGTGTTGTGGAACTCTGGCGATGACAGTGTCTGCCACTCCTGCTACAACTGAGCTCCTAGGGAGACTGGCAGTTAGCTAACAGGGGAAAGTGAACTTCCTACACACCACAGGATGTGTGTTAGAAGGTTGGTGACAGCGGTGAGTGCTCCATGATGTAACTTCCTCTGAAAATTGAGTGTGCAGGTCTGAGGGCAGTGCCATCACACTCTACAGACCTGAGCATGAAGTCAGTGGGATAATGGCCTAAGCCTTTGCAAGAGTAGTTCTTTTGAGTTTGAAAACTTGTTGCCACTGCAGACATTTGCCATGTGTGTCCTAGGTAGGACGGTGCCCCAAATGGTGCCCCAGGTTCCCTTGTGAGGTAGAGAGCAACAGTACACCATTGTGCTGTATGGTCCTCTAGGGGCTGTGTGGGACTGTGTTAAAGGAGGGGTGGGCTTCCCGTGGGGTAGTTCCCAGTGTGAGCCCTTGGCTTTGGAGTGCTCATATCAGTCCCACCCAGCACTCAGGAGCTGAGATAGCAGACCAATATCTGAAGCTCTGTGTTTACCCGTGACAGAGCTCTGGGGTCGAGTAGCACTTTCTGAAGCATCCATGCTACACCTGAGTACTCAAAGATGGAGTACACCCTCTGGTGTGGATGGCCCTGATGACCAATGATATCCTTGATGCAGGTGGCAAGAGGAGGCACCTAGGGCTGACTGGGCATCTGGGGTAGACTGGCAAAGCCTAGTGCTGGACACATGCTCTGCTGTACCCTGGCCTGCCTGGTGCTCTGCCGTGCTAAGCACCTGTTTATCTCCATTTGACAGTGACATGAAGTCTGAGAAGAGACCTCCCTCGCCTGATGTGATTGTGCTCTCTGACAGTGAGCAGCCGTCAAGCCCAAGAGTGAATGGCCTGACCACAGGAGCCTTGAAAGACACCAGCACTGAGGCGCTCTTGGTGAGCCTTTGCAGAGCCTGTGCCCGTTCCTGGAAGCCCGACTATGCCACCTTGCAGAGCTTCTGCTCAGGCTTTCCCCAATTCTGTGCTTTTGCTCTCATAGAAAAGCAGCCCAGAAGAGCGAGAGCGGATGATCAAGCAGCTGAAGGAGGAGTTGAGGCTAGAGGAAGCAAAACTGGTCTTGTTGAAGAAGCTGCGACAGAGTCAAATACAGAAGGAAGCCACTGCGCAGAAGGTACCTATGCTCTGCCTACCACAGAGCCTTAGAGAGGGTGACCCTGGGCAAAGACCCAACCCACAGGGTGTCGTGGCATTGTATAGCATCAGGGAGCAAGCAGAAAGTAGTTCTAGGGGTGGTGGTGTGTGTGCGTGTGACTTCACACACCAACTCCTGCTGATGCATCCTGCTATCTTGTAGCCTACAGCTTCCTCAGGGAGCACTGTGACCACCCCTCCCCCACTCGTGCGGGGTACCCAGAACATTCCTGCTGGCAAGACATCACTTCAGGTTAGTATGCCCTTCTGCTGGTTGCCCAGCACCACCACTGTTTATAGTCAGGCTCCTGAGAAGCCCTAGTCCTCACTCCTGTGGGAGCAAAGGCCTCCTACTCCCTCCAGCATGAGGCCCCACAGACTAAAGAACTAGGGTGTCACATGTACCCCCAAATTACACCACCAAGCTAGGCTGCTGTCGATGTCAAACTGGTCAGTGTGATTGACCAGTAAGACTGAAAGAATGGCCAGGCACCCTTGGGTGGGCTCGACTGAGGCCGCTCCACTCAGGTCTCTGCCCACAGACTCTGGGAGCTCTGTCACACTCATAATACCTTCCTCTGGGTTCCCATGGCTCCTGCTGGAGTAATGTATGCAACAAATAGGTATTTTAGTTTATCTTGGGTTTTTAACTAGCTTAAAACAAAAACCAACCGAGGACTGTGGCTTCTTTGGTTGAATGTCTGCCTCCTGTTACAAAGCCCTGAGTTAAAGCCAGGTGCTCACACCTTTGATGCCAGCACGCGGGAGGCAGGGGCAGGGGCAGGTGGATCTCTCGTCAGTTTGAAGCCAGCCTGCTCTACAAGTTCCAGAACAGCAAGAGCTGTTACACAGAGAAACCCTATTTGGGGGGTGGGGGGAGTCAAGAAGAACAAAACAAACAAGAGTAGAGAAGGCCCAGAGTTCTATCCCCAGTACCACATAAGAGGAAAGGAAAGCTCATTTAAACCTGGGCCTCGGTGTCTTTGACAGACCTCCTCCACTCGAATACCCGGCAGCATCATCCCACCACCACTGGTCCGAGGTGGGCAGCAGGTGTCTGCCAAACTGGGACCACAGGCCAGCTCTCAAGTAGTCATGCCACCACTTGTCAGGGGGGCCCAGGTGAGTCAGGTATGTGTGCTGTATGTATGCAGGGGCAGAGCCAGGTGCCCACTCCTTCTGTGGCCTGCCAGGATTGGTTAGTCTCAGTGGCATTTCTTGTCCCCTTTCTCCTCCCAGCAGATTCACAACATCAGACAGCATTCCTCTACGGGGCCACCGCCCCTCCTCCTGGCCCCCCGTGCCTCAGTGCCCAGCATGCAGATTCAGGGACAGAGGATCATCCAGCAGGGACTTATCCGTGTTGCCAATGTCCCTAACACCAGTCTGCTCGTCAACATCCCTCAGGTGAGGCGAGAACTTAGGTGGGAGTTTGGGGTGGGATTAAATCCTGGAAGGTCTCACAGTACCATCGTGTGGGTGCAGGCTTTGAGAAAAAACTGAGGCAAAGAATGGGGTGACCACTAGAGGGACACCAGAGTCTTCTGAAGCCTGCCAGCCTTCAGAAAAGCCATTGCTGCAGCACCTCCCCCAGCCACAGGCTGGGAGGACAGCGTGTCACAGATTCTCCTACGGCACAGTTGGCTATTCTTAGCCATGTGTCCCTCCACCTCTGTACAGAGCCTCTGAGGTGGGGAGGGTCTGTCCCCACCCTGGGTAGCAGGATGGGAAGAAAAGGGCAGTTTTGTCTGACAGATGAAATTACCCAGTCTGCAGGCCTTTTGCTGATGAGTCGAGTTCTTTCTTTCTTCCTTGTTTGTCACGTCCTGCCCTCCTCAGCCCTCCTTAGACAAGGCTGGATTCTGGACAGCGCTGACAAAGGGTGTTTGCCTGTGTTAAGGGCCATCTCTAGTGCACAAACAATGGTCTTCTCTGCCACCTCCTTGGAAGGGCTTGTGTCCCAGCTGAAACAAAAGGCCTAGAGAAAGGCATCAACTCACGGCACCTGTGTCCCGCCTCTGCTATGTTCAGTGTGCCACCAGGGAGCTCTGCTAGTGATGGAGCCAGGGCCCTGACTGAGTAAGGCCTTAGCATCCAGAACCCCACAGAGTATAGCATTTGGGGCCTTTGGTAACTGTTCACCCAGGAAAAGAGTGTACAGTCCTCTTTGTGTCTTCTGGAAATCATTGACAGTCCCCCACCACACCCTAGGAGCCCAGGCCCCTGACGGGGTCAGCCTTGGTTTCAGGAATGCAGCAGTAGGGTGGGTGGAGCCTGCCTAATTGGGGATCTGAAGCTGGTGTGGTGAGGAACAAGCAGGAGCCGCATTTATGTCCCTGTGGACCCGTGCACACTCAGAACTTGTAGAAGCGGCACTCTGGGACTGGACCGCCCTGTGGCTTCCCAGCTCGCTCGTGCTGGACTTCTAGACATCCAGGCTGGGTGCACGGAACCTGAGCTGCCTGACTATGTCCTGGGCTTGGCTTTATCTTTGCCTCCTTGTCCCTGCAGCCATGGACCTGTGTGGGGACAGGCCGCTTAGATTTACTTTTGTTTCTTGGTTTGTTTTTGAGACAGTGTCTTACGATTTAGCCCAGGCTGGAACTCCAGATCCGTCTCCTCGAGCTGGGATTAAAGGAGTGGACGGCCATTCCCAACTCAGACTTTAATCCTGTCAGGATTCCAGTGTGCATCTGGCATGGAGCCTGCCTTAGGTGCCCTCAGCCTCACCTGGTTGTCTTCCACAGCCTACCGCAGCCTCCCTGAAGGGGACAACAGTGGCCTCTGCTCAGGCAAACTCCACTCCCACCAGTGTGGCTTCTGTGGTTGCATCTGCTGAGTCTCCAGCCAGTCGACAGGCTGCTGCCAAGCTAGCACTGCGCAAGCAGCTGGAGAAGACACTGCTGGAGATCCCACCACCCAAGCCCCCCGCCCCAGAGATGAACTTCCTGCCCAGTGCTGCCAACAATGAGTTCATCTACCTGGTCGGCCTGGAGGAGGTGGTGCAAAACCTGCTGGAGACGCAAGGTGAGTGGGCGGCCTCACCACCTTCTGAGTTCCCACTAGTTCTGCTGTGAGGCCAGTCCCGGGTGCGGGTAGGGGTGAGGAAGAAAGAACATCTGCGGGGCTGACCTTGGCATGAGTGTGAGTTACGTGAAGGCGGAATTTTTCAAAGCTTGGGTCAGGTTTCTTTACTGTCATTGGGGATGATGAGGATCTGCAGGACCCACGGAAACAGCACCAGAAGGGAAAGAGTGTGTGGATGGCCCAGTTGGTACCCAACGCAGGCCAGGCATCCTGGTGTTGAGCTGGCAGGCAGGTCTGTGACGGTCAGCCTCACTTCCTTCCTCGAGTGGCTGTGTCAGATCCCAGGAGCAGAAAAGGAGGTGACTTTGACTGGATCCAGGGAGCCCTTGGTCCTTAGTACTCCCTCTCAACACGGGTGTGAGGGACAGAGTGTGCACACAGGAGGACTTCTGTTCACTCCAGGGTACAAAGAGGAAAATGTTCGCAGGAGCATGCACATCTCTGCCCATTTGCCTTCTTGGAGCTGGACTGTTAAGTGTATGCTCCAGACTTCCAGAATTTCCCAGCCCCACACACTTGAGTTAGGGCCACACCTAGCAGCATCCTAGAGCGCTGGTGTCCCACAGTCTCTGAGGTTTGCCTACTCCCTCAGTAACTCTCCGCAGCACTTCTTAAGCACAGAGTTGCTAAACAGCCCACTCTGTGGCATGATGTTAGTAACCTACATCTCCTAGGGTTCCCGGAGAGACTTACGTGTGCGTTGCTGGGAAGCCTGGGTGCTGGTGTTCTGTAGTAGGGTGACGCTGAGCGAAGAACTACTGGGGAGAGGCACCCGCCCAGGAAGAGCACTAAGTACATGCGAGTTCTAGAGTCCCTCCCTAATAGGAGGGACTGTGGAGCACCACAGTCAGCTCTGACAGCCTTCTGTTGCACTGTACCAGAGCACTGGCCCAGAGCAGGTCCAATGTGATGGACACAGGGAGGGACAGCTAGTGCCACTACTGTGTCTTACCTCTTGGGCCTCCCCAGAATCCTGTCTGCAAAGTCCCCCAGTGTGCATCTGTCCCTCTGTCCCATCCATGGTGGGGCCCAGGCCTAGTTCTGCTGTCAGTCATATGAGGAGGAAGTGGCTTGTCTCATGGCCTCAGCCATCTTCAGGGTTTGGGTATCATATCCCCAAGAAGAGAGAATGAATACCCTCTTGCCCACAGGCCCTTCCTTGCAGGGTGACTGACATCTTTGGCACATGTGTCAGTTAGGATACTTGCCATGGCCAGTCTCACAGGAATGCTTAGCCACAGCCTTTCTGAAGGTGTCCACTGTGGCCTCCCTCCGTGTGTCTGTGGGAGTACCCACTCAGGCCACTGCCCTCAGTTGTTAGAAGTTACGTTGACAAAGGCATCCCATCTATTGCAGCGGGCAGGATTTCTGCCACTGCAGCTGCTGCTGTGTTATCCCGGGAGCCCTACATGTGTGTGCAGTGTAAGACAGACTTCACATGCCGCTGGCGAGAGAAGGGTGGAGCCGTCATGTGTGAGAACTGCATGACATCCAACCAAAAGAAGGCACTCAAGGTGGAGCACACCAGTCGCCTGAAGGCCGCCTTCGTGAAGGCGCTACAACAAGAGCAGGAGATGGAGCAGCGCCTGCTGCAGCAGGGCGTGGGTACCGCCAGCATCAAGGCTGAGCCTGCGGCCGCACATCCCACACTGAAACAGGTGAGGGCTGAGGCTCCTGCCATCCATCCCAGATGGCGGGATGCTCCGGAGGCGGCCCCTTCCTCCACCTACCCGCCTGTGGTTAACTGCGGGCTAAATTGCACTTAATGCTGGCATTTGGGAGCGAAAACACTAATCTGCAGTTTCTTTAGATTTTGTAGCGTTCACCCCCCCGTGCACTGGCAAGTACTCGTGTGTAAAATAACTGCTGAGAACCTTGCTGGCTGTTAGCAGGAGCACCCTGGCTGGCTGGAGGAGAGGAGTGGGCGTGAGGCCCGCTCTCCAGAGCCTGCTTGTCCTTACACCAATGGACTGGACCCACCCACCTTTTTTTCTTCCTTTTCTTTTTTGAGACAGGGTCTCCCCATGTAGCTCCGGCTGTCCTGGAACTCACCATGTAGATCAGACTGGCCTAGAACTCACAGAGATCCACGTGCCTCTGCCTCTCGAGTGCTTGGATTAAGGTGTCCACCACCATGCCCGGTGTGCTGCTCCTTTTTGTGGTTTCTGTCTGCTCACATTGTACCTCACCAACACCCCACCCCCAGTCTACAGTATCTGGAACCAGCCGGTGTTGGCACTGCTGTCATGGCCAGGCCTGATAGGGTACCCTCAGCCAGTTTGGATTAGTGTCACAGACCTTGCTAACATACCTTTCAATCCCATTTGTGTAGGTCATAAAGCCCCGACGTAAGTTGGCGTTCCGCTCAGGAGAGGCCCGTGACTGGAATAACGGGTCCCCACTACAGGTCAGAACCCGGCCAGGGCCTCACCCGACTGCAGACACGGCTGCAGCCGCCAGCTCTTGGTGTGCTCGTGCTCTTACGTGCTTTCGTGCCAGCTCTCCTTTCTCCTCTTCACAGACCTCCCCTGTCTGTCTCTCCCTCTCCCTCTTTCTCTGTCCCCTAGTTTTGTAACTCACATGGCCGTTTTGACTTTGGACTCGTAAGGACCCAAGTGGGTGGGAAGAGGTCAGCCAGACAAGGAGAGGCCACTCGGAGTGACCTGCCCACCCTGCCCACCATAAGCCTGGCTCTGACTTCTCTTCTATAGGCGTCCAGCCAGCTGTCCCGGGGCTCAGCCACAACACCTCGTGGTGTCCTGCACACTTTCAGCCAGTCGCCCAAACTGCAGAATGCAGCCTCAGCTACCGCCCTGGTAAGCAGGACTGGCAGACATTCCGAGAGAGTCGTGGGCACTGGCAAGGGGACCGCCTCCAACTGGAAAAAGACGCCTCTGAGCACAGGTACACCTCTGCCTCTCTGGGGACCCACTGCCACTAGGCCACCTTTCCTTGATTGTGAGATGCAGTCTGCCACACACGTATTCCCCAACAGCCTCCTCCTCGCTTATTATCAGTAGTACAGAGGGCCTTCATCCTGTACCCTTCCTGAGAACACAGCCTCTTGCTCCTATCCAGGCAAGTGACACATGACCTCAAGTAGAAGGGCTGGGCTCATGGCTTCCTTTTAGCCTGTCTCACCCTCCCCTAGCCCCACCCACCTCAACCCTTCCTACCAGTTATTGGTGCTTTGCTGCCCTACTCTAGAGGTTAGGAGTACCAGCTGCCAGCCTTTGCCCCATCTCTCTTCCACCGCCTTCTCCCTGTGTGGACCAGAGCAGAACCATGAACCCAGAGAAGGGTGGGCTGTGCTGGGTGTTAGTGGAGCCTAGAAATCCCTGCAGGGGCTCTTAGCCCCCCCACTCCAGTGTCCCATGGCCTGCTCTGCTGGGGTCAGCAGCCAGGGACGCCTCAGCCGGCGGCGTGGTGGGAGCAGTGCGCACCTGGCATGTTCACGACACAGCCAGGAACTAGAGGGCTCGCCTGAGCTGGACGTGATGGCACGCGCCTGTAGTCCAGATAGGAGAGCAGACGCAGTGGTACTCACCTTTTGTCCCTGCTGCTTGGGAAGCTGAGACAGGAGGATCACTTTAGCCCAAGAGTTTGAGACAAGCCTGGGCAATGTAGGAATTGCTGTTTCACTAGAGAGGGGAGTTCAAGATAGAGCTAAGTGATCAAGTATTTGCTTGTGGGTATAAGGTCCTGGGAACCATCTCAGCACTTGGGAGGCAGAGGCAGGCGGGTCCAATAGGAGGCCAGCCTGGCCTCTGTGGTGGGCCTCAAAATCCAAGCAGAAGGCTAGAGAGAAGGCTTCATGGTTAAGAGCACAGGGTAGTCTACAGGACCTGTTTGATTCCTAGCACCTACATTGGGTGACTCACAACAGCCTATAACTGCAGTTTAAGGACATCCAACCTCCAATACTGGCTCAGATGGAGCCCGTATACACCGTATATAACACGATTAAAAATAAGCCTTTTAAAACAGTCTTAAGTAGAGCAAGGTAGCATTCCATAGCCCAGGTACTAGGAAGACTGATGCAGGAGGATCTCTTAAGGCTAGTAGTTTGAAGCCAACCTGGCCAGCACATATGTATGTCCCCTCCCCTCACAGTTGAATGCTAGCAGGTAAGAGGGAGAACTTCTTTCTGTAGCCCCACTGTTCCATGAAGCTCCATCGCATTGGTGCAAAAGCCCTCGTTTGAGTTTACTGGTCTCTTAGCACTGAGCCCGAGCACTGACCCATGCTTAGGTCACCTCAGTGGGATCTGGGATTGGTGGCGTGTGGAGGCTCTGCGGCTTGTGGGTCTACTGAGCATGTGCTGAGACAACTGAGTCTAGGCCGCGTCCATGCAGGGCCTTCCTTGCCGGCTGGTATAGCACTGCCCACCACTGTGCTCTGCTGCAGGCGGGACCCTTGCCTTCGTCAGCCCAGGCTTGGCAGTACACAAGAGCTCCTCGGCTGTGGACCGACAGCGAGAATACCTCCTGGACATGATTCCTCCACGCTCCATCCCCCAATCAGCCACATGGAAATAGTGGGAGCCGGCCCAGCCAAGGACAGGCCCTCTTCTCTCCTGAGGCCCTTGGTCTAGGACACACAGACTGCCCTCCTAGCAAGTTGTCTGAGACAGCTCAGGCCTCGGCTGTTGCCTGGCTGTGTCCAGGAGAGTGTGCCGCCATGGTGCCCAGGACCAGGACCAGGACCTTCCCCATGGGCCTTCTCTTTCCTTTTTGCCTTTAGTTTGCCCGACACCAGCAGAAACTCGGACCTTGGGGCCAGCTCTGCCTGGCCAGCGTGGCCGGGAGCTCCCCCTGGACACTGTGACACGCCCGGGCCAGGCTGGCACCGGGGGCTCCCGAAGTTGAGCCGGGATTTCGTTTTCTTTTGGCTTTTCCCATCTTAGCTCCCCAGTCTCTGCCTCTTCATGGCCATCTATAGGTTGAAGTTTGGGTTTTATTGGGGTTTTTTGTTTTTTTGTTTTTTTATAATCACCTCATGATGATGGAATTAAAAGTGAACTGCATAGACCCAGGGTCACTGTTGCACACAGTGCAGTCTGGCAGACTCTAACCCCAGAGGGTGCTCGGAGTGGCAGCACCAGGGATGGCAGGTGCCAGCCTGGCTCTAGTCGGCTGGTGCTGCTCACCGCAGCCCCTGGCTCCCACACTTAGAACTGATTGCAGCCCAGATTCTGCCTTGACATCAGAGGCTCCAGAGGGATGCTGGGTCCACTGTGCTGGGGCCACAGCTGGCTGCTGGGTTACTTTTTGTGGTTTATTTTATTAAAAATTTCTATCCTTTCTCTCTTTTGATGGACACAATCTCAAGATGCCCATGCCTGCCCAGAGGCACCCAGGTAGGGCCTGGCCAGAACCCTTAGGTCTGGAGTCAGCAGGGCTTACTCCCTCGGTCCACAGGGACGTCTGAAAGGGCCAAGTCTACTTTTGTTCTGTTTCCTTCTCCCCTCACCCTTTTAACAATTGGTTCCACGGTGAAAGGCAGAAGCAGCTGTGTGTCCAGCACACACGGGGCGGCCTTCTGCTCATGGGATTGGTCGCTGTCGTTTCCCCCATCCGGCCCTGGTTTCCCTTGACACAATACAGTTAGGGACTTTAATTTAAACCCTTGTTCTGCAGACCACAGCCCTCTGCAGACACGGCCCTGCCTCCTCCTAATAAAGGCTCATTTAACTCCGTGTTCACCTGTGTGGAAATCCTCCATCTTTAGAAATCATTTGGACATGTGGGAGTTGTGAGTTTTGGAAAGCTCTTTTGTTGTGTGATACCCAAGTTGCTCAGTGCTTTCGAGTGTGTCACTTCCCAGGGTGGATTTGGGGGGATTAACAGAAATTGACTCTTTTTAAAGGGGGGGTTGTTTTTACACCAAAAAAAAAAAAGAAAAGAAAAGAAAATATATGCAAGCATTTCTTAGTCCTTGAGTATTTTTGTGCCTGGCAAGTCAGTTCCTGTTATCCACCCTTCCTTAGTGACTGGGCCTCTGGTCAGTGACACAGGCCAAACTCTTCTGGCTCCTTGGAACAGCAGCACTGAGTGGCCTCTCAGCCAGAAGTCCTCACTCCTATGCAGTCATTGATCAGACCAAGTCTCCTAGAACTGGATGAAGACCTCCACTTGAGTTGATGGTCTGACCAAGAGGGCTCTGTTGTTCTGGTGCATTTGTGACCTCCCTACCCCTCCAGACTTCTCCCATCCACCTGTCTCTAACCCTTGTGGGCCCAGTTTATGCACCTCACAAGGGACAGACCTCTCGGGCTGTGGTTCATAACTTGAGGATGACAAGCCGTGGTGAAGGTCTCTCTACGGAGGCTACAGTGAGGTGCCTTAGCTTACTTACCTTACTTGAAAGTGCTGCCTGTTCTCTGCACCACACTGGCCTACACAGCAAGCCCTCAAAATGATACATGGCTGGGGACTGGGCCAGGAGGACCAGGTATTTAGGGTACAAAGCTGCCACCTCCACCAAAGCTGGCTTTACCCCTATCCTGAATGGACTGAATCCTGGGCTCCTAGAAACCCCCTAGAGATAGACTAGCCTCTGCTTTACTGAGTGCAGGGATTAACTGGCTTGCACCTCCACACCTGGCTTAAAACTTTTTTAAAAAATATTAAATGTGGTTGACGTCACTTTCCTGTCTATACTTGGGAGGTGAAGATGGAGGTGATGGTTCCTACTTCATTGATTTCCCAGAGGCAAACATCAATGGCTCTGGTCATCAAGGTCACAGGAAACTCCATTTCCTCTACTCATTGCTGGGGACAGGTTTGAAGGGGCCAAGCATAAGACATCTGTATGTGTTGAACCACCCCTAGGTTCTTGATGTCCAGGATATGGAGACGTCAGGAACCAGACCTTTGCCAGATGTGGGACCTAGGGTTGTTGGGACAGTGGTCCTATCAGCAGCCTCCAGACCTGACTGCCCTCCCCCACTACCACCTCAGGGAAGCCAAAGCTTGCCCCAGGCAGTAGTAAGGGTTGTTAGTGCTAGCTGTGACACACCTCCATGCCACGGCCTGAATGCTGTTTAGGGGGAAGGGTGGTCCTCGCCATTCTGAATCATGTCAGCCTAAAAGACCTTGGATTGTTTCCAAAAAGTGGTCAGTTTTATAATCCTCAATGTGTAACACTTACACTAGTGCAGGGTATGGGGATTGGGGCAGTTGCTACTTGTATTTATTGTGACTGAACCTTTGACAATACATGTTTTTAAAAAGTGTGCCACCAAACTGGAATAGATGTTCCGATAAATGAGCTGAAATTGGTAGCCACTGTGTCATGGGAAAGTCTGAAACCCTGAAGGACAATAAAGAAATGGACCAAATGTCAACTGCATTGTTCTTTAATTTCTTTGGGCCACAGTGTTTTGTCCCAGCTTCAGGTGCCCTCCCTCATATGGGAGTAAAAGGTGGGGTGCACATGCCTTTTGAACATGGCATTCCTCCACTCTGAGCTCTCTAGCATCCTCAACAGGCAGAGGGTTCAGGTGAGAACCCCAACTGAATTCTGCCCATCTGAGGCCACCTGAGCCACTACTGGAACGATTTCTTTCCCACTGCTCTGTTGGCCTTTGCTGTTGGAATGTAACCAGCACCGACAACTGTGGGCTCATTCCACAATCAGGTCTGCATCCACTTGAGATGCCCAGTTTCACATTTGATTTTCTTTTGAGGCAGGATCTGATGTAGCCCAGGTTGCTTGTGAATACCTTCCTACCCCCACCTCCCAAGTGCAGGGATGACAGGCATCCAGCACCATTGGAAATATTTTTACTTAAAAGATGACTGAGAGATGTCTCAGTGGCTAAAGGTGCTGGCTGCTCTTCCGGAGAGCACCTTTCTATTCCTAGCACCAACAGCAGCTCGCAACCATCTGGAACTCCAGTCCCAGGAGATTTGATACTTTCTCTGGCCTTCACAGGCTCTGTATACACACGGTGCACAGACATATGCAAACAAAACACTCATACACATAAAATTAAGCCAGGCCTGATGATATGCCACCTTTAACCCAGCACTCAGGAAGCAGAGGTATGTGAGTTTAAGGCTAACCTAGTCTACAAAGTGAATTCCAAAACAGGGCTACATATAGGTACGCAGTCAAAAAACAATATGTATGGGTATCTTGCCTGCATGTACCAGTACCACTTCTGAGACACCCTCAGCGTACTCTGCCAGTGTGTGTGGGGGGGGGCCGGGGGAGTGATTCTAAACCATTCAGGGCTGTGAAACTGAGTATTCTGTTCAGTAAGGGACTTCCCTTAGCCTGGCAATTCCACAGTCCTGCTACTACCTCTGCCCCTTGGATGCTGTGATTATAGTTGCACCCAAAATGTGTCTAGTGCCACATTTCTCGTTTTAAGAAGTTATTAAATTGATGCCAGATATAGTGGCATAATCCATTAATCCCAGTATTTAGGAGGCAGAGGCAGGTAGATCTCTCGAGTTCAAGGCTAGTCTGGTCTACATAGCTCCAGGTCAGCTAGGCTTACACAGACCAAGTCAAAAAAAAAATTTTTTTTTTTTAATTTTTTTAGAGATAGGATCTCTCTGTGTCACCCTAGTCAGCCTGGAACTTTTGTAAACCAGGCTAGCCTCTAAATTTAGGTATCTGCCTCCCTCATTGCTGGGATACTACTGGGTCGACTACGTCACCCAGCTCTTTAAACTTAGGTGTATGGGTGTTTTTCCTGCATGTATGCCTTTGTACCATATACATACCTGATATACAAAGAGAGGGTTAGATCCTGTAGAATTGGAGTTACAGTTGTGGGTGTTAGAACTGAACTCAGCTCCTCTGTAAGAATAGCCAGTGCCTTTATCTACTGAGCCATGTCAGACCCAGCAATCCCCCTGCCTTTTTAAGATTTTAATTTTTATTTGTGTGCGAATGTCTGTGTCTGTGTAAATGTATGCCAAGTGTGTGTGGTGCCTGTAGGGACAAAAGAGGGTGACACATTCCCTGGAGGTGGAGTGACAGTGACAGGCTATTGTGAACTGTTCAACATGGGTGTTGGGACTGAATTCAGGTCTTCTGGAAAAAATGGGAGTTCTCCTTACTGAACACTCACACTCTCTCTCTCTCTCTCTCTCTCTCTCTCTCTCTCTCTCCCTCTCCTCCCCCCCTCCCTCCCTCCCTCCCTCTCTCTCTCTCTCTCCCTCTCTTCCCCCCCCCCTCCCTTTCCCTCTCCCTCTCCCCCCCTCCCTCTCCCTCTCCTCCCCCCCTCTCCCTCTCCCTCCCCCTCTCCCTCTCCTCCCCCCCCTCCTCCCCCCTCCCTCTCCCCCACACACATACATCCTGCACACATTCTAATTCTGTTGTTGAGTCAGTGTATTCTATGTAACCCTGGCTGGGCTGGAGCCAATGGTTGCTCCCTGCAGTCTCACCTCTGCAAGGCACAGAGTCAGTGGAGACTTTTTGTTCTCCATGATACATCCACAGTGATGCCCAGGACCCAGCACTTCTAAGCATTTCTCCAGGACTCTGCCCTTGTGAGTCACGCACAATCTCAGTGGCCCCAGGACCAGCCATAGGCTTTGGGCTCCAGCAGCATTTTAAGGAATCGTTAGTTCTGTTCCCTATGACCTACCACTGAACTGAACCTCACAGTGTGCATGGGTTGGGGGTAGGGGCTGTGTAAAGGCTGTCAGCTGACACCTAGATCAGCCAAAAAAAAAAAAAAAAAAAAAAGGAGGTCCCAGCACTCAGGAAGCAGAGGCAGGTCAATCTGAGTTTGGAGTCAGCCTGGTCTACATAGTGAGCCCCAGGATAGCCAGAGCTATGTAGTCTTGAAAAAAAACCAACCAACCAACAACAACAAAACCCATAGAAGAAAAATGGGTAGCTGGAATCTCACTGCCCAAGAGGCAGAGGTAGAGGATTGCCCATTTTTCTGTTTGGGTTACATAGTAAATAGTCCAGGCTGGCCATGTATACACAGCAAACCCTGTCTCAACAACAAATCTGGGGCGGAGGCTCAGCACTACAGTCCATGCCCAGAATGCCCCAGTGAGGGGCTGGGGCTTGCTCAGAGAGAGATCACCTGCTTAGTGACAATAAGATTCTAGATTCCACCCCCAACACTCGAAAGGGGCGATGGAAAGTGGGCAGTGTAGTCAACTTGTGTGAGAATAAGAATTCACTCAGCGTGTACTGGCATCTCAAAAGACAATATAGAAATATAGACCGTAGCCGGGCGGTGGTGGCGCACGCCTTTAATCCCAGCACTTGGGAGGCAGAGGCAGGAGGATTTTTGAGTTCGAGGCCAGCCTGGTCTACAGAGTGAGTTCCAGGACAGCCAGGGCTACACAGAGAAACCCTGTCTCAAAAAAAAAAAAAAGAAAAAAGAAAAGAAAAAAAGAAAAAGAAATATAGACCGTGAGTGTACTAGCATCTCAAAAGACAATATAGAAATACAGACCTTGAGTCTACTGAGCCGCACCCTCCCCAGCCCCGAGGATGGCGTCTTGCCCTATTTTTCAGGTGCTCCTTACAAAGCCCAGCCCGTATCCACTGGCTCCCCTATCCACTGGGAGCCATTCTTGGTTCTAGCATACTCCAGCTAGCACCAAAGTTTAGGCTCCTCCCCTCTTGTAGCCTCAGTTTCCCCATCTGCCAAAGAGGCAGTTAGGGCCCAGCATGAGGAAAGACTTTTTCACATTCAACCTTCAGGGCACCAGAAAGCTGTGGAGGAGAGGGGAGTTGGGACTAAGCCCAGCAAACCCCACAAGCAGGCAGCCCCTCAGAGTATGTGGGCCTCACTCATGTCCTCCAGTCAGTCACTGTCACCCAATTCCTGTAAAATTACAGGCAAGACTCCCAGCTGCCTCCTCACTCATCGGGGTCCCCTTTGGAGTACACCGTTAGCTCCCCTGCATTTTCCTATTCCTTTCCTATTCCGGCCTCAGGAACTTCACCAGCGACACTCTTGTGTGCCATTTTAAATGGTTTGGGCCCAGCCCCAAACAGTTTGAGTCTGTCCCTGGGTACCACTGCTCGCGGACTTTCCTCACAACCAGTTATCACCACATCTGGGCTCTTCTTTTACTTGGCATTGCACTTGCATCTTTGTTGAAGGCAAGGATGGTTGAAGCCTCTTCTCGAAGTCCCAAGACCTGGTTCAAGACATGCAGAACTGGGCTGCACACCTTGGGAAGCGGAGGCAGGAGAATCCAAGTTCCAAGGCAGCCTAGGCTGCATAGTGAGATGTCTGGAGTAACCACACCTTGATCTAACATTGACAAAATCACCATCACCACCACCACCACCAACAAATCAAGCAGATCGCCAGTAGCTGGGTCTGTTATTTCCCTGTAAACTCTTCCCATAGGGAAAAGAACCATCACCCAAGTCTCCCAGCTTCAAAAGTAACCTGAGAACAAACCACACCTGTCTCTGCACAACTGACACGTGTGGGTTCAATTCCCACATCTGTAAATGCTGTTTCAGCCAAAAGGCAGTCCCGCTGACCCCAATTCAAGCGTCATCAGATGCCGGGGGATGACTATAGAACTTCTAGTAATTTGTCCCGTTTAGGGACGTGAAGGATCAGGATTCGAATCTCCCTACTCTCGTTTTTTTAGTTCTAAAGGTAGAATTTCCATATACATGCCTTTCTCCGAGTTGCCGAAAGCTCCCCACCCCCACCCCCGGCTGAGTGACGAGGTTCCACCTCTAAAGTCATTTGCGAGGAAGAGCGAATTTATTGCAGGTTCCAACCTGGAACTTGGCGTGCACGGCCGGCCCGCAGTTTCTCACCACCGCCGCAACCCACTGGGCAACTGCTCATTCCGCGCAGACGCAATGCTTCTCTCTCTTCTCTTCGCGCCCCTCCCGGGGCCTTCTCGCCAGAAATCGAGGATGCGCATGCGCTCTCCAGCGATCGGGTTGTGCGGGAGGAATCAGGATCCAACAGCCGGTCTCCGTGGGCCGCCGCCGTGGGGGAAGGGGAAGGGACAGGGCGCGTGCGCAGTGGCGCGCGGCGACTTCGCGGGTTTCCCAAAGCTCGCCCTTCGCGCGTGCGCCGCCCTGGCTCTGTGCCTGGTGCGGCGGGAACAGCGAGAACCCTGGCTCCTAGCCGGAGTCCCCGGCCCGCAGCCAGCCATTGCGCGCCACCTGGCCCGCCGAGGGCCGGGCGGACGGGCTGAACTGTAGCAGCTCGGCGATCAAGGACTTGCATCGTTCCGACAGTTCGAGGCCGTCAGGGTAGAGCACGCCGCGCTTCTGGCGCCGGGGCAGGCCAGCAATGTCCGAGTCGTCGAAGGGCATGCACCCGGTGACCATGACGTAGAGCACAACGCCCAGGCTCCACACGTCGTATTTCTTGGGGTCGTAGGGGATGCCCAGGAGCACCTCAGGTGACGCATACGCGGCCGAGCCGCAGTAGGTGGTGCTCAGGTCTGGGTAGCCGTGCGCCTGACGGCCGAAACCGAAATCCGTGAGCTTGACGCGGCGCTCGTCAGGGCTTAGCAGCACGTTTTCGCACTTGAGGTCGCGGTGCACCAGGTGGTGGTCGTGCAGGTAGCGCACGGCCCCCGCGATCTGCGAGAAGAGTTCGCGCGCCTGCGACCCCGGAATGCGCCCGTTGCGCTGCACTGCCTGCAGCAGGTCGGTGGCTGCTGCCTCCATCACGATGTACAGCTTCCCATTGCACACTTCGATGAACTCGAAGACGTGTACGATGTGCGGGTGCCGTACTCCCCGCAGTATGGACAGCTCGCGAGGCAGGAACTTGTTGACGAAGTCCGGAGGCGCTCGCCGGCGGTCCACCACCTTGATGGCCACCGTCCCTTTATACTTCTTGGAGGTGGCCACCTTCACCTTGGAGTAGCTGCCCTCACCTATCGTGCGACCCAGCTTATAGCCAAGTTCGCTCAGGAGTTTGTCTCCCGACATGGTGGCGCCCGGGGCGCGCGGGGAGCAGGAGGCGGCTGCTGTCGGGGGGCGGCCGGACTCCAATCGGGTCTAACCCATGGTGCTTGGCACCTGCACCCCCGTGTCCCCATGTGCCCACTCCCAAGGCCCTACAGCCGCGATGACTTTTTTATTGCCCGGGTAACAATTTCTGCCTTGTGAAGTGACTGCGGGCGTCACTCGGCCTTGGGACCCTCCCTCCCCTCGCCCCGCGGGCTCCCTAAGCCCTTCTTAGGCTTTGTGACTCAATCGCCCTGAATGGTCAGTTCCTCGTGAGAAGCCACTGGCGAGGGGACCGAATACTAATGTGGAACAGGATAAGTCCCTCCCTGAAGTGATGGTGCTCAGCTGGGTGGTAACCAGCCTGTTGCCTTGGCCCTTGGAGGTGGGGGTGGAAAGGGGCAATCTGCAAACCTCGAGCCTGGACGCCATGGCTCACGAAGGGAAGTAGATGAACTCCAAGGCTTTTAGTGCAAGAAACAGACGCCCAAGAGAGCTTTAGATGCCAACCACAGTTACGCCCTTTCTGGGGCCAAAGTGAGGAAGGACTGACTTCCGGAACGCTTCCGAGTTGTGGGAGAACCATCCGGGTGACGGAACTTCCGCCACACTCAAAATGGCGGTTACGCGTCGCCTCACTTCCGCTGGCGACCGGAAGTTGGGGTCCTGAAAGTATGGCCGCGTCGAAGGTGAAGCAGGACATGCCCCCACCAGGGGGCTACGGCCCCATCGACTACAAGCGGAACCTGCCCCGCCGGGGAGTGTCGGGTCAGTGTCTCGGTGTCGTCCTGTTCGTCGCATTCCAGGCTGTGGTTAGGCGAGAGAGGGGAGCCTGCGGGCTTCAGAGCGCACAGTGCGAGGGGAGGCAGAGTTGGAGGCTTGGTTTTTATTATAACATCCCGGGAGCCAGACTGTTCGTGTCCCCTATTTTCCAGTTGGCTTCCACGGGCTGGGAACCTAAGCCTTCGAGAAGCGCTAACCTGGGATTTGGAGGCTTTTGTTTTGTTTTAGGCTGGCCTCAAACTCCGTAGCAGAGGATGACCTAGAACTCCTGATCTCTTGCCTTCAGTTCCTAAGGCTGCGCTGATCGGTATGCACCGTTATACTTTAAAAAAATTTTTTTTTATTTTAATTGTTTGGATTTTGCAGATAGGGGCTGGCCTCAAACTCGTGTCAAAATCCTGCATCTGCCAGTGGATTGCTGGGATGACAGACAGGTCCACCCAAGGCAGGATGTGTGTTGATTGTAAGGTAGCCTAGAAGGCAGGCTAGTCTTAAACTCTAGCCTCCCTATGCTGGTTCCTCTTTTGCCATTCTCTCCCCGCTCCCAGCCCCCACCCCTACAGGCTTTCATGGAGCCCAGGCCAGCCTGAAATTGCAAACACCCCACCCCAACTCTCTGCCTCCACAGTGCCTGGATGACAGGCATGTGCCCACCATACTAGGCTGTGTTTTTAAGTTTTTTTTAAGTGTTTTAAGTAACATTTAGAATTGTTATCGATTTCAAGAGGGAAAGAATATGAAGAAAGTTAAGGTTCCCACTGTCAGTGCTCAGAGTTACAGAAATACAATAGTTAGGGACTAGGGCCCAATTGGTAGAGTGCATGCCATCTCTCCCTAGGAGCAGGAAATGGACTTAGAGACTAAGAGATTGCTAGTGGTTAAGGGCATTTGATTCTCTTCCAAAGGACCTGAGTTGGGTAACTCCACCTTCTACGAATTTAGATTTTTAGATTTTAATTCATCAGACTTTACTGTGCTTATTATGCAAACTGTGCCTCAACTAAGAAAACAAAGCCTTCAGGTCCTATGTGATAGCTCACCTATGATCCCAGGCATGGGAAGCAAAGATGGGTCACTACAAGTTCAAGACTAGCCTAAGCTACGTGGAGAGTCTTCTATAGAGAAGAGCCTCTAGGGGAATGGGCAGCCCAGCCCCTGGGCTGGATAGTTCAGGAGTGGGGGCAGGGTGTGCCAGGTATAGACCAAGGGATGCTGGGAGAACCTGGAGGCCAGATCAGACTGCTTTGATATGTAAAATATGGACCTCTGACCCTTGTTCCAAGGTCCAAAACCAAAAGTCAAGTTCCAGCCAGCCAGGAATATATCAGGAGAACCTGATTTTAAAACCTAAAAACTAGGGGCTGGAGGGATGGCTCAGTGGTTAAGAGCATTGATTGCTCTTCCGAAAGTCCTGAGTTCAAATCTCAGCAACCACATGGTGGCTCACAACCATCCATAATGAGATCTGGTGCCCTCTTCTGGAGTGTCTGAAGACAGTGTACTTACATTAAATAAATAAATAAATAAAAACAAATAAAAGGAAGACATTATTTAAAAAAAAAACCTAGAAACTAGCTTGGCTGTGATGGTACAAACCTTTAATTCCAGCACTCAGGAGACAGCAGCAGATAGATCTCTGAGTTCAGGGCCAGCCTGGTCTATAGAGGAAGTTCCAGAACAGCCAGGGCTATACAGAGAAATCCTCTTTCGAAAACTCAAAAGAAAGAAAAAAATCAGTCAGGGCCTTTTAACTCCAGTGTTGCGGCCGCCAGGGCGACCTCGTACAAAGTGCGTGAGCTAGTGTCCCAGCTCCAGAACTTTTTTTTTTAAGAATTATTTATTTATTTTATGTCTATTATGAGTACACAGTTGCTGTCTTCAGATACCAGAAGATTGGATCCCATTACAGATGGTGGTGAGCCACCATGTGGTTGCTATGACTGGAACCTCAGGACCTCTGGAAGGGCAGTCAGTGATCACTGAGCCATCTCTCCAGCCCTGCTCCAGGACTTTTGAAGCACAGATCACAGACTAGATCCCCTCCCCCGTTCCTGGGCCTCGCCTGGCAGTGAGGCCCATCCTAGTCTCCATGCACTTCTCTCTCCCTTTTGTCTTTTCTGTTACATTGTGTGTGAGAGCAAGCACAGATGTGCATGCGCCTTCTTGCACATGAAGGGTAGAGGACAACTTGAGGGATGCTTCCTTCTACCCCGTGGGTCTTGGGGATTGAACTCAAGTTAGGTTGGCAGCAAGCCCTTTCACCCATCTTGCCAGCCTCTGTCTTCGTTCTTTTTCCTTAAACATCTAAACCCGTGTGTTTCCGACTGCTTGTATCTATGCATGTACCCTGCATGCATGCCTGGTACCCGTGCAAACCACAAGAGGTCATCAGATTCCCTGGAACTGAAGTTACGGGAGCTGCCTTGTAGGTGCTGCAAACTGAACCCACGTTCTCTGCAAGAGTAGCAAGTGCTTCCCTTCCCACCCCCTCATATAGCCCTGGCTGTCCTAGAACTCACTCTGTAGACCAGGCTGGGCACCAAACTTAGAGATCTGCCTGCCCCTGCCTCCCGAGTGCTGGGATTAAAGGCGTGCGCCACCACTGCCCGCCATTATTTGTTTATAAATGTTTGTATTCCTGCATTTATTTAGAGACAAAGTTTCGTTGTAGCCCTTAGATGAGGATGGCCCCGAGTTTCTGATCCTTCTGCTTCTGCCTCCTGGGTGCTGGGGTGACACTTAGTGTGTGTCACTAAGCCTGGTCTCTGTGCTGCTGCCTATGAATCCCAGGGCTTGTGCCTGTTAGGCAAGCAGTCTGCCGCTTCAGCCATGTGCCTGGCCCTTCCTTTTGTTTTAAAGCCACAATGTGCCTTCTCCCTCCTGTTGAAGTCCTGTTCCTGACTCAGCTACGCTGGGCATTGGTACCCCGCACCGTTTCTGTTTGTTTTGTTGTTTCGAGACACTCGGGTGTCTTTTGTTTGTTTTTAAATTTTCGTTTATTTATTTCGAGACAGGGTATCATTATATAGCTGTGGCTGGCCTGAAACGCTCCATGTAGACCAGGCTGGCCTCAAACTCACAGATATCCACCTGTCTCTGTCTCCCAAGTGCACCACCACACCTGGATAAGATTTAAGTGTCTGTGTGCACGTGAATGCGGGTGCTCACGGAGGCCTGAAGACGGCATCAGAGTCCCTGGAGTTGGGGTTGTAGGTGGTTGTAAGGCACCCAGTGTGGGTTTTGGGAATGGAACTCTCCGTCCCTACTCTTAGCACAGAGCCATGGCTCCAGCTCCGAGATGGCTTTTTGTATAGTCACGGGTGGCCTTCAGACTACTGCAGCTCTGCAGACCCACCGCAGTCCCCGCTGACTGAGTGGGCGAGGGCACTGCAGGGTTTGCCCAGTGTTGGCTTTCTGCTATGCTTCCAGCCTGGCTGTGCATGGCTAGTCCTGTCAAAGAGTTGCCAAACTAGCTGGTGGGACTCATTGTGTCCCCATTTCCTACCTGTGGCTCTGCTCCTGGTCGCTGGGAACTGCTATAGCCTGGGGAAGCCAGGAGGAGCCTCCCGGTGTGCAGACCCCCAAACTGGTGTCCCCAGACTGGCTTCTGACTGGCCTGTCTTTTGCACCACCCCCTTCCTCTGCAGCTGGAAGTGGCTTCCATTCAGTTTCACCTGCATCCCAGCAGCCCTTTCATTGTTGTTATTTTGGGGTTTTGAAACAGTCTAACTGTGTAGCTCTGGCTGGGCAGGAACTTACCTTGTAGCCCAGGTTGGCCTCGAACACCGAACACCGAGATTCCCGTGCCTCTGCCTCCTAAGTGCTGACAGTAAAGGTGTTGAGCCACTGCACCAGGCAGCTTACGTGATTTTCATTATGGTGACTTGGGTCTGTATCTTGGCTCCTGTGTCATCTCTGCAAATATTGTGGCCTGTTGAGCTAATGGTGTCATTTACAACAGGACTGTCTCTCTTATTTAAGGAATTTGTGTTTGTGTTCTTCTAGTGTGCATTTATGTGTCCATCGTGTGAGTTGGGTCGGGGCTGTATCATACTATGCTGTGCACATCTCCTGTTTGGACCAGGTTCTCACTGTGTATCCCTGGCTGGGCTGGAACTTGGAGTAAACTAGGGAAGCCTCAAACAGTGGCTTGTGCCCCACCTCCTGAACCTCCTGAGCGCAGGGATTACAGGAGCAAGCGCTGGTCTAGACCTCTATGTAGATGGAGCTCACGGGGGTGTGGGGGTGGGGTGGGGGGGTGTCACCTGCCTCTGCCTCTCAAGCCTTTCTATATTACTCCCAGCCTTTTTTTTCTTTTTTGAAACAGAATTTCATGTAGCTTGAGATGGCCCCAAACTCCTTATGTAGCCAAGGATGACCTTGAACTATTGATTCTCCTGCCTCCACTTCCCAAGTGGTGGGATCACAGGCATGCACCACTACTCCTGGTTTGTGATATTAGGGATAGGTAGAACCCAGGAGGTCAGCATGTTAGGCAGGCACTCAACCAGCTGAGCCAGCCCCAGGGCAGCAGGGTCACTGCATCTCATGCTGCCAGTGGTCCTGGGCTGAGAAAACTTCTGTCCCCCATTAATTATTGAGACATCTTTGTACAAAGCCAATTGGCCGTAAAATGTGAGGGTTTATTTGTGGATCGTGAACGCCTGGTTCTGTCCTACTAGCAAACATGACTGTCCCCTTGCCAGCATGTCTTTTTTGCACACGCAGCTGTTTGAAGTTGTCTCATTCGAATCCTGAAACTTTGCTCCCGAAAGCAGCCAACACTCCCTTGTCTCTTCCACGTGAATTTCTTGACCTGTCCGTGGGTTTCTGCAAGGGGAAAAAGTGGTGCTTCTGATGGTGACTGCGTTGGAACTGCACACAGTGTGGGGAGCATTGCCACTCACAAGTTTATTGATCCAGCAAAGAATGATACGGGGTGACAGTCCCTCCTACAAGTTCAGCGGCTTGGGGCCTCAGTAAAGGATATGACGTGTGTGCCCGCACCCCCCCCCATCCCCCAGGGCACCTCTTGAAATGCAGCCACCCAGCTGAGGGAAAAGGCTGGGCGTTGGCATGTGGCTCCCTCATCCCAGACTTCCCACTCCAGGTGCAGCCAGGGCACACTTGGCCCACATGTAAGGACCAGCGCCCCTCACGAGGGCCTGTTTGTCCTGAGAAACCACAGGTCAAGCCATATTCTAGGGCTAAGTCTCAAGCTGGGGCCCCTAGGATTCTCTTAGCTGTTGAAAATGAGAGTACAGCTGCCTCTACACCACAGTAGCTCGCCAGAGATGGTCACGAACTCCTGGGGCTTCCCCAGAGAGCTTGTACCTCTCGGCCTGGGACCCAGACCCTCTCATGCCCGTGGCTGGAGGGCCTAGCTTCCGAACACAAGCCCTAAGGTTTGAACTGGCTTGGGGAGAGATGTTTAGCTCCTGGCACAGCTGAGGATCCAGACAGCCCTTAGAGCCCTGCTGAGATTCAGGGCCAGTCAGGCTGCACCGCAGAGCCTGCGCCCCCCGCCACCCCCCCCCCGGCCCAGCCTCCATACCATCTGTAGTCACTGGTAGGTGACCCTGGGGCTTGTCCTGCCAGTCAGGATTGGCACTGCCCCTGCTGGTCTTGAGTAATTATTTATGGTGGCCCCTGTCTCCCCTGGGTATAGGGCAGGTGGTGTACCCCGCTGAGCCTGCAGTGTCTACACCACTCCTGGAGTCAGGAGCAGACTGTGTGGCACCCCAGGACACTTCAGCCTCTGGTGGGGACCAGGCCTTTTCCGTATAAGAGCAATGGTTCTTAACCTTCCTAATGCTGAAGGCCTTTTAATACAGTTCCTCATGTTGTGGTGACCCCCCCACTGTAAAACTATCCCGTTGCTACTTCATAACTGTAATTTCGCTGCTGTTATGAATTGTAATGCAAATGTCTGATATGGGACCCACAGGTTGAGATCTGCTGTTTTGTATTCAGGGGCTCGCCCGTGTCCATGCCGACCTACACCTTCCAGAAAGTGTGGCAGCCCAGACTGCCTAGTAACCTGAGTAAGGTAGAAGAGGCAGAGACTGTCCTGGGGAGGTGGCTGAGGAAGGAAAGGCCACCTAGGGAGGGCGTAGGAGGCGGAGCCAGCAGGTACTTCGCAGTGTTCCTGAGCGGGGCCCCGGAGGGCACCGTGCTGAGGGGCTCGTTTCTCTGCAGGGTACAGCATGTTTGCCGTGGGCATTGGGGCCTTGATCTTTGGCTACTGGAGAATGATGAAGTGGAACCAGGAGCGCAGGTATGCCTGCCCAGCACTAGGGCTCTGTGAGGACGTCGGTTTGTCCGGCCGGCCATGGGGCGAGGAAGTGTGTGTCCAACCCCTGCTTCCGTCCTGAGGCGAACCGCTGGCAGGGCGGCAGCTGTTGGACTTGGGCTTCACAGTTGGCACTGTGGGTGGTGACCAGCAGGTGGTGGGCTTGGCCTCGGTGCGGAGGCAGGTACAAGAGTGAGGCCACGAGTGAGTGCCTAGAGGAAAAGTGTCCCTGGAAAGAATCTTCTTCCTGGGCCTGATCACTGGGTTCAGTTTCTCAGCCCCTGAAGTTGAGAGGTCCCCCACCCCCCACTCCCTGTGGGGGAAGAAGGCGGCCGGCAGGCTCTGCACCCTGCTATTTTGAGAACAAAGGGATTGGTTTTGTAAGGCCCAGAGCCTAGTGATGAGGGTTTCCCTCCTCCATGCAGAGCATCGTCGAGGAGGGCTATTCTTAGGATTTTAGAAAACATTTGAAAGGAAAGTGTGAAGCCAACAGTTTTGTGGCTGCTGCAGCCTGTGCCAGCTGTGCCCTAGCTTGCCCTCCTGTCCCGACTTAGGTGGCCAGCATTGGCCCCGACCTCCCCCTCCCCACCCGCCCTGTGGCCCCGTCATGACTGTGTCCCACACTCTCCCAATGGCCACATCTGACCCCACTGGGTATTGGTTTTCCAGGCGCCTGCTGATCGAAGACTTGGAGGCCAGGATCGCCCTCATGCCGCTCTTCCAGGCAGAGAAGGACCGGAGGTAGGCTAGGGTGGGAGGTCCGCGGAGCCATCAGGGACCGGGAAGGGGTCCCTTCATCAAGGAAGGGACAGAGAGGTTGCCTTGAGCTCAGCCGTGCCCTGTGGCCACAGGACCCTGCAGATTCTTCGGGAGAACCTGGAGGAGGAGGCCATCATCATGAAAGACGTGCCCAACTGGAAGGTGGGCGAGTCTGTGTTCCACACCACTCGATGGGTCCCGCCCCTCATTGGCGAGTTGTATGGGTTGCGCACCAAGGAGGAGATGGACAACGCCAACTTCGGCTTCACCTGGTACACTTAGGGCCTGAGCCGGCGCGCATAATAAAGAATAGTCAAATAAACTGTTGACTCTATTGCGGCTCTATGTGACTCTATCGTGGATCCTTATACACCCGGCCTGCGGCCGGGTCATCACAGAGTTAAGTCGCCCCGTGCTTTGGCCGACGGCTGTATGCAGCGCCCCCTAGTGGCCCCTGATTAGCAGGCGCCTAGTCACAGGGCTCCGCCCCCCGGGCCACGCTTAAAAGGCAGCGCGGCGCCAGCTTGCCTGTGCCACCATGAGCCGCAGTGTGCCCAACAACACGGGCCCTGCCCAGCTGCCGGAGGAGAGGCGCTTTCTCAGGTCAGCGGGCGACAAGGGGCGGCCAGGGCGGCAGGCTGGAGGCAGGTGACCCTGGGGCCTAGGGTCTGCTGGGAGCTTGCAGATGCATCCAAAGCCTAGTTGCCAGGGAAACTGCATTCCAGGCAAGCCAGCGTTCATAGTTACCCATCAGGTTCTCATTGTCAGAGAGAAATGGTTTGAGATACGGTGAGGGCCGGGAGTCACACAGAGGCTTTGAATATCGACTGCCATTGGGAGCCACGGGAGGCTCCGGATGGGGGTTATGATGCGCTGCCAAAGCCCCTGGCACATTTTGGGGTACAGAATGTATGCATGATGCCAGGTGATGGGGGGGGCACCAGGGCGCTTTAGCTGGATGGTTCCTTGCCTTTCTAGAAGTAAATTGGGATTGTCAGACTCAGTTCCCTTCAACACTGGACCTGAAAAAAGATTAAGCCTGACTGCTGCTCAACTCCTAGGGGCTGGAATTGAGGGTGACCGCCCCAATACTGGCCCCCAATGGCAGATGGGCTGCCCGGCTGCTCCCCCCGGCTCTCATCCACTCTGTCCACCAGGGTCAGCGCTGCCCCTTGGTTGGGTTGGTCCCTAGGACTACTCGTTGACCCTGCTATCATAGTTTGAGGTGAAGGTGGCCGAGATGAGCACCCTTACCCCTGCACAGGCAGCAGCCGCGGCTGTCAGACCAAAGTGGGACTGAGCCTCTCCACAGTGGTGCCTGTGAGTGAGGCCAGAGGCCCCTCGGGCCTCCCTTCCTGCAGTCTCCTCTACCTTACTTTTTTGAGAGTCTCTGGACAAACCTAGACTATCAATCGTCTAGACTGGCTGTCCAGAGTCCACAGATCCTCCTGTTTGTCCCTTGACAGGGCTTGGGTCACAAGCCTACCGTACCCAGCTGGTTATCCACCTTCAGCCCACCCCCACCCTACAGGTTCTAGGGATTAAACTGATTGCAAAGCCAGCAGTTTGCCGACTCTTAAGCACGTCTGTGCATTTGTTGTGAAGGTGTCTGTACAGGCATTGGGTCCCCTGAAGCCGGAACTGCCCAGTGTGGGTGCTGGGGGCTGAGCTCGGGTCCCTTGCAGGAGCAGTTCTGGACATCTCGCAGCCCTCAAGCAATGCTTTTGAAACAACTTCACAGAGCAGGACTGTTGAGAGCCCTGTCTCACCTTCCACGTGCTGGGGTTCAAGTGTGTGCCACTATGTCTGGGCCTTCTCCCACTGAGCACAAGCTGGATGTGCTGTGCAGAGGCCGGACAGGTGGCCCGTGCACCACGTCTCCATCTTGTGCACCACCACGCACCCCTTCCTCCAGGTCCTGCCCGGCACCCATGCTCCCATCTTCCGGAACGAGCAGCCTGACAGCTTTGCTTCCTTTCTTTTCTTTTCCCCTGAGACAGGGTTTCTCTGTGTAGCCCTGGCTGTCCTGGAACTCGAGACCAGGTTGGTGGAACTCAGAAATCCACCTGCCTCTGCCTCCTGAGCACTGGGATGGAAGGCATGCAGTACCGCGTCCTGTCCAGCTCTGACAGTGTGTCTTGGTGTGGTGTTGAGTCCTTCCTACCCTGTTCCCCACGCCTGCTAACTTTGCCCCAGGTCATCCCAGACTTGTTCCAGGTGCTCTCCCTTCCTACCTTGACCTTCCCCCATGCTCCTCCCTTCCTCTAGGATGCCCTGCCTGACGTCCATGTCTTGGCAGTGTTTGCTGGACCGTATGCACCCACACCACCGGTCCACACCTGGAACGGAAGTGAGGAGGGCCGTTAGCAGCAAGCAGACCCTGTCCTCCAGCCCCAGCCCTGGTTCTATAGTGCAGTGTCCACCTTACCTGTTTGCCAGCCTGTCAGCAGGTGGAGGCTCGCCTGTCGGCAGGCGGAGGCTCGCCTGTCGGCAGGCGGAGGCTCCCCAGCCTGTGTGCCGGCGCGTGGAGGTGCTCAGCACTTGCTATCCCCTTCTCAAACTTGTCTTTTTCCCTGATGTGAGTGGAACCTTGGGCCTCACGAATGCTTGGCAGGTGTTCTGCCAAGCCATACCCCACGTTAAATTGCTAATGACTTTTGAACAGACTCATGAATTATGTAATCTGTTCTTGTCTTTAGTTCTGTTAGAGGTAGGCTGGAGACAGTCCTCAGACAAATGGTGGTAACGCCACATAGCCCAGCAGTCCACCTCTCTGGTCTCAGGTTATCATAATTTTCTTTATTAAGATATAGTCTCATGCCAGGCGTGGAGGCACACGTCACCTTTAATCCCAGCACTTGGGAGGCAGAGGTAGGTGGATCTCTGTGAGTTCAAAGCCAGCCTTGTCTACAAAGCAAACAGAACAGTAAGAGCTACACAAAGAAACCAAAAAAAAACCAAAACCAAACAAAACCCCCCCCACCCCCCCCCAAAAAACCAACCAGCTGTGGCTCACCAGTCTGCCTCCCAAATTCTGGGATTAAAGGAGTAGGCTGCCAAGCCTGATTCAGAGAGCTTCATTTCATTGTCCCATTGGAGGTCCCCTCCTGTTTTCTTGAATGAACTGCTTAAACTCTGCAGACGTCAAAACCCACTTTGACAAGCCACACTTATCAGCTGTCCCCCTCCAATATGCTGGAGCTTCCTCCTTGGCCTCCGTGTCCGAAATCAAACTCTTTTAAGGTTGGGGTGAGTGAGCGCACCAGTTATACAACTGAGGGGAGGACACGGACGACAGCCCACCCTGGGCTATGCAGCGAGCCCTTTGCGGCATGCCCATCTCTGAATTGCTGGGCTCAGTCTGTTTTCTGACAATAAAACCACCACCGAGTGACTCTTTCACCAGCAGAGGGCTCACGCGTCTCAGGCTGCAGCTGCCGTTTCAAACCCTGCTTGTGGGATGGGAAAACTGGGCGAGAGATGGTGGCCCCGGGGCTCCAGGCCACTGGAACTCCTCCGGGGTAACAAGGCGAGGGTCTTCGGCCGGGTCTGGGCAGCCATCCTCGAGTCTCTGTTCCCTGTCCGCGTCTCTGAGCGTGTTACCCAACTCTGCCTGCAGCACCTCGGAGGCGGCCGCCCTGGAGCGGGAGCTACTGGATGAGTACCGCTTCGGGCGGCAGCAGCTGGTGGAGCTCTGTGGGCACGCTAGCGCGGCGGCTGTGACCAAGGTACCAGGCCCCTTTGCTCGGGGAACTGTAGTACAAGGGAGCTCGCTGCCAGACCAGACCAAAGAACCCAGTCCCAGGGTACCAGACAGGACAGAAGTGGGATCCCCAGAGACTCAGATTGGGGGGAGGCACCCACAGGGTGGGGCTGAAGCTTTGGAGGTGCAGACCTGGGTCTCCCAGAGGTGTGACCTACCTGACAGCTATCGCTGCCATCTGCACACCCCAAAATGCCCCAAGCAGAAAAGAGGCCCTAAGATAGACAGAGTGGGACCGCAGTGGGCTAAATGAGGTCCGAATCGGGGCCAAACCCCGCTAAACCTTCACCCTCAAGATTTCAGGAGGGTGTTGACGTCAAAGGCGCTTGCTGTGAGGCCCACTGAGCGGTCTTGGGATCCTCCACGTAGAAACCCAAGGAAAGATTACAAGCACCTCCCAGCCCCGCATATGCCCTGCTTCTCATGTTTTTAAATACATTTATTTTACCCTGGCCCTGGGTGTGTGAGCATGTGAGGCGGGTAGGATAGTTTGTGGACTAGTGTTCTTCCACCAGGTGGGTTACAGGAAAGAAACTGCAGTCCCTTCAGGGGCGTGGTGGCAAGTTCCTTCATCAGCTCAGCCACCTAGCTGACTTTCTTCTGTAGTCCAGCTTGCCCTCGCGGTGGTTCACAGCTGCTAACCCCGCAGTTCGGGGCCTGAGGTAGAACTGCAAGTTCGAGACCAGCCTGAGTTAGAGTGAGGAGCTGTAGAACAAAAATTATGCGCAGACTGAGCGTTTGAAGTAGAAAGCAGAGAGAGAGGAAATACCGAAAGGTAAAGGCAGGAGTGGGGCAGAAACATGGCCTAGGCTCCATCTTGCTGAATTGGGGACATCCCTCTGGGATCATCCCATTTTTCACCATTTTTTGGGGAGCCTGGCGAGGGAAGTGGGAATGTGTCCTAAGTGCCTACTAAGTAAACAAACCGCACTGGGACTGGGCGCAGAGCGGCTCGCACTCTGGCTGAGCGAAGTCCGCCTGAGTGCCCCGCATGCAGACAGACCACCTCTATGCCACGGCTCCGTCCCTGCCCCAGAACTTCCCCCCCACCAGTCGAGCCGCCCTGCTGTGCTATGTCTCAGGCGTTCCCCTTGCCCTCGCTGTCGCGGAAGCAGAGGACGGTGCTGGTCGTGTGCGGCCCGGAGCAGAATGGCGCCGTGGGGCTGGCGTGTGCCCGGCACCTGCGGGTGTTCGTGAGTATCAGGGCTGTGATGCGGGGGACAGAAATGGGGCTGGGGTCCCGCTGGAAACAGGAGGGGGGACTCCCTCCCGCCTCCATCACCGAACACGGGTCCCCCCACCCCAGGAATATCAGCCGAGCATCTTCTGCCCCGCGCATTCGGCAGACGCGCTGAACCGTGACCTGACCACGCAGTGCGAGAAGATGGACATCCCCTTCCTGTCCTTCCTGCCCGCCGAGGTCAGATGCACCCACCCTGCCCCTGCCCGGCCCATCCGAGCGTCGCGCCTGACGCCGCCCCTCCCCCCCAGGTGCGGCTCATCGACGACGCGTACGGGCTGGTGGTGGACGCGGTGCTTGGGCCGGGAGTGCGGCTGGCGGAAGCGGGCGGGCCCTGCGCGCGCGCGCTGGCCACGCTGAAGCGACTCTCCATCCCGCTAGTGAGCCTGGACGTCCCCTCAGGCACGCCACCCAGGGGCAGCCCGGTTACTCTAGCCTGTTTTTTTCCATCCATCCCAAATTCTTCCCCCCTGCACCTCCCCCACCCCCACCCTCGGTTTTCCTCCTCCAACTCTTTTTCAACCTCAGTTTCCGCGTCTGCCCTCATCCTGTTTCACACCCGCCCTGAGGGTGGGAGCGATACAAGTGACTACCCCAAGTGACTCGGTGTCCCCTTGGTGCGGTCTCCACGGGCACCACCCACCACCGCCAGCCCTGTTGCTGGACCGATGCGACCTCACTCGGCAGAGGCCGCGCCTGCCAGGCCAGAACTGCTAGGGACAAACAGCGCTCGGTCTCCCGTGGGGACGGCGAGGGGGTGTCCTCAGCTAGATGGCTCCAGGACCATCCCAGACCAAAGTCGAGGCATATCTAGTCCGAGGGGGGACAGTAGGTGGTCCCGGAAATGTGAGGGATCCTGCAGTTGGAGGCCCGCGGCTCTGGTTAGTGCCTGAGACGGGAGAAATGTCCGGGTCGCCGCTTCATGGACTGGGTGGAACCGAAACTCCTGGTGGTTTGGGGAGAGGGCAGAGTCCTGACAGATGTAACACGGGGTGGGTCAGAGAGCCAAGACGTCTCAGGTCGGAGGGGGGAAATTAAATCCGGTGGGGATGTGGGGGCACAGTTCTGGAGGGGGTCTCGGGTCACAGTACAGGGTGGGGACTTAGTCCGAGAAGGGAGGCTGAGGTCAGGCCCGAGGTGGGTGAGGAAGTTCTGGTTTGAGGGAGGGGGCTCCCGACCGCTGCGGAAGGAAACACGGCTCAGAAGGCGGAGGCTGGGTCTTGGCAGGCAAGCGGGGGAAATGGTGTAGCCCGAGGGTGGAGGCGGTTCTGCGGTCAGCAGGTCTGACCGCTACCCACGTGCGTGGAGGGAGGCAGGGCAGACTTGGTCCGGGGCCCTGAGGTCCTCAGCTCCCCCCTCTTCCGCCCTCAGGCTGGGATGAGGAGGCTGCGGGCGACACGAAGGACGAGGTGCAGCCCGATGTGCTGGTGTCCTTTGCGGCGCCCAAGAGCTGCGCCGGCCGCTTCTCCGGACGTCATCACTTTGTAGCCGGCAGGTTCGTGCCTGACGACGTGCGCCGAAAGTTTGGCCTGCACCTGCCAAAATATACTGGTACCGACTGCGTGGCCTCACTGTAAACCGCACCAATAAACAGCTCCACCGCCTCTCTCTCTGCTTGTTTTGTGCACCCAGGCCAGGGGTGGGCGGGTGCAGGTTGCCGGGGGCGGGGGGGAGTGGTCAGTACTTAGGACCGATGTTAAGCAATATAGAGAACTTCCAGCATCCTAGGGCGCCCAGCAGCTTCAAGTTTAAGACCAGAGGGAGCTCAGCACACGGCACGGGACCCAGCTGGAGAAGAAGGGGGAACGCAGGACACCGGGCGGTCTAAGGGCGGAGGCACCGCGGGAGCCATACAAGAAGGGCGACCCAGCGGGGTGTACAGGGGCGTGGCTTGCGGCCGCGTTCTGCCCCTTTAGTTCCACGCAGCAGCCAGGCCCGCCCCAGTCGGATCCCAGAGCTTCGCAGAGCAGCTCCGACCGGGCGATGGCGTCACCTCTGCCCCTGCTCTATCTCTGCGTCGCTGTCGTACACCTAGCGGGAGCGCGAGGTGAGTGAGATACATTGGGACACCCCCCCCCCAAGGTCGACAGCCGCGCGCAGAAAAGCAGGCGGGGGGGGGGGACACCTCATAAGCATCACAGAGAACGGGTGAAAGAAACCTCTTCTTCCATCGTCCCAGGAAGGTCCACTTGGCCAAGGCTTTGAACCATAAATCGTCAAGTTTCCAAATCTGTGCCAATCAAGGGGCCGTAGCTGTCCCTCCTCAGTGTGTGACAGTACCATTTCTCGGAAGGCTAGGGTTCCAGGAAGAAGGGGTTTGTCTGAACCTGTCTACCTTTCTAGTCCATCTTGGAAAGATGGAAAGCCAGAAAAACCAAGGATTTACCTGTTGGCACCTTGCGTCCCACTTAGAAAGACCCGGGAAAGTAGATGGCAGGGGGAACTTCCAGGAAGAGACCGCAGCGGTCTGCTTGTGTTTGATGAACATCTGAGCCCAGAGGTGTAGAGTGGGATATAGAGTCGCCTAATCTATGGAGCGTCAGGGCTTCAGAGTCCGCTGCTAGTAATGGGAAGGCTTCCTGGAGTGCGTGCTGCAGCAGTCCCCGGGGGTCGAGCTGGCCTCTCGGATCCTCAGTGTTCTATCCCGTGAAATGAGGTAGTCAATGTTCCCACTGTTGCACCAAAGAGGGGTCTCTGTAGTCCCTATCTTGTGCCTCCTTGAACTCCCACAGACGCCACCCCCGCCGAGGAGCACACCCCAACCGCCAGGGGTCTTCAGGGACGGCCGCCAGATGCCGGCCAGCCCTCGCCAGCCCTGGAGGACTGGGAGGGTGAGTCACCTCAGCAACCCGCCTGTGTGAGCTGGGCTTGGTGGGGCGAGCGGGGAGGGAGAGAGTGAGGTGTCCTTGGACATCACAGCTCCTGGAGGCCCTGACCTCAGGGCTCCAAGCTGGGGGGACTAGCGGGAGGTGGGACCCGGGCTCAGCGTGCGATGCCCGCAGAGGCCAGCGAGTGGACGTCGTGGTTCAACGTGGACCACCCTGGCGGAGATGGCGACTTCGAGAGCCTGGCCGCTATTCGCTTCTACTACGGTCCTGCGCGCGTGTGCTCGAGGCCACTGGCGCTGGAGGCGCGCACGACCGACTGGGCCCTGCCAGCTGCAATAGGCGAGAAGGTGCACGCTAACCCAGAGCGCGGCTTTTGGTGTCTTAATCGCGAGCAGCCGCGAGGCCGCCGCTGCTCCAACTACCACGTGCGCTTCCGCTGCCCTCTGGGTAAGGACGGGCCCATAGGCTTGGGCGGGCGGGGTACGGTGTGACCCTAAAGAGCAAGGCCCAATGATGGCAGGGCATGGGCGTGACGGAGCGTGTGTCGTGTGGGCGTGACTTAAATGACACACCCATCGGCTAGCGAACAGTGAGGATTCAGGGAGCTGGGTCCAGGTTGTTGTAGGTAGTGCACTGACTTGCCAAGATCCCATCGGCCCATCCTGAACAGCTCGGGGTTGGAAGATGCCATAAGCTCATCGCATTGAAGTCCGATGGGGAACAGCAGGGTTAATCAGGACCGCACTTGGCAAGGAGCGGGGGTGGGGGAGGGTCAGGCGAGCTCTGTGCAGAACTGTAATCTGCCCCTGCAGTCAGGGAGGCTGTATGCCGGGAGATCCGGAACCACATAGTCCAGAAAGCCCGCTGACCAAGGTGGGCAATCTACCTTATCTCCCTCCTTGCTCCGCAGAGGTGGCTTGGGGCGCTTGGGGCGCGTGGGGCCTCTGCTCCAAGAGTTGCGGGCTAGGTCGTCGTCTGCGCCGCCGCAGCTGTCAAAGCTCGTCTGGGGACACGTGTCCCGGGAGCCCCCAGGAGGCGCAGAAGTGTGTGAGATCCCGTTGCCCAGGTATGAGGGACCGGGCCAGAGGAGCGGATTATCAGGGTGGGGCCCACACGCTAGGGAAGGAGACTATGCAGAGGGATGGGATCGGTGGACGCTGGGCAGACATGGGAAGACCTGAGGAGTTATTTCACCTAGTGTGCACACCAAGATATCCCTATGTGTAGACAGAAGCCAGTTGTATAGTCTGGGTACAAGCATGCAGCCGTCAGTCTGTCCCGCTCGCCCACGCAGACACGATGCCCAGGCCCTCCCTGTACCAGACAGCGGGCCAGCCAGGACGGGACTGGAAATTCCACTCGGGCCTGGGCTCCACAAACATGGTCTGCAGACAGCTGCAGCAGGGCCCTCATAGAGTGGGGGCACGATGTGGCCAGTGGTGGGGGACCCCACCCGGTGCCTCTGCCCTGAAGTTTCCACTGGAACTTTCCACTTGGTGGAGAAGCAGCGGTATTGGAAGTGAGGCAGATGGGGACAGCCCCTCGTTCCCTGCCCCCATCAAAGGGATTCCTGCCATCTTGGCCCCCTCTCGGAACTTCTCCCTTGCATCTATAGGGCCACCTTCCTCACACTACTCCAGCTCTGCCCACTTATCTGTCTCCAGACTCACTTAAGTCCGGCCACACTGAAGCTTGCAGGGAAGTGATGGGAGGCAGGGTTATACATATATGTGTCTATATGTGTGGAAAGTTCTCTCTGCCCTGCTGCTCTCATGCTCCCCTAGGGTGTAGCTCTGACACCTGCCGGTGCCCCAACCACGTCCTCTTGGGCTCGGTGGTCACCCCATCTGGGCGACCGCTGTCGGGAGCCAGGGTCTCCCTGCGAACTCGACCTGGCACCATAGCCACCAGTGGTACCCGCGGAACCTTCCGAGTGCCTGGAGTCTGCGCCGGCAGCAATGCCAATGTCAGTGCCCAGATAAATGGGTTCTCTGCTGGTACCGCCCAGGCCCACGCCAACAGCTCCAACACAGCCACAGTCACCATCGTCCTTGAGGAGTTAGGTGAGTGTCCCTGTGGCCAAGAACATGTGAGTGACAGAGGAGGATGTTCCAGGCCAAGGGGAAAAAAAAAAACAAGCTGTGACTCACCTGTTGACAGCACAGAATGAGGTGGGGCGGGGCTGTCCCTGAGAGAATTGAAAGGAAAAGGGGGTCCCTGGGGTATAGCAGGGTCACGAGCTTGGCCAACTCTGACCCCCCTCAGGGAAGCCGTACCTGGTAAAGCACCCTGAGTCTCGAGTTCGAGAGGCAGGTCAGAATGTGACCTTCTGCTGCAAGGCCTCGGGGACACCCATGCCCAAGAAATATTCCTGGTGAGTGTCCGCCCAAACTCAGGGAACTCGGCCAGCTTTGGGTTGAATAGGGTGGTACCATGTGGTATTTCAGAGCCTTCTAAAGCTAAGGTGTGATGTCGAACACACAATCCCAGCACTGAGATCATCAGCAGAGGCAGGAGGATTGTCGTGAGCTTGAAATAGTGTAGGTTATATTGTGTGTGTGTGTGTGTGTGTGTGTGTGTGTGTGTGTGTAACCATGTCCCCAAAGGAAAAAAAGCAGAGCAGACTGGTGGGGCACGCCTGTAGAAGCTAGAGGATCGGGAGTTCAAAATCACCCTCTGCTATATACAACCTAAAGTGCGGGAGACCTTGTCTCAACAAGACAAAAACCTCCTAGGAGTGAATGCTGCCCTCTGTCTTCCCTGTAAAGTGCAGAGGCTCAAGGAGGCTGAGCTCCGGGAAGCCACTCATCCCTCCTAGAAACAGATGCAGTCTGGCCACCACTAAGGTCCCCATGACGCTGTACACTTACTGCCTTCTTCAGGTTCCACAACGGGACCCTACTGGACCGACGCCAGCAGGGGTCTGGGCCACACCTAGAGCTCCAGGGGCTTCGTGAGGAGCAGGCAGGGGAGTACCACTGCAAGGCCTGGAACGAGGCGGGCACCGTGCGATCCCGCGCCGCCCACCTCACGATACTTGGTGAGTGTGGCCCAGTCCCGTCCCACCCGAGCCCAGCCCAAGCCCCCCACCTCAGCCTCCCTCCCATGACCTGGTCGTGTGGAATCCCCAGCTCCCGGCCAGCCAGCCTGTGACCCCCGACCTCAGGAACACCTGATCAAGCTTCCAGACGATTGCGGCCAGTCTGGCGGCGGCCCCACGTACCTAGACGTGGGTCTGTGTGCGGACACGCGCTGCCCGGGCCCTATGGGCTCCGGCCCTCGTTGTGGGGACGCGGGCTCTCGCTGCTGCTCAGTATTGCGCCTGGAGAGCAAGGAAGTCCGCTGCTCCGGCTACGTGCTCCCGGTGAAGGTGGTGGCCGAGTGTGGCTGTCGCAAGTGCCTGCCCCGTCGGGGACTGGTGCGGGGCCGCGTGGTGGCTGCGGACTCCGGGGAGCCCCTGCGTTTCGCCAGGATACTGCTGGGCCGCGCCCCCATCGGCTTCACCTCCTACCAGGGCGACTTCACCATCGAGGTGCCGCCGGCCACCGAGCGCCTCGTGGTGACCTTCGTGGACCCAAGTGGCGAGTTCGTGGACAGCGTCCGCGTGCTTCCTTTCGACCCTCGCGGAGCCGGCGTGTACCACGAGATCCGCGCGCTGCGCAAGGCGGCCGCCGTGCTGTTGGACGCCGAGCGGGGCGGTGAAATCCCGCTGGGCGGCACAGAGGAGGCGCCAGCGCTAGGCGAGCTAGTCCTGCCGCCCGCGACCTTCCACCACCCCGACGGCCGTCCCTACGCGGGGCCCGTGGAGGCGCGTGTCACCTTCGTGGACCCTCGTGACCTGGCATCGGCGGCCGCGGCGTCCAGCGACCTGCGCTTCCTGGATAGCGCGGGGGAGCTGGCACTGCTGCGCACCTACGGCATGTTCGCCGTGGACCTGCGCGCGCCCGGCTCCCCGGAGCAGCTGCACGTGGCGCGCGCGGACGTGCGCGTGGACGCCGACCACGTGCGCATGCCCGGCCACGCCGAGGCTCTGGCCCTCTGGTCGCTGGACCCGGAGACCGGCCTGTGGGAGGAGGAGGGGGCCGAGAAGGGAGGAGGCGGCTTCCGGCGTGAGAAGGCGGCGGCGGCGGCGCGCGTGCGCAGGGAGGAGCGCGCGTTCCTCGTGGGCTCGCTCACCGTGCGCGAGCGCCGCTTGTTCAACCTCGATGTGCCCGAGCGGCGCCGCTGCTTCGTGAAGGTTCGCGCCTACGGCACGGATCGCTTCGCGCCCGCCGAGCAGGTGCAGGGCGTGGTGGTGACGCTGCTCAACCTGGAGCCCGCGCCCGGCTTCACGGCCAACCCACGCGCGTGGGGCCGCTTCGACAGCGCCGTCACAGGGCCCAACGGCGCGTGCGTGCCGGCCTTCTGCGACGCCGAGCGGCCCGACGCCTACACAGCCTTTGTGACCGCGGCTCTGGGAGGCGAGGAGCTGGAGGCTGCGCCATCGCGGCCACCCGCGACCGCGACCACAGTGGGCGTGACGCAGCCCTACCTGGAGCGTCTAGGCTACCAGCGCACGGATCACGAAGACCCCGCGCTCAAGCGCACCGGCTTCCGCTTGAATCTTGCGCGTCCGCGCGCGGGCCGCGAGTCCGAGGCGCACGGGCCCGTGTATCCGTGGCGTCGCCTGCGCGACTGCGAGGACGCGCCGGTCACCGACAGTCACTTCCGATTCTCGCGCGTGGAGGCGGACAAGTACGAGTACGACGTGGTGCCGTTCCACGAGGGAGCGCCCGCCTCGTGGACCGGCGACCTGCTGTCCTGGTGGCCCAACCCGCAGGAGTTCCGCGCGTGCTTCCTGAAGGTGCGGCTGCAGGGCCCGCAGGAGTACATGGTGCGTTCGCACAACGCGGGCGGCACCCACGAAGACACACGCGGCCGCCTCTATGGGCTGCGTGACACCCGCAGCGTGCGCCACCCTGAGCGCCCCGGTGCCTCGGCCGCCTGCGTGGAGTTCAAGTGCGGCGGCATGCTGTTTGACCAGCGCCAGGTGGACAGGACCCTAGTGACCGTGACCCCGCAGGGCAGCTGCCGCCGCGTGGCCGTCAACACGCTCCTGCAGGACTATCTAGCCCGGCACCCGCCGCTCGCCCCTGCTGATGACCCCGCCGCCTTTGCCATGCTGGCTCCGCTCGACGCGTTGGGCCACAACTATGGCATCTATACGGTCACCGACCAGAGCCCACGGCTGGCCAAGGAAATTGCCATCGGCCGCTGCTTCGACGGCTCCTCCGACGGCTTCTCCCGGGAGATGAAAGCGGACGCGGGCACAGCAGTCACCTTCCAGTGCCGCGAGCCGCCCGCCAGGCCCAGCCTCTTCCAGCGGCTGCTGGAGAACCCTGCATCGGCGCTTGGCGACATCCGCAGGGAGATGGGCCAAGCCACCCGCTTTTCCAGGGTTACCGAAACCCAGGCTGGAGACGCCGACCCCTTCGGCCCCGGACAGTGACCTGGCTTATGACCTCACTCTTTGCCTTGCTTTGACTCCCGTATCTTCGGAAAGCCTCCCCTCCCGCTTTAACCTCCAGGCTTCTGGGTCCCCTTGCCCCTTCTCCGCCAAGAATTTGGTCAAGATGAAAACTAAGGGCGCTGGTGGAAAATTTGGGCAGGAAACTGAGGCTCTGTGACCAGAAACAGAATGTCCATCAGTAGGAGAAGCCAGGGGCCGGCCGGGGTGTGGTTGTCCACCTAAGGCCTGGCCCTCAGCCAAGGCACGTTCTGACTGACTCGAATACCCTGGGATTTGTGAGATCCCTGCCCCAGCTTCGGTTCTGAGGTCGTATTTATTGAGATAAAGCCCCAGTGGGTGGCTGTGAGTCGGGGTACAGGTTGGCCCCATGGGATGTGGGGAAGGGGTGCTCTGCGTGGGGAAGCTAGGGCTGCCGGGGGTGGTTCCATGGTGCTTGGGAATGCCCTCCGGACTGGGGCAGGTGCTATCGGGCTCAATTAAAAATGCTGTAATTCCCGACCCCTTGTGTCTATTGAAAGGGAGGCAGGCTGGGTGGGTCTGAGCCACACGCAGGACTGAGTCAGGGTATGATCCCAGCAACCTGAGGCAGGAGCATGCTAACATCCAGGCCAGCCTGGACTACAAAGCCAGTTGTTTCTGAAAACCAAAACCCACCAAATGAGGAGAGGGCTTGGAGACCCACAGGGTCCTGGGTGTCAGCAGCTAAGGGATTCGTGCGTGGCGTGGCACACGTCTGTCAGGTGCCTGGCTGCAAAGGGTGTGACGTCTGTCTGTCTGTGTCTGTGGTGTGGGGTGTGTGTGTCTGTGTGGTGTGGGGGGTGTATGTGTGTGTCTGGTGTGGGTGTGTGTATGTGTGCATGTGTGATGTGGGTGTGTGTGTGTCTGTGTATCTGGTGTATATGTGGTGTGGAGGATGTGTGTGGTGTGTGTGTCTGTCTGTCTGTGTCTGTGGTGTGTGTATGTGTGGTGTGTGGGGGCGTGTATGTGTGGTGTGTGTGTGTATGTGTGTGTGTGTCTGTGTATGTGGTGTGTGTCTGTGTGGTGTGTGTGGTGTATGTGTGTGTATGTGCAGTGTGTGTGTGGTGTGTGTGGTGCGTGTGTATGTCTGTGATGTGTGTCTGTGGTGTATGTGTCTGTGTGGTGTGTGTGGTGTGTGTGTGTGTCTGTCTGTCTGTGTGTGGTGTGTGTGTATGTGTGTAGAGATGTCTCTGACTAGAGACCACAGCACCTCCACAGCTGCTGGGGCCTCACTGGCTGCTGGGCTTGGCTAGTGCCTCAGAATTACAGGACAGGAAGGAGCCCTGTTGGGAAAGTTCCTGGAACAAGTATAGCCATTACCACCAGTGTTGCCTCGGACTTCCTCAAGGTAGGCCTCTCCGCTGGCCTGGGCACCTCCAGGCCCAGCCGTACCTCGGCCGACCGCGGTGGTACAGGCTTCGCTGGGGACCCGCTAGCCTCGGAAGGATGAGACATGGTGGACCTGCTCCAGGGGCCGGGCCGGCAGGTGGACACGCCACGGCACACATGTGCTTCTCATCACACCCCCACTCTCCAGAGACACTGCTGAGTTGTGAGTCCCTTACAGGAGTGCCCCCCGCAACAGCTAGCCAGGAGACATGAGTGGGGCCCTGGGAGGAGGGTCTTTTTGGTTTGAGGCCTCTGACTCACTATGTAGTTGAGGATTACCCTGAATTCCCGATCTTCCTGCCTCCCGTTGCCCAGTACTGGGATGACAGACCCGCTCGGTTTCTGACGGAACCCAGGGTTAAGCAAGTGCTCTACTAACTGAGCCTCAGCCCTAACTCCACTCCGACTCCAGGGGTCCTATGCCGCCCCCCCCAAGCGTGGCCCTGTCAGAGTACGCATGAGCACGGGGTGCCTCTTCACCGAGGGCGTAACGCACCCCTTCTCTGTTACCCACCTTGCAAGTTTTGGCAGCAGGTGATTAGCTGTGAGCCCATGAATGGCCGTACACACAGGGCCCGTTGGGGGGGTCAGCTCTAGCAGTGGCGCCCAGTTAGTCCGAGAGCTGGCCGCCGTTCCCCAGCTGTCTCATTTTAACTCACTTCCAGACTTTGGTCTGGCCACACAAGCTCCCGTGTGGTGAGTACCTCCTGGTAGGGGCCATTTGTACCCACAGTAGGAACACCTTCCTGTACCCTGAGGGATACCCTGAGGGATGTGCATCCTGAGGGTTCAGAAAAAAGCAAGTGCAGACCCTGGCCTTAGGGACGACCCCGGGCTCTGTGGAACTGTAGCTGACAGAGACTTAGAGCCCACTCAGGGCCGGGCTGCTGGCGAGGCCAAGGATTATCCAGTTCTGCAGCTCCCCACAGAGGCGTGGGGAGCCCGCTGCAAAGTCCAGGCCCCTGATGAGGTGTCCAGCCTTCTCGCCAAATACCTTTCATTGAGAAAGTGTTGGGGCTTCTCTAGCTGCCAGCTGGGTTTTAGGGGGGATGACTGGCCTGTCCCTGGTGTCTCAGTGTGGAGTGGGGTTAGTGGGAACCCCTCTCTAGCTAGGCCCAGAGGGCCCTCATTCTCTCTCTGCCTGTTCAGTGACAGGATAGAATTCACCCCCAATTTTACATGAGGAAATTAAGACTCCAGAGGAGGGAGAGTTACCCTGTGCTGGCAGCCGCTCTGCCTTCCTTCTGTCCTGGTGCTCTGTCCCAGCCCTCACTCTTGGAACCTCAGTTACGGCTTCTGGAAAAGCCATCACCTCCCTCCACCCCCAGCAGGGCTGCCAGGACACGCCCCTTGGCTGGGGGAGGGGGGATCAGGGCCAAGACCCCCCAGAGACCCAGCTCCTACCTCCCTGAGGTCAGCTCGGGGCACTGGAGGCCCGATGTCCTGCCCCCGACACTTTAGATTTTATAATTTTAGAACCAGGGGTTCTTAAAATTCCTCATACCATGGCATAGAGAAAAGTCTTGGACCAGTAAAATGCTTAAAACAAGTCTGAAAATAGCAGAATCCGAGAGGAAGGACTGCGAGACTGACATGCGGGAGGGCTGCTGGGACGTGGTCCTGAGACTACAGTTGCTTTAAGGATGCTTAATGTATGCGGAGTGTGTTGAGGTCCCAAGATTTGTTTCCAGGAAGAGTGACTGCTCAGGTCACACAGCTGTCCCCGGACACTCACCTGGGGATTAAGAAACTGACTATGTCTGGGTTTGGTTTGGT